>JAYKAV010002220.1:5381837-5631025 GCA_035582835.1 Phoebastria nigripes
GCGCGGCACCGGCAGCGGGGCGCGGGGCCGGACTCGGCCGCGGAGCCCGGCCGGGCCGGGCCGTTCCTCCCCTCCCTGGTTTTTGCCGGGCGCTCCGCGGAGGGGAGCGAGGCACGGCCCGGGCTGCCCCTGCCGGGTCCCACAACCTCCCTGCCTTCGCCGCGAGGCGTTCGGCACCAATTCCATGCCCGACACGAGCTGTGCTTTGACGGGATTAGTCATCCCATGCCATGAGTCACCGATTTAACATTTGCTGCTTCCTTCCTCGTACGACTTTTTTCCTTTCTTCCCTTTCTCTGCCGTGATTATTTTCCCTCCTCTCCAGGGACAGTGGGTTGCTCCTTCCCCGCTTCCCGCGACAACAACCGTGCCCCGCTCCGGGCCAGGAGCCGGAGCCGGTGGCAGGAGGCAGCGGGTCCCGCCGGCCCTGCCGCGGCAGCTCCGGAGAGCCGGAGGTGGGGCCGCTTTTCACTTGTTCCATTAGGTAATGCTGATTGCCGGGGATTTGATTTATCCTTCTCTTGTTTCTGGAAGCAGCAGATACCAAAAGTCTGTGGCATCGAGACTATAGCCTCCTCCTTTCTCTTCTCAAGGTACTCCCGGGAGGGAATTAGCGCTGGCTGGGGCGCTGCAGTGGGAAACGCGTTTTATAGCACAGTTGGGGTGACCTGGGGGAAAGCGGGGTGGGGGGGTATCACTGGGGTCCCTGACCCAGGCCCCAGGGTGCTGCAAGCAGCTGCATCATGTAATCCCCTTCCAAAACTCTCTTACTAACAAGTTCGATTTTTTTGGTGGGTATTTTTTGGGGAGGGGGTGGGGTTTTTTGCCCCCTTCAACTCCTCTTGGAAAGCTGCTCCTCAACCTGTGCAATGCTGGGAGATCTGCTCCTCGGAGCACATTCCTGCCCAGTAGCCCTTTCCCACAGCTGGCATACCTGACCCCTGGCTTGTTTAGCTTACCAAAATTCCTGTTCCTCTCCCAGCCCTCGCTGTGCCGGAGGAAGGGGGCAGGCGGGCAGCCTGCCTGCATGGCCCCGTCCCCCACATGTGCCAGTGCCCCAAAGCACTGCACGGGGGGCAAAAGCAGAACCAAAAAGGGGACAGCGGACAAAAGGCTTTGCTGTGAGGTTTTTAATATAAACTCAATGCCACTGAGGAAAGGGAAGTGATGTTGTTACAGCAATAACCCTGAGGAACATTGGCTATTATTGATGAAGACAAGAGAAAGGGCACCTCTGCACACAGTTAATACTTATTTTCTTTCTTATCGGAGGCAAAGCAAATAGCGTGGTTGTGCTGACTGCCACAGGTGGCAAATCTCATTTTCCCACTGAGAGCGGGTTTTTGAGGCATGTGGCCTCGTCAGGTGAAACACAGCAACCCTTCCTTCGTCCATGTGGGAAAAATCCTTCTTGCCCTCTTGCAGGCAAGGTACAAATAGGTATCGAATGCGGCATTTCTCTCCTTTTTTACTTAAGATGTGTCTCTGCAGCCTGCAGTGCAGCCCTGTCACCCGAGTGACGGTCACTGAGAGGATGCCATTGCCCGCGTACGTGGGCATGCAGATACACACCTGGGGAATTAGATCAGGAATAAAGAGAATACCGCACTCTGCAGCTGAGGTGCTTAAGATTAAGCACCCACAGACGGATGCTGTGGGCAGCGCAGGCAGGATGTGGCCCCAGAGGGGCTGGGGCTGGGGCTGGGGCAAGTGCCACAGCCATTGTTCCGGGTTGTGCTGGCACTGCCCGGCCAGGTCTGCACCTGGGACAATTCCATGTCCACCCCCCATCCTGCAAGTCTGGCAAGCACAGCAAACAGCATCAACACTCTCTTCTAATAAAGCAAAACACTCAGAAATAGCACTTTACACGTTAATTGCAATAACATCATTTTCTGACCAGAAATCATGTTTTATTTGAAGTGTTTCAACCAACTCTCCAGCAGCCCCTGGCAGGTAGAGAAAGCAGGCTGGGCGAACGCAGGGGCCACTCTTCCTATAGCAATGCTGAAAGAGTTTTCATGTCGATGACTTTAATTATCTCGTTTAGAAGAACGCACTCTCCACTAAGGTCCTTCCAAAAGTTAAAAAAGAACGGGGAAACAGACATTTCTGACATGACAAAATTCACACATTGCTCAGCAAGCTGTGGCGTTGGGCAGTTTTGGCTGTACTCTGCGATGGTTGGCATAGCCTCAGATTTGTTTATATTATTAGTTTTTAACAATGCTGTGTGGCAAAGACATGCCAGCAGCAATAAAACCAAGAGAAACCCAGTTTTGGCCAGAAAATAAGAACAGCAAAGAATATATATATATAAAAAACAGCCTGTCCCTGCTGCGCTCATCAGCGCACTGGAGAATCCTGCAGCCTGGCAGGCACTATGAAGGAGTAACATAATTAAACAAAGAAATAGAGGGGTAGCTTGGGCTGTATTTTGCAAGATCACACTCCCATGCACAATCTTTCATCTGGAGCAAAGGGTTGTCTAAACTAGCCTTTAAATTACATACTGCAAAAATTCATAGCCAGGAAATGTTTGCATTGCACAGTGCTAAGTCAAGAACCAGCTCTGGTACAGGATCAGGCACCTCAGCCTCATCTCACTCCGGAGTGTGCCCAGAAATTCAACATGATGTTCTTGCTTTTCATGCAGCAGTAATCGTGAGGCTTGGGATAATGCCAACCAAAAGAAAAAAGAAGAATAGAGACAACAAAGTGGAAAAAACACCCTTGCCTTGATCTGATGAGGCTGGTTCTGTGTAGGTTTCCCTGTGACTCTGGGATGCGGCAGCAAGCGGAGAGTTGAAGCGGTGGAGCCCACCCAGCGCCCGCCATGGGAGCGTGCGGGTGAGGCTGGCGGGGAGCCCCGTTCCCGGCGCTGCCCAAGGCAGG
Organism: Phoebastria nigripes; assembly: GCA_035582835.1. NCBI lineage: Eukaryota > Metazoa > Chordata > Aves > Procellariiformes > Diomedeidae > Phoebastria > Phoebastria nigripes. The sequence continues at coordinate 5,384,733 of JAYKAV010002220.1, forward strand.
GACACGGCGTTAATTGTGTCGGTGCTATTGCACAACACTGTTGCCTTGACACTGTGTCACGTAAAGATTTTAAACTGCCTCTTTATTAGTCATCCTCTATTCATTTTAATTGTGCCTGATAAACAGGGCCATTTCACCTTTGTGTTCTAGTGTACGCACTTATCTTACGCATTTATATCGCCCAAGAGACTTTCAATCTTTTACTGTAGCGTTGGTAGATGCAGAGGAATGAGTAGGCGTTGCCATCACAGCCTGCCGGTGTTCTCGCGCGTTTGCTTGCAACATTTTCAGACCTCTGCTGTCCCAGTGTGGAGATCTCCACAGGTCCTCGATCCTGGGCGCTGAAAGTGTTCAGGCAGAGGCTTAGGTTAATGCATGGGAACCAGTAAGAAGGGATAGGCTGATTGAAACACGCACTTAATTTTTTTCAGGATCAAGTGCTGTAGGTGTGTGCTTAACACCACAGGACTCACTTTGATCTTCTCCGAGGACAGAATTTTCTGTGGATTAAATTCTTGCCTCTGAATTATGGTATTGGTTATTTAACAAAATCAAAGTTGGGAGATGAATAAATAATTATTGGATTTAATGTAAAGAATATAGTTGAAGTTTCTGGAATATTTTAGTCGCATTTACTTGCAACATAAAAATACACTGCCCAAGAGTTTGCCTGTGTGAAACTCTGTCCCTGCAATTCCTTATCTATCCTTATGTTTGTGAATTCTAAAGTTTCACCGAAAACTCCTGGAAATCGCAGTGCATTTTCCTTTCTGTGGTACTATGATCTTCTCCTCATCCCAAACACCCCCTACGCTTGCGGTGGGGAGAAGGAAGCGCATTTTGGCCAGGCCCAACTCTGCCACCTGTAAGAGAACCGCAGTCAGGCTTCGCAGCAGCTTCTCCAGCACCCTGGAGCACTGCTGGCATTGCTGCTGCACTGCGGGGACTGTTTGCTTAGAGCTCACATCTCTGCTTCAAGCAACACCCTACAGTTATTAGAGTCCTCCTCCCTCTGGAGATGCATCTGTTTTCTGGGCTGATATAGTTTCACCTTCATTTTCCCCCTTTAAAAAGACTCAAAAATAAACTTCAGGTTTGCACCACAATCATGTGAGAAGATGGGTAAAATCCCATTCTCATTTAAGTTCAGAAAAAGGAACGGAAACTCCATTAAAAGCAGAGCAAAACCCACATTTACCCCAGTGTGAACAGGATTTCCCCCTTAGCATAAAATCTTGCATCCCTGTGGGCTAGAAGGAGCTACTTGCTGTCCTACCCAGCATCTTTGGGCGCCACTTTGAGTCTTTATGCAACTGCTTAAAAGGATTAGGAATATAAATGAGTTAATCACCATTTAGGACAAAATTCCACCTAAGCTTTTGAGAACCAGCTGGAATATTTTCATTTCCATCATCCAGCACCTTATTGTGTAGAAAATGGTTTAAGATGGTTCTTGTAGAGGCAAGAGTGGTATCCAAATTTTGTGTGTCTCTAAGGCCCTGTATTTCCTTGTGCTGGAGTAATAGCATGGCCAGATAAATGTATTTATTTGAAAAGCTGAGAGGTGCCCAAGTCAGAGATCTGGCGAGGAAAAAGAGTAAAAGAATACTTTTAATGTGGCTGATCATACTTTCAACAATAATTATTATTTTTATAAAGGAAAACCTGTTCTCTCTTAACTGCAGTAAAATAGTCTCTGATAAGTATTCTTGTGATCTGTTATTCTGCCTAACTCAAGCAGGGAAAAAAAAAACTTGCACGAACAAGAACATGGCTACCTTCTTCTGCCCGTATCCTTCCATGAGAGCATATACTGACTTTAAAGCTCTTTGGCCACATTTTAGCTTGATCCTATACGATAATGTACCTATGCATTAATTTGCTTTGATGCTGGGTTCATATCTTCTGGAGACTGTGCTGAAGACAAATTCAGGCTGCTGCATTTAAATATGGGTTAAGTGAGCACAGGCAATAATCACCTCTGATTAGTATAATCAGCTACTGAGGGGCCTCATGAATAAAGACATAAAATAGAAACTTAATAATAATTATGTTAAAGGCCCAAATCCCCCTGAATTCAGCAGTCAGAGGACAAATGGGCAGAGGGAGCACAGGCAATGGCAACAGCTGTAGTATCACCATGGATGAAGCACAGAGGAAGAATGGGCAAGTCAGCGCAGAATTACTGTCCGTCATCTGCAAGTGCATCCTTCCTAATAAATCACAGTTGTTACTAATTAGCACATTAAATCCACATTGATAAACATGGATATTTTCTATTAATACTTCTGCTGATGCTAAGCTTTCTTCATACAAGGTGGTAACACTTTAATGCTTCTCTCTGGTACTTGCCTGTTCTTAGTTACTTGATCCCATACATAGCAGTTGGGAGTTCTGCAGGTCAACTATTCCTTGCACTGAAAAGTTTCCACTTCTCTCTGGCCTTTACCCAGAGCAAATGCGATGTTAACAGTGTCATCTGATGGAGTTTTCAACATCAGGGGTTAGAGCAGCAACGTCTGGCTCCAAGACAAGCAGCAATGTGCTCCTGGCCAAACATGGCAGAGAGAAAGCTGTCCTTGTCACCAGATCTTCCTACTATAACCCAGGGTCTGACCAGACCCCCGAGTTGCACACGTGGGTGACAAAGGACACGTGTTGGGAGGGCCTAGCAGGCTGTGCTGGGACAGGAGCTACCTCCATCCATACCTTCCCGTCTGTCTCCCAGCTACTGACATTCACCTCCTTTGCTCTGCCTGGACTGGTCTGCAGCCAGAGAGCTTCCAACTACATCCTAACCTCCTTCGGAAACTGGGTAACTGGGACGGAGAGTGGCATTAGGATGGTTGTGACCTGCAGGCACAAAGTACTGCAGTTCCCGCGGCCCCGCTCGCCCCCTGCCCAGCCTTGCTGATGGGGAGACCTCCCTCTGCAGAACCACCTGCAACGGGGTGCTGAGAGAAGCTATTGCCTGATTTTACTTTGTAAGGAAAGTAAAATCTTCCCCTCCAAGGCGAAGTGACCAGTGCAGTCCTTTCCCTGCTCTGCAGCTTGTACAAGACGACATTAAAATCAAGACTATTGAAGACGGTGGAAGGACCCAGTAGAAAGCAGACAGGGCATTTGTGTTTAGAAGACCACGTGGTTGACAGTCCTTCTACTACACCCTGATTGGCAAAAACTGAAAAAACGGTACATATATATCTGTGTATGTATCTGATACCATGCAAACTCACTTACCACAAACAGTTGTGTGTACTTAACCACCAAGGAAAGACCAGGCATAGTTTGACAGTCAGCCAGATTATAAAAATCAAGCGGTGGCTTCTTAAGCACAAGCTGTGCTGGTGGTTCTTTGGAAGAATTGAGCAGCCTGATTGTCTCCAGGGACCACTGACAACAAACCCAGATGCTAAAAAGGACACGAGCCCGGATCACAGGACCCAGGGCACAGCTCTCCAAACACCTCCCTTAATGGTCTTTTAGGACACACAGGAAAGAAAAYGTGTGTCCTTGATCCCAAGTGCACCAAAGTCAACAGGGTTCTTGGGTAACTTCCACTGTTTTCCTTCTGCCTTTTTTAAAAACACAGAAACCTTCTAAATAAACTCATGAATGCATAAAACAAGTGGCCTGATAGTCAACAGAGATTTTACGCTGGGAGCAGGATGGACTGAAAGCATCACGTGTTGCTGATGCTGTGCCGCTGTGCTCGTACCTAAACAAAAGCAAGTTAAAACGCAAGTCTGCGAGACTTTATCACTGTGTTTTACAACTAAATGATACTGAAATGTGTCAAAAAATATTCAGAACTGCGTGGGATGTTACTGCACTCTCTACTCACAGAAATGCACACGGTTTTTCTGGGCACAGGGGAGGTGCTGAACACCATCAATGAATTGACTATGATGCTATTACGTGACAGATTTTGTCTACAAGCAGTGTTGCAAAAAGTCAGTCCTAATAAGTGGAAACAAACCCCTGACTGACCTGGTGAAATCAGTTTCTATTATGCAGTTATAAGTGACTGATCGCATTTTTGTGTGTCTATGGAAAATGAATATGCAAGACAGTTGGAATTTCCTCATCTAAACAGGAATATCAAGATCAGGGCTTGTGAATGAAGGGCTGGGACTGGAGAGAGGAGCTGTCTAATAAATGTGCGTGTCATGAAACTCGGGACACATTTTGCAGAAGCAAGACCTGTGGGAAATGGATTGGATTTTTTTTCTTTGGACAGCTTGTCTCTTCTTGGCCCCAATATGGTGGTGACCATGCGGGCAGTTAAGTACTGTCACCCTTCTCATCCTGACCCCAAGACCCTCCATTGGACGCCTGACTGTCTTAGCAACAGATCCTGCTGGTCCTCTCCACATCAAGAAACCCCCTCTGCCTTCTTACTCCAGGGAAGCATCCATCTTCTGTGGTGAGCCAAGCAGCACCTTCCCAGCACATTTGCAGGCAGCCAGATGAGCCCGAGGAGGTTTTTGGGGGTTTTTTTGTTTTCTCTTCCCCCCCCCCAGAGAAATGGTTCCTAGTTGTTTTGCACTAACCGACTTCTGTCAAGTTGCAGTGTTTCTCATGGATGTCATCCACCTTTGTACCCAATTTTGCATTCAGCAGAGTATACAAACAACATGGTTCTGCAGAGCAGAGCCCAGGGCTTCTCAGAGCACTGCAAACCACTGTTTAGGAAAATGCTGGCTTACGACAAATGTCTTTTCATTAAAGTGAAAGACTGTCCTGCTTTGGAGCATCATTGCTGTTATAGTGACATCTCCCAGTTCCCCCCAGTTTTCATCCTCCCCTTGTCCATTTAATACATCTGCCTGCCCTTAACACTGGTGGTGGTGCTAGTTTGCAGAATAACAAGTCATTTCAACTGAGGAAAAACAAGAGGGAGAGACTCCAAAAATAAGTTWAAAAAAAAAAAAGTGTCCTGTAGAGCTTCAGTCCTTTCACTTGCAGAACTTCGGTTGACCTGCATTAGACAGCGCTTGCACAAAGTGCTACAAAACCAGCACTCACTGCGGGTTTGCTGCCCTGCCATCATCTCCTTCAGTTAATTCAGACACCATGCAGTAGTACGTACGCGGCGCAGGTAGTGTTACTAGCGTAGCAACCGGTGGGTGAATCATAATGAAACTATGAAGAGGAAACGTCACAAACCAAAGGAAAAGCTTGCTTTTCAGTGGAGTGTTCATCTACAGAAGAGTGCTCAAGTTAAGGATGCTGATGAGTGATATTAACTTGTGCCCTGGTCACTTAATGCAGCTTTTTATGCAGTTATTTACTGGTTCTGTTGCTGTGGGAAATATGAATACTCGCCATGACAACTGCAGCAGAGCGTGGCACACAATCCACTTCACAGAGAGCATCTTCTTAAGGAACCACTCCCATTCATACATCCTACAAAATTCTGCGTCCTTGAGAGCAATTCAGTGTGGGGTTTTCAGGCACAGCGATTAATTCTTCTGCATTTTACAGTGGGATATTGCCTGGTGTCTAATATTATTTATTACTTGGTTCTCACATAGCACTTTCAGTATTATATCTGRAAGTACTTTGCAAAGGTAATCCTTACCAAAAAATACTCAGCTTATTTTACAGATGAGCAACTCAGGCAAAAAATTTCACATAAGGCCCCACAGCACAGCAGTATCAGGACTGGCCTTTGCACCCATGTCACTTGGGCCAGTACGTTAGGGTAACAGGAACACGGCTCTCATTGCAACAGGGAGGGATGACCCTATGAACTCTGCAGCCGAAATCTGCACCATCGGGGCAGAGCGGCTGCTGGGGAAAACTTCAGTAAGCTCAGTGCATCCGTACCTCTGATTAAACAGGAGCAACACACCACAGTGCTCTCACTTGAACCCTGGTTTGTGGTGTACCCGGGTGACTGCAGGCTCATGACTGCTGGATGCTGTAGGCAGGCTTGGGGATGGAGGGCACTCCCCGTGCCAGCCAGCACGCTGCAGGAAAAGGAATACACGCCCTGTAACATTTTGTTCCAGAAGATGCTTCTGGAAACGTCTTTCCCCGTTCGCACGGAGGGGTTATGCATGCTGCTGCCAATCCGAGTTGTGCACGCTGAAATAAAGCACGCGCTGTCCTTAATTTATTCACCCAAACACCCTGCAAGCCTGTGCTTTGCTTTGGCAGACGGGCTTCCTCGCGCCAAATCGCATGCTGCTGGCTAGGGCAGAGACCCGCCGCTCCCCGACAGGCACGGGCTGCGAGCACAGCGCAAACGAACGCCGCCAAGTTAGATGGCTGGGTTGCACTTACTTTACGATATGAACTCATTGAAGCTCTGTCCTGCCTTGGCCATTAGTGGAGCATGGAGTTTTCTAAAGTTATTTGCCTTAAAATGATTTCTGGAGGGGGAAAAAAAAAACCCAACAAATTGTGATCAAGAGTTACGAGTAACCTGGAACACAAAGAATGTGCTCAGAGTAAATATGTGGCTGAGAAAACCATTACCAACCCAGACGATAATCATTCTGTCTATTTACCTCTTAACCTTGCCAGACATGTTCAAAAGTGCATAATAAGTGACATGTCTCCTTTATCACAAGGTTTAGCCTAGAGGGAAACTCTCTCTTTTAGTCACTGACGTTAACCATGTTGCTTTTGGCATTGGATCTATTTCCCTACTTTAAAAAATAGCACTGACAACTTTTTTCCACTGTTTAATTTGTGCAGTCACAGTAATTAAATATGAATCTTCAAATATTGCTTGACATATTGCAGATTTATCATCAGTGAAACAGTCTTCTGCACATTTCCATAATTGCTGCTGTTCAGAACAAAATGGTTATGCACTGAAAGACTGACAATTTTCTCCTTTTGGTTAAGTTCTCATTTGTTTGCCCTCTTGGCAGTGCTGTACAGCCGTTTCATTTCATAATTAAATTATTTTCCATTCGCCTATGGAGGCAATAGTTTACTTTCCAATTTTTTTTTTATTTTTTTTTTTTTTTGCATTTTACATTGTTTCTGAAGATGTGGAATCCAATACGTACTGCAAGGAGCCAACGTACCCTTTAACAGCATCTTATGAAACGCTGTTCATGTGCTGCCCCAGCTGAGTAACAGACAAATATAAATCACATAGATACTTCATTTGAATATAGTGGCCTTGATGGCCAAGAAAGAGTTTGGCCTGATTGGTGGCTTTAACCCTTCGTGCTTCTCAGGGTGGTAAATTTTGCAAAGAATTAACAGTGACTTCAGGCCTTAGTTCAGATTGAAGGGTTGGGTTTTTTCCATCTCTGTGGTGTGCACTTTTACGTCATGATTGCCCACCATCTCTGCCTGTTTTCTTAGAAAGGACAAAGACTTACATTCCCTGAACAGATCAGTTTTGCAGTAAGGAGGAAAGATGAAAGGAGAAGTAATGTTTGGGACCCTTAAACCCTGGCAGGAGCAGCCTGTGTGATTTCCATGTCTCAGAAAGTGCTGGGGGGAAGCACTCCCCATCCCGACTCCCCAGGCAGGCAGCTGACTAAATGTTACCTGTCTGTCAATCGTGCTGTTACACAAGCTGGCATAATAGTCTCTGTTTAACTGTTCACACGTTTGTATCTGCTCAGAAACCCTTCTGGCTGTCTTCCCTTCAGTAAATAAATATGTAGCTTCTTGTGAACAAAGCCTTATCAGATTGAACAAGCCTCTTGGGAATGTTTGAGGTATGAGAACTAGTACAAAACACTGCAGACAGGTTGAAATACTTAAAGTGATAAGAAACCTCAATGAATTTTTTCACTGAAAATCAGGATTTCATTGTAGGGGCCAGGTTACCTTCGCGCCCTATTAAAGATGAGAAAAGAACAGRCTGTTCCTGTTGCACGTGCCTTTTGTAAATCCTCAGCAAGCATAGCTATCTGTGTCCCACCACCTCGCTATTTCTGGGTGCTCCCAGGTGAGCCCCAGCRTGGGTGCTGCAGTCACTCCTCAACACATCTGGTGGATGGTGCTGAGAGCCCAGGTGCCTCCAGGGACAGTGGTGGGACCAAAGGAGCAGAGGGGTTAAAAACATGAAGGGAGCAAGGAGTTTTGCCCAGCCATGATTAAGCACAAGCTTTCAGCTGCCTGCCCACGTACGCCCAGGACCTGCCGCTGGTGCCTGGGCTGGAGCGAGAGACCTCCTGATTCAACCATCCCTGCCACTCCTGCCCTCCTGGTGGGATGACGCAGCACGTGGTCTCGTGCAGCTCCTGCCCGTCTCATCACACATCTCAGGTTTTCCTCACAGCCCCTGAGAGCAGGGAGAACATCTCTTCATTTCACAGAAGTCAGATCAGTCCTCTTCTTTGAAAAGCAGCTTTCATCACAGATTAGTGACTGTGAGACTATGGCTGGTTGTTTTTTTTTTAATCTTCAGACTTCGGTACACAAGGTTAGAGTCACAGCCTGTGGTGGACGTAGGCAAGCCTCAACTTTTCAACAGGTTTCCTCTGAAAGAAGGACCTACAGCTTGAGGGGCTGAACCGATTGACTTTTAGTAATTTCCTGCTTGCCACCAGCAAAACCCACTGTCCACGTGGACATCAGGCACTTTTGCTATCACTGACCAAAACATACTGGGGCCAGAGAGCAATGAAATGATCTCTGAGCAAGGCGTCCTCCTCCTCCCTCCATGAGGACACTGGAGATCTTCCAGTGCATGGCCAACATTCAGCTGTGTGTTTCTATTTCAGGTCTCGGCTGCTGGAGCTGGCTGGAGTGGTTGATCGGCTTACCTACTGTCTTGCCAGGATCAGGGCTTGAATGAGGGCAAGCTGGCTGTGACCCAGCCCAGATAAGTCTAAGGTTGTGCTGACAGGCTGGGGAAGAGAGGGAGCTGGGAGAACTTCTGTTCTCTGTGAGGAGAGTTTGCTTTTTACTGTTCAGATTAGTGGACTGGCTTCTGCCCCGTCAATTATGAGAAGAACCAAGGATGGTCTGTTTGCCTTTTTTTGGGCTGCTTTTCTGGATCAGAAGGTGGAGCCCACTCTTTTGAACATAGGTCTTCCCTATACCAAGTCATCTTGAGAGTGGACTTCAAATGTCCAGGCCACCCTCATAACTACGTCTGCACCAGGAGTGATGCAAGCTTTCCTTTGACCAGGTTGAAGCAGTGGTTTGAATGCACAGCTTCCCTTGTTCACAAAGGCTGCAGCATTGAGAGATTGCACAATAAATGAAAATAAGAGGCAAAAGCATTTGCATCCTGTGTACTGGGTGCTGGAAATGTGGATATTCACAGGACAGACTCTTCATCCTGAGGCTTACTGGCAGAGCTGAGGCATCCAAGATAGCGCTTATTTGTCATCCTTGGAAGAATCATTTTCTCCTGTATGTAGCCTTTCTGCTGCTCGCAACTACAAAGGGACTTAACGGCCCTGTATCGTGACCTTTCCTCGTTCAAACAACTGTAAGCAAATGAACATTTTGATTGATCTAACAGACAAGAGCCCAGATGCAATGCTAGAAACAAATACTGAATTTTTGACAGAGCAAAACTGCTTGGGTGGGGCTCGCTGCCTCCTCGTGATGGCTGATTTGAGCATGACCTCTAAGACTGAAAAGAGTTGCCTTGGAGAGCTTTTTGGAATAATACACTCTGTTGACCTGTAAAGGTGAGAGATTAAACTTTGCGTAAGTCTGACACTTGTAAAAATAAAGCTGAACAACCAGGTGGTATTTTTTGATTACAAAACTGGTATTGCTTATGCTTCCCAGAGGGAGTGGAAAGGCGTCCCTTCCTTCACGAAGTCTGGTGGGGAGAGAACTTACTCGCATTTTCTAAAAATCCTCTCAGAATGGTAATAGAAGGGACCTTTGCTCCTGTGTCCTCATAAAACACATAATGGGCAAAATTTTAAAGGGAACTAAGCCTTTGTGAATATCAATTTTCTTCTCTAATGAGTGCAGGGGCGATAACTGTGTGCCATGAAGAAGCACATTCTTTTAGGCTACCCTRCATGTTGGAGCACTGGATTTAATTTTTTGGGACTGCAGGGCCTGAGTTGTATTTTTAGAATAGCTTGGAAGGTATAACTGAGATTTCCAGCCAGGCGTATGACTGCGTTTTGTGTGCAGTTTACAAATGGGAGAAATTAGAGCCATATCCTTCGACTGAACAAAAAAACAACAGAGATCTTCAGGCAGAATTCTCTTCTCAGATCTACCCACGCTGCACACAGTGATGGCAAAGAAAGGCATCTTCTGTGCCACTTGCAGAGAGAATGCAGCATGAAAACAGATGCCCAAAGCACATATCTTAGAAGAATATATTTAGCCTAGAAGTGTTTTAGACTGAGAAGTGATTGTGCAAAATACAGTTTTCTTGCCAGCATTATTTTAGTAAATAAGGAGGAAAATTTTATCCTACTTACTATTATAGATGATCTGGTTAAAGTGGGGATGAAGGAGTAGCTTTGGGTGTGCATTGATAAGAAGTACCATGACATTTAGTATACTCAGGCTCTTAGATCTTCATTTCAGATTCAACGGTCAGTAAATGGAGCAAAGCTTTCAGTTTTCAGTCTTTTTTGGGAAGAAGGGACAGGTAAAGCCCAGGAGTTTGAAACTTGTTCAGTCAGTTTATCAGGTAGAAATCTGCCAATGTGCAGTGAAAGGTGATACATACAACTTCAGAGGGCTGATTGTTTCGTCGTTCGAGGGAACTACGCAAGCGTGTGAAACGTTGCATGCAATAGAGTGAGCTCTGGAGATTTTCGAAGACCCATCCTAAGGAGAGAGGGGAGAGACCCCTGAGGCTCATGCCAGCAGATACACTGGGTGCAGCACATATTGCCTTCAGTGCTGCCAGGGCGTTGGTGCATGCCCATCAATATCTTACATCGTTTCCCACGTACCACACTACTATTACCTGTTGTTACCACCATGCCAAATGGAGTTTTGTTCTCACTCTTTACCCTTAAAGAACGGACTTCTAGATGTTGCTACAGCACCATGAGTTTGCCAAGTATGTAGTTCATTGCTAATGCAGGAACGTATTTCAGGCACTGTCAAAATTAATCAATATCCTTCAATTTGGGACACAATCAGCCTAGACTGAGAAGTCTAATGTAGGCAGTCTTCAGCAGCCTGTCATTATCCTTCTCTAAAAGGATGAATTGAGACCTAAATGCATCAGATGAACAGTGACGAAGTACAGAGGATACTAGAGCAGAGTAAATATCATATATTCAGAACAGAGCACGCATTTTCTGGTTATTTGACCCACTCCATTCCAGAATAAAACTAATAGACCCAATCCTGAAATCGGTATGTAGAAAATACCTCCACAATATAACACTGAACACAGTGCTTTCATTGCAAAAATATTCAGAATTCAACACACCATTAAAATTGATATTATAATAGCTATTTAGCTATTCTGGTATGGGGAAGCCCTTATTAACACTGATAAAGCATTGCGAAGATGGGAGTTACTATTTCTAAGAGTCATCATTGTCCTCAATAAAATTCTTCTTTTGGCGTTCACTGGAAATAAGAACTTCTGTCTCTAGTCTAGAATTATCAGAAATTATATTATCTCTTCTCCCATAGATGCAAGACAGAGAAAAGGCTTTTAGGGTGAATTGTGGCAAAATCTAGCAGGCATATGACACTTATCAAGGATGATATTATTATTATTATTATTATTATTATGTTGTTGTTGTTGTTGTTGTTGTTGTTATTATTACCATCATATGCCAGTTGCAGATGGATAAAAAACAGGTTAAGTTTAGTTAAAAAGAACAAAGCCCCACTGCATTTAGGCTTTCATTATTAACGTACTTACCAAATTGAGCTAAATGACTGCTTTTTGTTCAAACAGTTCAGACTTTGCAGTCAATGCATAGTTACATTCATTTATTTTATTAGTTGCTTTTCAGGTAGAAATTCAGTAACTTAAATGTTCTTCAATCTGAAGTTCAACCCAGTATCCTCAATTCATACCTGCAGCCCTTTGATGTAAGTGCAATCTTAAATCTCTACTTCACACAAGCATAAAGCTAAAAAGATAATGGCAGCGCTACTGCCCAAGTTCTTTCCATTTTATATAACTCAGCGGCACAAGTAGGCTTTTCTTCTATTGATAATAACTCCAGATGTGGCACAGCCATACCTATGACTAACACACTCAACAATAACATTCACAAAATATATTGGTCAGAGGGCAATCAAGCACACAGCACTAGCCTACATCACCTCTGGATTTCAGCATCTATGGAACACAGTCATCCACTTGCAATAAAGGCTTAAAAATAAAGGAAGATGCAGCCTCCACTACCACAGCTATTACAGCGAACAAGAGAAAGCTACCTTTGCATTCTGGGCTTGGAAGAGTGCAGTCTCTGAATAAGAAAAGTTGAGCTGCTGGAATACTTTGGATTTTGATCTGTACTTGTTTGGGTCAGCCTCATAGCAATTGTAAGTGTGCCTTACTTTGTTCTTCACTTCCCTCACATGCTTTGCTATGTTCCACACCCATTTGGTAATGCTTCTGGTTTTCTTATTAAATGCATTTTCATCACCAACAAAGTGAAGTTTTAGATAAAGACACGTGAAGAAGAATGATACTGGTTCCCCATGGCATAAACTTTTGTGTGTGACCCTACACGGGGTCTCGGCTCCCTTCCTTGGGCCGTAACAGCCCAAATACACAATGGAGGAGGCAGCGCTATGGCAGAGAAGAAGCATCACTGGACATTTAAAAATTCAGCTGGACATCCTTTCGTCTGGTAACAGAGGAATAGAGTGAGTTTTGGCCTGATAAAAGGGGCTGGTTTGGTTTGGCTGGCTGTTTCTCTAAATATACAGTTATGCCCAAATGAGCTGACAATTACATTTTCGTCACTCATTACACGTGTTGCTCAAAAGCTGCTCCCTTCAGTCACTGGGCACTGTCCTAGGGGATACTCCACCAGAGCCGGCTCAGGAACTTCTGCTGCTTAACAGCCCTTCTCCAAAACCAGGAGCCCACCTGCTCCGCAAAACCAGATCCCTTTCACGCCAAGATGATGGGAGCCACATTTTCTTTCCCTTTGTCAGGTCTCTGGGGATCTCCATCTCCACGTGCCTGATGAGTCAAGCCTGCTCCCTGGCTCCACTGCGGAAAATGATTATACTGGGTGGGGAAATCCTGCCTCCCTGAGCTGCCCTGCTCAGGCACTGACTCTGCGACAGGCAGGTGTCCCCGGCCAGGGGCAGAACTTCCCTTGCTCCATCCTCTCAGCTGTTTCCCAAGTCCAGCATGCTGCAGCTGACACCTAAGGCTGTCATGGACTGTGGCACAGCATCCGCTGTATGCAGAGCGGCAGGGAAGCAACCGGTTTGCTTCATGTCAGAAAGCCACCTGATTTTGCAGGCATTTAAGGCACGGCGCACAGGCACTGCGCAGCATGCTCTGCAACTGCTTTGCTCCCTCTGGCCTGCCCGCTGCTCAGGGCTGCAGCCAGAGGAGAGTTTTCATCCAGTGACCGAGTGTGGGCATAGTGGGGTTTGCACCGTTTCTTCACCTGTGCCAAAAGGCAGTCAAAAAATTTGTGTTTGGGCAGATCCATATCTGCACAAAAGACACCACAGTGAAACATCAGGGTGGGCGACTCTGGACAAATCACCATGTGAGCCATGAGGCATAAGCAAGTGACCGCCAGCTTTACATATTACAACATATAACTTGCTGACAGGCAGAACTTCCCTTCCAGGACCACTTCGTCTCTAGGATGAACTCCTCCTCCATGAGGATCCTGCAAACATTTACTTCCCTGGGTGGGAAAGCAGATGTCAGGAAGACAATGATGATGCATATGATTAAAGCAGTCTATGGATTGCTTACCATACAGTGAAGGACACAAGTACCCATAGGAAGTTCATAAACACTGCTGTAATAGTGAAGAACACAAGTCAGAGAAGTCTTTTCCTTGTGGTATCACTGCAACGAGCTTCCTGTCTATCAGATGGCTCTGTTAAAGTCAGTTTTGCACTGGGAATGGCCACTGGCAGGATGACAGCCTACACTTTGCTCCTTAATCTTCTTGGCACATTTAATTGGCCAGAGTTTAATTAAAATTAATACTAGGTTGATTCATGGCTGCAATCATGAAGGATGAGAAAGTTGTGAGAAGGACATGCAAAATAAGGACAACTTCTAGACCCATGAGATTTCATCTCATTTTTGCTGTCCAAAATTTCTTTCGAAGCCTCCAAACATCTCTTGACTTCTCTGGGTTGGAATCTGGAGGTAGGATGGCTCCATAAATGCATTGGGAAATAATACTTAATAATGGACAAACCTGAATCAATGAGTCCTTTGAGATGTGGGTTAGCCAGCAGAGCCAGAAGTTGTGCAATCCCCTGGTAGAGCAGTGGAACGTGCCCCGCTGCAACACCGCCCAAGCCCAGCGTAAAGGGAGGTGGCCATTTGTGCCTGTGCAATGTGGAGAAGTGTCCATTCTGAATCAAATTAAAAAGCTCCCTCTCAGCACTGCAGGGGCACGCGTGGGTAATGACTGTGCATGACAGCTTCTGCACGGCTCGGGGACTGGGTGGGACAAGCCTGGGAACTGCACTGCAAGTGGCCTTGCACCATGAGCGGTGCAAGTCAAACCCAAATGACAGCACCACCCTCTCTGTTCCACATCTGTAAGTGATAATACCACAAATGGACGGCACAGGTACAGGCCTAAAACATTACTGCTCTCTTCCCACCCGCTTCTCTAACTGTGCAGCCTGATGTCTGATGGCTGCTGTTTATCGATATTAAAGCACATACAAATCCCCTCTTCAAGATGGATGAGACTGATGGGAGGCCAAGTACACCAGGCCTATGCACACAAAAAACTTAAGTTGGTTCTACCAACCAGCAGAGGTTATGGTCTGAATAATTCATTTAACTACACCGCAGTGCAACTCTACCGTGACATGGATTTCAAGCCAAAAGTGAGTAACGTTTTGAAGGGCCTCTGTGACATGGGAACCTGGGTTCCTCTCACTCTCTGTAAATCACAAGGGGCTGCATTCATCAGAGGGCAGGGACGTACGTGCTTCTGAGGAAAGAAAATAGGCGTTTTTTGGAAATGTCACACATTAATCTCGTTTTTCCAAGCACACTGAGATACAGCCAGAGAAAGTACTAGCTATGAGGAAAATTATGACTGTGTTGAATAACTGTCTAGCCAATATGATCTCCATAAACAGTTATTCAGATATGCCCTGTCCACACTTATCACCAACTAATTGCAACATGACTATAAGATCACCAGGACCGTATTGACATGTGAGGAAGTGATTATGAACACAGAGCTTCCTAAGAAGCAAGGGCTGTCCCACTTTTCACAATGATGTTGGAGAACAGAAATCTCTGCGGAGCTCTAATGGGCTACAGGGGTGAGCTGACAATAAGCACTCTTTAATTAAGCTCTTTGAGAAAGTCAGGCTCCCACTGGGCTTGTTGTGAGAGCAGCAAAGCTCTTGATTTATAGCAATTCAGTGCCCAAGCTTCCTAATACTGATGTAGGACACCAAATCACCAAGACGTCTTCAGTATAATTAAAGGCAGGATGTGCTCCTGGCTGGCTTATCACAGCTCTGAACGGGAATGCAGTCGGGTGTATTCTTGGGGTTTGTTGCTGTAGCTTATATGGTCTATGTTATATAATAGGTTGCATTGGTGATAGTAAAAGCTAGGTTAATTAGAAAGGGGGAAGAAGTAGTGATGGGGAGATTATTCAGGATCTTCCGAGTTCTGATCACGCCACAAACTTGATGCAAAGTTTTGAGAAGCCTGAAGTTTCTCTTTTCCTCTCTTAAATGAAGCAGGAAAAATGATTAAGCACATAGGCGTGCAGAGGTTAAGTAGCTATGGCTTGATTTTCAGAAATGCTAAGCAAATTTCAACTCATTCCTGGTGCTCTTTGTCTTTGAAAAATGGGGCCAAACAGTGTTATATTTCTTTGCAGCATTTATAAAGGCTAATATTGCTCCTATAACCTAAATTTATCTTGGCCATCTCATCAGGGCTCTGGGCATTAATGCAGCACATACGATGTCTGGATTAACACCTGCCTGAAGTAGTGCTCAAGCACACAAAGAGTGTTAGACCAGTGATACACCACCAATTAGTGTGGCATGTGACCGCTGGCCACTCTATGCTGTCTTTACATGGAGGTACATGAGGTGGTGCTGCCAGTGTCCATGGCTGGGAGCATCTTCGAGCTAGCCACAGGCATTTTTGAAAGTCAGTCTGCCTGGGCTTGGAACTGCTCTGCACGTGAGGATCTGTTCTGATCCTTGATGAACCACAATGATCTGTGCAAATTGAATTGATTTGGGAATTCTCCTAACTTCACCTTCTCGCCATTGACTCTCATTATGCCTTTATCTGCTAAATAGGAGAACTCCCTACTAATAA
The DNA here is from genome assembly GCA_035582835.1 of Phoebastria nigripes. Lineage (NCBI taxonomy): Eukaryota > Metazoa > Chordata > Aves > Procellariiformes > Diomedeidae > Phoebastria > Phoebastria nigripes. Next base: position 5,401,147 of record JAYKAV010002220.1, read on the forward strand.
GTGTTCCTTCCTGGGAATATTAGCTCCTTCTAGGCTGCAGTCAAGTCAGCCCTAAACCTTTTCTTTATTAAGCCAACCTGGTGGAAGTCTTGGAGTCCTTTACCAGCATATGCATTTTCCAGTCCCTCTGTCACTCTTGGTCCTCTGCAGCTTTTCATCATCCTTCTTGACTTAAAGGAAGGCTTGCATCAGCGTTGCCATGAGYGCCAAATAACAGAAGTAATATAACTTAATACCCCTGACTGTATTCCTCCTAACAGCAGCACTGTGGCTATTTACCCGTGACTCTTAAAGTCTTGTTCAGAGTCATTGCTTTCAATCCTGTGAGCCTACCTTCCCATCTTTGTCCTTTGAAGCATGACTCTGTATTAGTCCATACTGAAACGAAAGCTGTGTGCTTGCCACAGGTAGCTATTCCCTTTGTATTACCTTACAGGGCTAAATAAAAACAGGAAGAAAGTAACTGTACAATTTGAATCACTATTATTCTTACTTTTTCACCAGAAAAACTATGTCAATATTTGAAAAAAATAGAATTTCAGTTTTCTGCTCTGGTGCAAAAATACCATAGGAAAGAAAATGCCAACCACAAAAATATCTAGATACAATTACAACCCTAGAGGTCACGACTGTGCTGTGGCCAGTGGGACTCTTTTGTGGGTGAAGTTAATTCCTCTGTGGAGGCCAATCTGAGGCCTTTGTCCCAAAAATTCTTCAAAAATAGGTTCCCCGCAGCAGGTAGGTCACTCTTTTACTCAGGATTGAATTTCAGTCTGTGTGCATATCAGATGAATAGTATTTGGTTCGATGAAAGAGTCTGAAGGGAAAATTTTTTCAGTCTGTATGATGTGCAAAAACACCCAACCCATCAAGAAGAAAGGCATGCAAAAAACAATAGAGAAACCAAAAGTATAAAGAAGGAATAAAGACATCCTTCGGGATAAGGCAATGGAACACGTGTGGGTGGAAAAGCACACAGGAGAGATATGGGAAGTATTCAAAGAGAAATTACTGTATGCCCAATGGTTATGTTGCCATTGAGCTATAAATACTTCAGGACTGGAGACAAGGGTAAAATTTATACAAGGAAGTGGAAAAAGTCATCTGATGTAAGGAAAAGCTCTCTAAAAGCATAGGAAAATTGAAAAAATTGAGGTGGAGAATGGAAGAAAAAAAGACCAGTTAATGACGTGAAGAGAGCAGGTCCAAAGACACATTTGCTTCGTCCACGTATGGGTCTCTAAGTGTGCGTGTTTATTAAAATCTTACTGTTAACAATCCTGGCGTCAACTGTGAAAGAGCATGTTTCAGAAGCAGGCTGTACCACAAAGGCTTAGTATGGCCCTTCGGAGCCACCCCGGCTAAACCGCCTGGTTATCCTGTGTTTCTCCCGTTGCTCGCTGGATCCACCCACCCACTGCCTCCCGCGCCGTCTTACGCTCGACACTCCTGCCGGTCCTGACTGCTTTTCTATTCTGTGTTCGTTCAGCATCAAAGGGCCTCAGTGCCTCCATGTGCCCTGAGACCAAGGAGAGTTACAAATTACACCACCAGTGCCAAGGCTGGCTGTTTATATCTCCATAGCTGGTGTACATTCTTTTCTGTTTGCCCAGCAGCATACCTGTCCATTGACACTTATAAGCAAGAATTTCACATCCCCAGGTGATGGATGTGAGTATACAAATAAAATGTTGCAAATCCTGTAACTACCACTAGACATTGAGAACCACCTACAAGACCTATGCCCAGWGGTGTGAACAACTTCCAGCAAGGGTAATTATGCATTACCTTAAGGAATTCAGGTTCCCCAGGGCAGGATTCATCTCACCCTACTTCAGTTATTTAAGAGCTCAGTGCCTACTCCCAGCTAATTGTGTAGGCTTGTTTCTAGAAATAGGGGAGGGAGAGAGACTCCTTCAAAGACTCCAGCTCCGACTCTCCAATGAAGATTGCATGGAAGGGCCCATCTCTCGCCATGGACAAGCAGCTTGTTGGGCAAGGCATGGGTGGCTGCCAGGTGACTTCAACCTCATTGCAGGCAATTCTGTTTTCCATAACAGAAACTATTGCGCTGTTGTAATATTTTGGGGATGTGTGTCAAGAGCTGGGAAGGAATATTTTAAAGAAGGCGTTGAAGTGTACCTTCAAAACCCCCTTTGACCTACCACAAGCAGCTGTACACTGAAGCCCTGTGGAAGTTCATCCTAAYGGGAGACACTTTACCACCACTGTCATTTCATGACGGGCAAGTACATTTGCTCTCTTTTTAACCGTATAGCCTCTGCTGAGTGAAATCGGCCCTCCGTACAGAAGGAAYACGAATCACACGTGCAGTCGTACTTTGCCCTGAGAAGTGGGCACACAAAAGCCGAGCACGACTGCCCGGTCTCTCCTCTGCCCTACTTGCTTTGCCGTAATTACATAAGCAGCATTTGCCTGGCTCCTACTTTCTTGTTTCCTTCGCTTGTTTTCTGATTTTTAGGACACGCTTTTACTCGAGTTACGCTGACCTCTTTTGCGAGAGAGGGTAACATATTTTCTGACTAAAGCCTCTTATCTTTAATAACCCGGCACATTTACTGCCCAAGTCAACAGTTAGACTTGGGAATTCTTTTAATTAGAAAAGCGACCACTCTAATCAATAGCGAAACCTGAAAGCCCCATGTAACAGAGAAGCAGCTAGGCAGAAATCTAGACCGTCCRCAAGCAAGGCAGACACCTACAACAAGTATCATACTCATTTTCTCCTTTTCATTCAGCAGTGGAAAATATGTGAACATATTGCAGGGCGTCCAAATGACCCTAAACAGTCATCTGCGAGAAGTTCTGCTTTAGTTATAGTGGAATAAAAAATGGCAGTACCRCTGATATTCAGGCCTGCTAAATATCACTCTTTTCAGAAAAAAACTGGGTACCAGTTAATATATTCCACAATGCTCCCTCCACTCCTGCCATTGTGGTTTAACCATGCGGCTGTGGGAGACCATCAGCAGCACGGTGGCTTATCTGCCTTTGCTAGGAGCTTACCAAACACGAGCTGAGGGTTTCTTTCTCGGGTCTRCAGATGTGTAGCACGTGTGGCAGCTAATGCAATGGCACAGATAGCCAAACTGCCACCACAGCCAGCMGGCATGGTGATGGATTTTCTCTTTAACCCATGGCAGAGCCAGGGTAATACAAAAACAATTTTATCCAGGGGTGAACGAGGGAGCAGAAGACATGTGGTGCGGGGGAGAGGAGAGAAATGGGTTAAACCAGAAGCTAACGAAGTACAGAAGAGTACAGAAGGTCCAGCTCGGTCCAGAGGTCTCATCCTCACCCCGCTGCCCGCCGGGCAGTGCTGCGACAGCCAGCACTGGGACACAGTGCGTGCAGGGTGCACGGGTCGCACTCTGTGTGCATCCCAAATATGCGTTAGGATGCCGGAGGGTTGCTTTAAAATCTACCTGTCACGGGCTCCTATGGAGAAAAACCTGGTCCCCCAAGTTTAAGCTAAGCAGCTGCCAACCTCCCGACCGGCAAGGCTGAAAACCAACACAAGGGATTTTTCTTGAAAGTCTTTGCAGAGGGTGACTGCTGGTTAGTGGGTACCGAGCGCCTTTTGTACCCAGCCCAGCATGATGGTGTTTCTCTACTCAAACAGAATGGAAGATTAATCAGATGTTAAAAATTACTATTCAAAAGATATTCTGTGTCATAAATATCCAGACTCACAGCAGCGCATTCAGCAGCATGTCCGAACCCCCTTCCTCTTTGCGAGAGGAACAGAAACTGCTTCTCAAACAAATGAGAACAAGACTTTTGTTTTGTTTTGTTACACAGAAAAATCAACTGATGATAGCAGACATTAAAAAAACAACCCCGCTTAATTATAATCTTTCTGGAGCAACCACAATGGCTTCAGATTATTTTACGTAACTGTGTTAAATCCCCCCTGAGAATTATTCACCTCCTACACTCCAGGGTGCCTGAGCTTAAAAGATGGCCAGTTATTTAACAGGCTTGTGAGTAGCTTAAAAATGTACCAGCACTTGCTGCAAAAGAACAATTGCGAGTGGGTTTACTTCATTATCTTCACAGCCCCTCTACGATGGGCAGGAGATTGTTCTTTGATGGTGCATTTTATTTTGAAATGTGTATTGCACCTGTCCTGCTGTGTATTCAAATTGTCATGAACTTAAAATATATATATATATGGCCAAGGCTTGGAGTCTCCTTTCAAGCAGTATTTGCAGTAGCAGCCTTGCAAAACTTTACTAGTCAGGCTTGCACAAAGACAGCATTTTTTGCTTCTATAATTTGGAAAAGGAAGGAACATCTTACTTTCCTGCATCGCCTTCCTAGAAAAGGAGAAGCAATCTGACTAATGAATAGCCCAATATTTTTGCGGGGWCTTAAAAGTGCGACTGGGAAAGGAAAAGATGGCAAGATTCAGCCCCAGCTGTGCTGTGGTCTTTCCTTCTTGGGTTACATTTATTTCTTTTGATTTTTGGTATTTAAGGTATGTTTCTAACCACAATTCTCTACATTTACCTAACATAAATTATGAAAATAAATAACAGTGAGGAGAGAACTRAATTTTTGTTCATGGACTTTTAAGCCCAGTAACTTTCAAGAGAGTTTGCATGCAGACTACTGGAAGCAGCACCTTTGTACCACCCGAGTATCCCTCACCAGAGGACAAGGCTCTTGCCTGGGCTTGAGCAGGCAGAAGGACAATTCGTGCCTCCTCTCCCTCCTCTTTTGTCTTTTCTGAGTAGAGGCAGGTCTTAAAGCAGGTAGATAAAAGGGGTAAGCAGTGCATGGGTTTTAGCATGGCCCAGGTATTACCTTCACTGCTATAGAGACAACAGACGAGAACACTGGTAGTATCTTCATTTTCCTTTCCCTCTGATGGCCTGGCAGCAAAATATGTCATCTGTTAATCAAATACTCAGTGAGCTATACAGGGACAGGAGTGGCTATTAACTGCAACCATGAAGAAGTGCAAAGCCAGATGCAGCAGCTCTTTCTCAGCTGCTGATGGTAAAACCAACCCAAATATCCCACAGAGCCATAAAAGGGAGCTGAAGCCATTCCTGAGCATCACTGCACCACCACCAGCACCCTTGGGACTGCACCTAACGAGGCTGCAGAAGCCTTTTCTGTTATTATTTTTGATGGTTAATCCAGCTGAGGGTTGGATGAATGGCATCGTGCTCATGGCAGGCAGCCAGCCCCGAGAGCAGCCTTTGAAGGGACACCCAAACTCTCTGACAGCATCGGCTCCCAGCCCACCCATAGGAACCTTTTAGTTTATAACCATGACCCTGTCTTCTTCCACCAGTGGGAGAGCTGTAAGGACTGGAGTTATCTCTGCTGGGCTCAGGGTTAAATCTCATGCTGGGAGGTTCAGAGGAAGGTCCCCCTGTGCCTGATGGCTCTGGTGCCTTCTGCTGGCCCCCTCCACCCAGTAACCTCTATCCTGCTCTTGCACAGAGGGGCTGGTGCAGGTCAGGGAATGGGAGGAGAAGGCACTTTGTAGAGTCAGTGTCACCCCTTCTTTGTGCCCTGGTGCTGGATTTTCTGGGTTCGTGGCAGGGCAGAAGGGAAAATATGGCCCTGAGCATGGTGACCGTCATTCTTGTAACCAGGGACTGATGTGAAACCTTCACCACTGAAAGCAAAACCGAACAAAAGGGCCTGTAAGCTGGTCGCTATGTGAAAAAACAATCTCCTGCAAACTGGCCAGAAAGGAGTATAGACCTCAGTCACCAGTTACAAACCAGTTGAGAAGGACAGAAGTTCATCATGTCCCAGGCAAGACTAGATTACATGCAGTCAGCATCCCCGAGCTGCAGACAGACCGTAATGCTTAACAAAAGGGTAAGTTGAACCTTGATGCAAACCCAACTGTATGGGAACTTGCAGGGTCACGTCTGCTGCCGGGAATCCCTCGGCACTGCAGCACTGCGGATCAGCGCCGTGCCTGCCTTCACACTTGGTTGAAGCTGTTCAAGAGGATGTGCCAAAACACGGATCTCTAAGCTCAGAAGGGAAAGGGTACAAGCAGAGTTCAAGCTGACAGACTGTGCCGCAACAGCCGAGATGAGCTCCAGGGCGAATGGAAGAAGCGACCGAGCCTGAGCAGCTCTGCGGTGGCCAGAGGACCAGGCAGTGGCTAAAATGCAGCCAGTTTCTCATGAAAGCTCTTGGCAGAGCTGGAGATGGCAGCAGTGGGTAGCATGTCACGCGGGCTCGGCTGAACAGATGAGCGGCATGGAGGGGACTGATCAACCCTGCACTGGGACCTGCATTGCCATCTCGGACCATGCCAGGGTCCCGTCCCCACATCTCTCTGCATCCCAACCCATCCCATATACTGTGGGTTGTGTCCGGCTCTGGGCCCCCATCTCGCCCAGCCTCTGGGGGCTGCGGGGTAGGAAAGAGGAACTCGCCTTCCCTCTCTCTCTTTCTCTGTACATGTAAAAATTTTCTTCTGAAATAATGTAAGCAAACTCATCTAGAAACAAGAAACTCGAGTCAGCTTTCCGAGAACACTTTGGAGAGAGATTGATTTCGTGTTTGTGAAGGTGTAAAATTGGGCTTCGTGACTTCAGCGGCACTATTTTGAATTTGCCCCATATAACGAAGCTGGCCATTTTTGAATACAAATAGAAAATACAACAATTGATATTAAATACCTTCAATCCCATTTTAATGGGCTGTGTGTCTCAGAGCTGGGATAAGTGCCTTCACTCTCTGCTGTTAGTATAAAAGCTACATGACTACCCGCTATTATTATATGGCAGAACTGACAGGGAGGTACAAACCTCATCTTAATTGCTGGAAAGAAAGTTAAGAGTACCTAGTTGACGAGCTTATCTTATTCACCCTCTGGGTTTGCCACTTATTCAGTTCAGGGGAATAAACATACATCATTTACACTTGTAAGTACATTATGTCCTTTCTTCCCCTTAAATAAGTCCCAGTAGGGAGCACTGCAATTGAGCTGCCTAAAAGGAAACCTTGGAAAAAGTCAAAACACACGGTTTTAAAGCTTAGGCACATTAAAAATCTACATTGTCAGTGTGACAGATCTGTATTTTATAAATCAGGCCTATAACTAGCTTTTTAAAAGACAATGGAGCAGTCCCAATTACTACTGGCAGCTCAGGGAGCGGGGGCCTAGGTGGGTGCTACAGGAGGAGCACTGTAAAGAGCAGTGCCAAGCACCCGCCCCACGCAAGAACAACGTCACTGCCACGGCGCCCGAGTCCACCAGGCGCCGGGAGAAACCTGCAACCGGGGAAGCAATAAAGCGCGTGGGGAGATTTTCGCTCYATTCTGTAACATTTCGCAAGGAATTCTAGCAGCATTCAAAACACCGGGTCCATCTCTGAAACACGCTGCCCCAGCTGGCGAGCGGCGTGTGGCGGAGCCAAGATTTGGGTTTGAAATGGAGGAGATGGGCCATCCCTCTGTGGGCAGGTACAAGCGGCCGGGTTGCCTCCCCTCTTGTCCGCGGTCACCTTGCAGGGATGGCCCAGGGAAGCCTGCAAAGGGACCCTAACCGGGGCACTGGCCCGGATCCAGAGTGCGGTGCTGCCCTGGGCATCTGCTGTCCTGAGCCCGAGAGGATCATCATAACCCAGGACTGCATCCTCTTACCTCCCTGCTTGGCAACAAACAGAAGGGATACACTCAAAGCACTACTCCATATGCTAATTTAGGTGTTCACCTATAAGTACATAGGTACCCAAAGTATCTCCATTGACCGGACATTAAAAGTCTGAAGCACAGACTCTGTAGCAGGCGCTGAAGTTGACCTCTGGTGGCATACAGGCTGTTTAAATAAGTGCCAAGGAGAAAGGACTTCCAAAGGATGTCCTAAAATTATCACCAGGGGAACCAAATAATCTTCCCTTTTCCAACCAGCCTGAGATTATTTCCATAGCACGGAAGGAGCGCTGCCCCTTCCTCAGCACAACCAAATGCTACACTGGAAAATAAAGTTGAAATGTTCTTGAGCACAAGGCGATTAGTGGAGGGTTAGGCTAAGCAAGTGTGATTTCCATTGAAAATAAAAGATATTTAAGGTTTATGTAACTTAAACACTGCTGCTGTTCAATGAACTGTAGAAATTAAAGAATAAAAAAAAAAACCCTGCATCCAGCCATCTGTGCCTCCTGTCTGTTCAGCGTGGGGTAGAGTCTTAACAAAGAAAGATTAATGTGTGGAAATGGAAAGAACCATGYACAGAAAAATGCAAATAAGCATCAGGACTGCAGAGCTAGAGCAGGGGCTGAATCGTAACCTTGAGACAAATGGATAGGGCAGCTTTTCCACAGTTCGTCAGGAATCAACCTGTGTGTCGACTAAACCTTTCCAGCTGCGAGCAGAGAATTAAGGAGGGCTGGAGAGGAGGGGAGCATTGCTCTGCACAGAAGAGTTGCACCTCACAGACTGCAAACACCTCAGGGCTGGGTTACTGCAAACGTCTGGAAGGATGCAGAGGAAAGTGTCAGGGAAACAACAGGGAGAGGAAAAACTTCCCCTGCTCTGGACCTGAGCCTCACAGAAAGGTAAAAGGGACAAATGACCCACAGGTAGCACCTCCGTACCGCGGGGCAGAAGGATGCTCAGGACAGCCCCTCGCCAGTGTGAAGCTGATGGGTCTGTGCGAATCACACCCTGCTGCGGATCTGGTCCTCTCTACATCATCTAGGCATGATTACTTGTATTAATCATCCAAGGCAAACCTCGTTATCCAGCCTCAAAGAACCTGTCTTTAGTTTTTCACCGGGCATGTGTAGAAATAACAAAAGAACATTTTTACCTGAAAATTTTACTCCAAAACCAAAACTCCACGAAATCTTTTGGTCACATTTCTCACTGAAAAGTAACAAAACAATTTGCAAATGGCACTGCTTCTCAGTCTCATTTTTCCCCTTTCCCAGGGGAGCTCTGACCTCAAAAATACCCAAGGGTTTTGTAATCGATCAGGATCCGTATTTTCCAGGAGAATGCCTTATTTAAAAAGCATCTGAAAGCTGACTCTCAGCTAATCCCTTCAAACAAAAAGGCACCTTTCCCTGCTTTCTTCTCTCTGCTATTTTTTCTCTCTCCCTGCCGTTTCCTACACTTTAATGCATATCCAAATTTTCTGATTCTTCCCTGTCCCCCTCTCTGCGGTCAGTTCTTAATAAAAGGGTAAGTAAAAGACGTGGCCCACTCCATGCTTTTGCACTCCTTGGGGAAGAGCAGGCCACAGGAAAGAAAGAAATGGGTGTGTGAGCTACACACCCCCGCTCCAGCACCGAGCCTGTGAGCAGGATGGCAGCTCTGATCTCAGAGCACAGAAATACCAACAGCCCCTGTCTGGAAAAAGTGAATTTTCCTAAACGCTTAGGCAAACCAAAGGCTTTGGAGCGGTTATTAATAGACTGGGATAGCTGGGCGAAAGCTCACTGTATACACTAACGAAAATGTGTCTAAGTACTTTGGAGCTGTGAATTTCTATTTTTAGAGATGTGGGTTGTTAAGTAACCCCTGGCTGCTTGTGTCAGAGGAGCAGTGGCAAGTGTCCTGCCTACGGAAAACCTCAAGCCACAAAGGACGGAGGAATGAAATAATTTCCTATACAACTAAAACAGAGCCCTTCAGCTGAGAGACACCAGGAGCGCAATGAAAAATCCGGATGGACAGACAGCCACACATCGCTAGGTGAAGCCCAGCCAAGTCTAGGGTAAAAGGCAGCAGTGAAACAGCAAAAGAAGGGCATGACCCACCAGCCTAGGACAGGAGGTGCGGGAGAGCAGCTCTCCCATCGAAATCGCAGGGGGCACTTCAGGTAGGCACTGTGCAATTATTCCTATTGGGATTCAGCCACGGAGCCGGAATTAATGGCCCTTCCTCAGCCAACAAATCCCACAAGTGGTCAGAGCCCCTCAGCCCAGGAAGAGCACGGCTCCAGCAGCCCTGAGCTGCTGCACATCGGCTCGGCCACGGCTCCRAAAGCAGAGCACCCACCTGCAGCATCCGAGGCTGCAGCCCCCAAAGCTGCACAGTCTCCCTTGAACATCTCCCCTGCAACACGGACCGCATTTCAAACCTTATTATCATGTAACAAAAAATTGAAAGGGGTGAGAGGCAGGAGCAGAAAAGAGAAAGATTTCTGTAGTTTCAGATGAAATATAAATAAAACCGGTTTTCATCACCACGCAGCCTAGGGAAGAGGCTGTTCAGGGCTTGCTGTGCTCACTCGTCTGCAGAGAGCGCGGGGTTCACCGCTCCATCGCCACGGGCTCTGGCAAATCTGGGGTTGAGGTGACTAAATGCCCCAACCATGTTCAAACACTCCCTGAGAATGGCTGATTTGCCCAATTTCCAGTTAACCTTCTTAACTTGGTGCTTCATGGGGGACAATTAACTAGCCATAAGCAACAGGCATGGAGATAGCCTGCTGTGGGCTCTCAAGACTTTTCTACGAGTCTAGTATTTAAAAGGTTAATCACTCCCTGTGGTGGCCAAAAAAGCCTACTCTAGAATTCATTTGCCTTGATCACTTCCTATTCCTAAGAACAAAAAAAAAATACACATTTTGGTGCAATTAAGAGAACATGTCTTTGTCCACTCAATTCATCTGGGGTAGTACCGCCCAGCATCTGGGGAGCTGCAGAGAGGTAAGCAGGCCAAGAGCTGATGAGGATGTGATGATTTGGTCTGTGTCGCGGTCCTCTTCCATCTTTAAAAAGAGCTGAAAGTTTTATTAAGGGCATCCAAGAGGATGCTTGTGATCCTTCTATGTAGAGTACAGGTGCTTATCTTAATGGCACCTCTGCCCATCGTCAGCTCAGACTATTAAATGCAAAAATGGAAAAACACAAGAGCAGTCTTAGAATTGTCTGCATGGATGGGTGGACAGTGATAGAAAGCAAGAAAGTTCAATTCTCCCGTTCATTCAAAGTGGAGATTCTCAACCTCTTGTCCTTTGGCACGTTCCAAAATCTGAAACAAAAATATTCAGTGAGGAATTTTCCCTGCAGATATATTCATTATATTCTGATGTAAACTCTGCAAACCACCTCCCACGCCATGGACAGCTATTTCAGGCATTAGCTGACTCTCACTTCAAACACCAGAGAGGAAATGGATGTAGTGGGACCACTGACACCTCTGGGCTCTGAGCAATGAGGACCACCAGCACCATTACTGTCTCCAGGAGCATCGCGCAGCAGCATCGCCTCAGGTATCTGCAGGCAGTCTGGGTTTGGGATTAGCCATGCCATGGTGATGGAGGCAACAGAGCTGATGTCTGTCTGGGATCTTTGGATCAGGCTCAACTTGGTTTCTTGAAAGAGTTTAACTACTTCAAGTGCAGAGTCCTGGGGAGCAGATGGCAGAGGTGGAACAGGACCAGTGAGGAGGTGCAGTACAGAGATAATTAAGGTGCTTGGCATAGAAGCAGCACGGATTTGGTGTGGCCACCATTGAGCTACTAAGCAAGGCTGGACCCAAGCTTGATTCCTACAAAAGTTCCTGAGTGACTCCATGATTCCTCCTGGGAGTCTAAGGTAGGGCAGGGTTTGTTCACGTGAGAACAGCTCATGTAGGTCCAGCAGTCACCGTGCTGCACTGTGCTAATCTTTCTCCCTGAATCTGGGAGCTCAGGGCAGGTACACCAGAACAGTGCTTACATAAAGAGATGACCCAAAGGAATTTGTTAGAAACTGCCCTCTACAAATTTAGGGAGGCCGTATTGCCTGTTGCCTTCCCTTGTTATCACAGGGGTCCTCCTTACAAACACATAAGGAAAACACTTGCCAATTTTTGGAACATCACAATATATTATATATGCCCAGGAAAGGGAGAAATCCCCAGCTCACATCCAGCCTGGCTCTCATGAAGCCACAAGTTCTGGGCCAAAATTTTAGATCCTGAGGTGACAAAAAGGTAACATCTAAGCAATTGTGGAGCTCCAGTAAGGAGCGCTGCAGGGACTGCTGTGCCATGCTTTTAATTGGTGCGAACCACCATGAGCAGACCAACAGTGATACACATCAGTCGGCGATCTGGCTCGCTGATTCTGCTTTGCATTTCCTTCTCACTAGATAAAGGCTGTGCCRATGGATATGCTGTTAGTTGTCCAAGAGGGGATATAAACTCCAATGAAAGAATTCAAAGCTCCCAAAGGTACTGAGAAAGGGGAAGCGGGAGATTCCCAGCCCTGCTGTTCTGGTGYGCCGTTTGGCAAATTTTCCTTAGGACCTACGATTAGGAGTAGGTGCGTCTTTCAGAACAGAGGAAAGAGGAGCAATGTCCTGCCACTGCAGTATTTCCACTTGAAGGGAATCTCCCAGGACTGAGATCTCCACCGGGGAAGACATTGCTCAAGAACTGCTTGAAAGTGGCAGGTTTTGCTAACATATTCCAGGCAGTTGGGGTTTAGTTGTGTCCTCTCTTTCTCTTCCTATTTTCCTCCAAAACTGGTGATGTTTCACAAAAGCCTGGAGGTGTGGGAGATGGGACCTTCCTCTGGAGCTGGGTGAGGACCATGGTGGGAGGCTGGCTCTCGGGTGGCCATGGTCTGGGGACATCAGTGCTGGGCTCCCAGTCCTACAAGGAAGGGCAGCCATGAATCCTCCTTGATGTTCCCAGCGAGGTGGACATAGGTGGCAGAGGAACCAGACAGATTCACTTGGTGGCACGTGACTACGAAGATGGGGCTGCCTGGCCCCTGAGAAGCCCCGGTTCCCCTCTGCTCAGAGGGGGATCGCTCAAACCACAGCTGCAAGTCACAGACCCGGGTTCAGCTCACAGGGAATTTGAATTCTGTGCTTGACCAGCCATTGATAACAATGGTCTTCGCTGCTATAAAACTCTCTAAAACACAAACATCTGTGTGCGAACATTACTGTGGCCTTGTCTTGATGACAGAAAAAGAAATACCTCCTTTCACACAGCCCTTGTCAGGGTAGATGGTAACTATGGAGCCTTTCACACTCATTGGGTGTTTTCAGATGGGGGGAAAAAAAAATCTTACCAGGTATAAATGAACGGGAAAGATATATATAATATAAAGCCTCACCATAATTAATGGAATACAAACATGTCTGTGTCTGAATGAAACTGCAGCAGTAAGTAAAGGTTTTCTTCGTTCTCTCCCATTTTTCAAATAATTCTTGAAAATAAATATTTGGGGTATTTTTCATGTGAGAGACAGAAAGAGAGGAAACACATGCATCATTCTTTGCAAACTATTATTTTTATATTCCTAAATAGCTGCTGTATTAAGAAGCCAAGAGAACACAACTGTGTATTTAGTCCCAAAACAAACTCAGTATGAGTAGAGCCAGCGCTGGCTGCTCTCCCGAGGGCCTTGCTCTAACATACTTCAGCTTCGATTTGGAAAACCACCTTTAGGGAAAGAAAACGCCACAGCCCCATGTCTGCCTGGCCGCTTGCCTGCCTACAAACAGCTGGCCATGGTGTTAATGAAGGCAGGAATGGGATTGCAAAAGACACTTACCCCCGTCAAAAGGAAAAAAAAAAAAGATAAAAAAACCCCAACAACCTGAAACACCAAAACTTTATGCGCTGGCTGCTGAGCTGAGACTCATTTTGCACAGGCCACTGGACAGACATCAGATGGTAAGACGTTTTAATTGCTAATGGCCTGGTCTGGATTTCAACGCGTGACACAGAGATAAAGGACTCTATATCCTATTATCAGTCCCCTGAGCAACTGTTACATCTTATTAAGTGTAACTAGATTCATAGGTCAGAATCCCACACATGGAGAGTATATGTATTTTCTTTGACTGGAAGCAGAGTATTATTAGGGCATTCCTTTGCCATAATAATGGTTTGCGAGTTCCTAAGCAGAGGCCTTCTAGCAGGCTTTGATATTTTTACTTTCATGCTACAGCTGTTGAAGTGACAAAGCTGGGCTGGAGAGCTATTTGTGCAGTAGGGATGAAGAACAGACACAGATTGCTGCTCTTTTATGTTGCTTTTCACCCAAAAAAAGTCTAGGTAAAAGAGCTCAGATAGCACTGTCGTCACCGTTTTGCAGAGAGGGAAATCAAGGCCAAGCACAGCTATGGGCTTTGCATAAGATCACACAACAAAGCAGTGCAAAGGCAGAAGCAGAAGTGAGCACGTGCGATGTGGCCGCGCTCTCTAACCAACAGACCGTCACTTCCTTCGCTAACCCTGCAACGGGAAGGGGGAAGGCAGAACCGAGCTGCGCAATGACTGCAAACTCACCAGTGACTTGGTGCCCAAGAGAAAGATGGATTTTCATACAGGTCAACTTCCAGGCCAAGTTAGCATCAACACAATCCCCTAAGAAACAAGGCCAGCAAGAACTAATGCTGGATATTTTGCATTTTAAATGAACCCCTCTTCTTAAAGCTTTAGAGCTTTTGCTTCTAAATAGACGCCTGGCCAGATTCGGATCCATCGTACACCAGTGTAGCTCCTCTGAAGGCGACGGAGCCGCGTCTATTTTTATCAGCTAAGAATCTGATCCAGCCCTCTAAGAAAGAAGGGGGGACGCAGGAGGTGAGCCGTTCGCCTCCTCGCTGCCTCTTGCAACGCTGCTTCCCGCACCAAACACTCAGCACCTCGCAGGACTGGGGTCTTCAGGGTGAGGCTTAACACATATTCTCTGGTAGTTGCTGAGCTGATTGCCAGCAGAGAGGGAACTGTAAGTCAGCGGTGATAACCGAGGCCCTGCTGAGCCGCCAGCAGTGGGGAACCTTTGCAGCTCTGAGAGGTTGATAGTCTCTCATAAATAACACGTCTTCTAAGAGATGCTGCAGTTTGACTTGCATTTCATTAAACAGCAAGAAAATGAGCAGATCCCTACATTGAAATATGGAGASTTGTGGGTTTATTAGCTGCATTACCTACCTCGCCCTTCTTTGAGCAACATATTTTTCCTCCAGTTGCAGAAAGTCAGATATTTTCAAGTCGCGGGCAAGAAACATGAAGAGGCATGTGAAAACCATAGTGCTGAGGGTGGCCTTTGCAGGCTGCACGAACCATTTTCTGGGTGCTCTGCTGATGCGTTGTGATTAGATGCCATTTTAGCTCGTCGAGGAGCATTAAGCGATGTTGTTCTTTCTCTGTCCTGCTACATCTGGTCTGGCAGCAGAAAGCTCTCTGTGATTTAAGAGAGAGATTTTGCAAGGTGCAATCTTTCTTCAAATCCTGCTTTTCTTTTTTTTTCTTTAATTTCTTTTAGATGAGTTTTCAGAAGCACTGAAAACTCGATGAATCACTTGGCTGAATGGCCCACATAGTTTCCTCTTAAGTCAGCTTTGGCAGCGAGCCACTGAACATATTCTGAGGCTTTGCTTTGAGTAATATTTTTATTGGTGAGATTATTCAAATATTTGAAGCCAGGCCACCCATCCCTTGTGTACCCCTCTCTTTGCACTTAACCAGAGGGAGAAGGATCAGGCTGTAGAAATGTGGGCACAAAGGCACTGATCGAGAGGAAAGCTTGCCTCTAACACCGAAGGAATTTCCCTTTGACTATAACATTATACGCCCAACTGCAAGGCTGGGGCAGTCCAGCTGTGTGCCGCTGGTGTTAATGGCAGCTGGATGCGACCTCTGGAGYGATCAGGCCCAGAAAGGGCTCGTGCCAGCCCTGCGGATGAAGCAGCTGCCGCTGCCGCCTTCGCGCTCCCCTYGTGGGGCGATGGAGCCTACGGCAGCGCTGGGACAAGCGGTCTGCTCCCCGGCTGCCATCACCCAGCACACGAGGGACCACGGGGCCTGATGCTCGGGGCAGGTACAAACCCACGTGCAGCGTGAGTCAGCTTCACCTCCGCAATCATAGAAGCATGGAATCATAGAAGCAGTTAGGTTGGAAAAGACCTTTAAGATCATTGAGTCCAACTGTAATCCTCCTGCCCCTTTGCTCTCGCTGGGAAGGTGGCTGCAGTTGTGTTCCTTGTATTCCCCATCAGGTTTCCCACCCTCAGCCTGGCACCTTGATCTCCTTTGGGGATCCGATCCTGTTGGCAGCTGCCCTCCGTCCGCACGCCCAGCAGCACGGTCATGAGCTCTGGCTTTGCGGAGGCTTAAAAGGACAGAACGCCTGCAGGGGGAGGAACCAGTTTTGGACAAAGCAGTGCAAGCAGCTGAGGGGCGTTTCAAACAGATCAGAGCCTGAATCAAAACTCCTTTATTCCAAAATTCACTGTTCTGAGCTAGATTCAAATTTTGCAGATCTCCCAAGGGAGCTTCTCTAACATATCGCTGGATCTGGGAGCAAATTCTTCCAGCACTGAATTCTGAGTGACCCCACGTCTCTGCACTCTCCAGTGAGTTTAGAAAGTTTTTTGACTTCAAGCTGACCATTTAAGAAGAAGGACAGTCTTTTTTCTAGCAACTGGATTCCAATTAGCTTTACTTTTCATTTCAAAAAAGGAAGCCACCATAAAGCAAGCATCCTGCAAATGGATAATCTGATGCAAGTACAGAAGGACAAGTTCAAACACATCTTACTGTTTTAAAGCACTGCTTGCATTCATTTTAGACTCATTTCAGCATGGCAGGTCACAGCAGTATAAACATTGTGGGGAAAAAAAAAAAAGGCCGAGCTGGCAAACAGTCAGAACTTGCTGTTCCTGACCCAGTAACCTACTTTTTGAGCGCCATGTAACATGAAAGCCACCCGTAGCTCAGACTGCGACGTCACCTCTTACTTAACTTCTTAGAGGCAAACAGTGGGTCTGGCTGGGAAGAGTTAGACAAGATGTGGTCATCATTTACTTCATTCTAGCCACAAAAATCATTTTAGGTTAGACAGGAATACAGGGAGCGGTTTCTAACCTCGAGTCATTGAAAGCCACTGTCTGAACGTGCATGCTCCATGCGGCAGAGTTTGGAGCTGGGAGTCCATCATGCTGACACATGGAGCAACCTCAAATTTTGTCTACAGCACCAGTGCCACCATCAGCATCATGGCCATGGGTAAAGAAATTGTCCAAGGGAACACTTCACAAAGGAGACCTGTTTTACCTCTGTAGTGCTGCTTTAGCTATTTTCACTCTAGCTCCCTCATCCTGACCTGATGTGGTATTCACAGACCACATAGCTCCATCCTTAAAGGCAGGGAAGACTTGAGGACCTCTGTGACCAGCAAAAGCTGCTCTCTTGCGATAGCTCTCCATGCCTGTTCTCCCTTCAACAGGGCAACAGCAACAGCCATCAACACCCGCCAGCTCTGGGATGGCATCCGCCTTCTTCTCCCCCTCTTTGCTCCCCCAGATTTGTCCCCTGTCTCAGGCTTCCCTTCAATCCGAGAAGCAGTCAAGCTGATCCCATGCTCGTACACTTTGCCACCTCTGTTCAGGTTAATGAAGGATCTTGGGGAACTGCTAAATATGGTGGGAAAAGATGTATTCTCAAGGATATGCAGTATCCCTTTTCTTCAGGGCAACTCCTGGGGTACTGGGAATTTTCTCCTGCATGTTATTTATAGTTTCTCTTCATTTTTTTAATGACAAAAGCAGCATCACTGGTTGAAATGCACCTGGATACAGTGTTGGTAGCCTGCAGACAAGAAAACTGGTAACCTGTGGCACTCATCATCCAGAGACAGTCCACGCTGAACACCTGCTGTCCCCAAACGGGTCAGGCAACAAACKCCAGCCGCAAAGTTAGTATCTGTCTCACAGCATGGTGGATCATCTATTTTCACATCGTATTCCTGGGACTTCCAGGGGCAAAAAAAAAAAGCCAATTATACTACTGCTACTCTCCTGACAGAGCAAAGGAGGAGAGCTGGATCATTGGATCAATGCTAAAGCAGAAAGGAGCAAGAAGACTTGCTGGGTGTTTTGGTAGCCTACATTTCACTCGAGCTAGTGGAGAGATATCGAGCAGCCCTTGCGGAGTATGGCAGAAGGCATGAGTGGAAAACTATCCAGAAGCCCRGCAAAAAGAAATCGTCGCAAGACTTCCATGAGTGCCAGGGTGTCTCAGCACAGCCCTGGCGTTGCAGGACCAGAGAGAGCTTAATGGGGCCCCAGCTCAGCAAAACACTACATCTTCAAAGCGTTTTGTTTGCCTAAAGCCATCGGGAGTTTTCCCATCAARACACAAATGGAGATGGACTAGGAGTAAAGTTTTCAGTCAGTTTTCTACTAGAAATAAAAGAAGCACAGAAACAGAAAATTATACTCATCCAGTGTTGTTTGAAACTACATCTGCCTCTGTGAACATCCTTAGAAATCAGTGTTTAATACTAGCCATTAAGAAGCAAAAGATAAACTGAAAAACTAAATTCAGGCTTAACATTTGAAAGGATGAATGTTTCACTGAACATCAGGGAAAACAAATAAGAGTAGTAAGACAGAGTGAGAGAAATTACAGACGGAGCTCTTTAGGGAAATGATGGGAAATGATTCTTTACTGGAATATGCCCATTTTTGCAGGCGATTGCTTCCATTGCATCTCTCAGCTGAAACACACACACACACACAAAATAGGAAGAGGTGGAAATGACTTTTGGTCGAACATTCCAGCTACATGCAAAAAGAAGTGGTTGAAATAATCAGAACAAAATGTCTTGAAGTTATTCCACCTTCCATCTGGCTCAAACTGACTAAGATTTTATTTCTGTTGACACTTTGACTTCCCTATTGCAGAGCAGGAGGGGACAGGGCACTGCAGTATCTTAAAAATTCTAGCTACATTTTCTTGCATCATCACAAACCATTTTTCCACCATCTCTTTTACCAGCAGTTTTAACTTAACCTAAGATTAAAAACATATGGAAGTATTTCACTCTAGCTGGCATAAGCACAACATGAAAGTAAATGTTCTAATAGACATAAAAAGTCATTTTTCTTTACTACAATGTCTAATTTAGATCTCTGAAATTGTAAAATTAAAATCTATTCTAATCCATACTTACACAAAAATGCATTTCTAGCAGATTATAGTATCTAACTGCTTATTACACAAAAATCTTGGGATGACTGTATTGTAAAAAAAATAATTGCCTAATTATGAAATCCTGATGATAAAGACACCATTGTCATGAAAACATCTGGGCTACCAGCCCCCCAGAATGCACGCAATTTCAATAGGCAGAGAAAAATCAGGAGGCAGATGAAAGAAGAGTTATAAAGAGGTCCAGAGAGAAAACATCACCCACTGCAATTTCTATATCGAAGTGCGGGTGATGACTACAAACAAGCCAGTAATAACCTATTCACAGTAGCAGAGCAGTAAACATGTATGGGGATATGAGTGACACTTAACAAATATTATGCCTATTCTTGCATAACCTTGGAAAAAATATACATCTACTCTACCTCTCTATAATGACAACCTGGAAAAATATTCATTTTATCAAGGTGTTAGAAGACTGATTAGCAATCTGATGCCTTAGAATAACAGAGTTGTCAAATTTGAACAGAGCAGCAATCAGTAGCATTTCTATAGCGTTTAACTCACATTAAACATCGTTTAAATGATATTTGAAGAACAAAATAGGAAGAAGAATAGGAATGGAGGAGGGGGAAAGGTCAGTTACACACAAACAGGAGAAGTATTGAGAAAAGTAAGAGAAGTTTGACTGTTGTGTTCAGCTCAGCCCAACAGGGCTAATCACCAACGAGAAATCTGATCCTGTTGTTAAGCCTGTAGTAAATGTTATGTTAATAGTGAAGTTAGTGGCGACGCATATTTTAGCCGCTTATGAAATGATGAAAGCTTTTCTTGGAAAACAGGGAGTACAACGACATTGTTATCCCAGATGTGAGATGCTACACCAAAAGGACCAGAGGAAGCACGAGAACCTCTGCAGTAGACTGGGGGACACAGTCTAGGGGGAACAGACCTTGCCTGTGAGCCAGGAGATGATCACGTTGGAAGGACCTCTCCCAAAGCAGGGCTTTTCTCCTTTTCCACCTGAGCCCAAGCCCTGAAGACGCGTACACCTATAACTGGCCCTGAGCACACAGGCAAGTCCAGGGAAGCTAATGAGGACTCATTGATCAGATGGTTAAAAGTTAAATGTGTGAAAGCATTCACAGGTCTGACAGTAAGGCTTGATTTCTTATCTCTAACTAGAGCTCCCACCACTGGCAGCGACTTTTCACCACTGATCAGCCTGAACCTCGGACTCCGCAATGGAAACCTCATGTGTAAATAATCTGCAAGGCCCCAGAACCAGACTTTATGGATGAGACATCAGAGGATGATGTATCACCGATAGGATACAACGCTTTTTTACGGGGGTGATTACAATGCAGATGGCATCAAAAGCACAGTAGGCTTCTCACATGGTTGCCATCTGTGATTCTCTGCTAAAGGTTATATCAGGACTCCTATTATAAAATGCTGCCGGCTGAGATTTATAATTCAGTGGACAGCCAAGTTCTCAGCCAAGAAGTCCTTCCAAATGAAAACTTTTCAGTTGTGGGTATTCTGCTCACGTTGGATATTTTTGATCACTAACATGATAAAATCCACAAAGCAGCATCAGCCCGTGCATCTGATATGTTTTCCGTAAATGGCTCTGCACAACAGCCAAATTGATGGAGTTGATCACCTCCTCTGGTCTCGGGTCTGCCTGCTTGTTTGCACGGTGTTCAGATGGTAGGATGAAACTCACCCCCTGTGCAAAGGCTCACCACAAGATTTGTACAGCACTTAAGTCTCCCCTAAGCCTGATATTTGGGCTTACAGGGGATTTAAGAAGTGTGTGCGCTGCGGAATGGCCTGCAGGGTACTGGTGAATAGAGTCACATGCACTAGGAAAAGCTTTCATATCTTCTAAAGAAGTGTTACTCTTCTGCCAAGTAAATAAAGATGCGCCTGCTATTTACTTTCCAGCACATATTGCAAAGCCATGTTAATTACACTTCTAAAACACACAACAGAATAAATCTGTATTGACGTAATGCCAACAAATTGTATACAAACCCTCCCCCATGCGCTTAGTAAATATTTGCTTGGAAGAAAATTACTTGCGCTGTCCTGGACAAAAGACAAGCCAGTTAGGGCACTGGAGCCAAGAGCCTCTTTTCTGCTCTGCTGGGCTCCAGAGCTGAAAATCTAGGATCCCCTGAGTYGACTTACACAGAGTTCAAACATCAGGCAAACACATCAGAAAGGAGACAGCCAGGATGAACCTCACAGGTCTGATGCCAGGCTCACCGTTACAGTGGCCACTGGTAGCTCTGCAGCACCAGAGGATCTTGGTCCAACATCAAAGACCTCAGTTTTTTCCCCTGGGTGGTTTAAAGTTTGTAGCAAGGGGTATGTCAGTGGTTGAAAGGATGGCCCAAATCCAAAACCATCCCCAAAGCTCAACGTACATTACATTAGAAAGTCCTCTTCAGAGATGCCAGCCCTTTTAAAGACTACTGTAGCTCTCAAAATCCAAGCACTAGAAACCTAGGAATATCGGGTCTGTTGCTCATTTACCTTTAGGTGAATTTCCAAAGTACCCCATGTATGGATAGATTTCTAAAATATATTTTCTCTTGTCCAAAACCCAGTTACTCCCAATAAAACGCACAAGGAACCCCAGTTGAACCTTGTTTGACACTTACAGAATGCCCTTTTAGATAACTCTAGTCTACGAAGGCAATTGCACTCTGTTAGACTACACATGACTAAATACCCTTGTTAATGGCAAAGCTGCCTCTGTCTTCAGCAGACAGAGGTTCATCCCTAAAACCCCATGAAATTTCAATCTGTTAGTATCCCTCTCATTATTAATTTTTTTTTTTTTCATCTTTAAAGCAGATGGACTGATTGCACAAGGCTGAAAGATGTCCAAAAGAGCAGTGCCTTCTACTTGGGAACAGGGTATGAAGCATAAACACTACCAAAATATGTGAATCACACTGGCAGGCTGTCACAGCACTTTTCTGACTTTGAACCTACACAAGCTGAGATCCTTTTTCTTGGTGTCACACCATATTTTGACTTTTGCCAATTCTCACTGGCCAGCTACAACTCAGTTCGGACAAATTTCAAGAAAATTGCAACTACGCTAACAAAGCCTCTTAACCTTCACATCGACTTCCTGCTGAAGCACATGCACAGATACATACAAGTGAAAAAAAAGGAGTATTATTTTAAAAGGACATGTTACTCAGACTCTCATACCTGTCTTTCAGAAACAGATTAGATAGCATTACCATCCTGGATTAGAGGACCTGGGATTTTGTTTAAGTTTCCAAGTAACGGTCATGGGGAATTGCTTTTAGTTGGTCTCTCGTCTTCCGTGATCCACAAGGATAGTGGACACATGTAACGCTGCTTATCAAAATACTATACTCCATACCTACATCACTGCTGCTCAGGAAAGACAGAAGCATTACTATTGATACCTCTATATGAATAAGATAAATAGAGCTTATAAGAAGGCATATTTACATAAGTTTTGATGACTCATGCAACAGATAGAGAAGCCTTAATGCACTTTTTTCTTCTCCTACACACTGCCRTGTGCTCAGTGCTTTGTCTGGAGCTATTTCACAAAAGAATGTCTTAACAGCCTTTTTTTCTCCCATATAAGAGCTGTTTCCAAACACCAATGCTATCTTCTGTTTCAACAGCACTGTCACTCAGTGTATTGTTACTGAGCTGTTTGCAATGCAAATCCATTGCAACCCACCAAATTTCAGCATTGGCAAATGCAAAGTGAATTTTTCATTTTGGTGTTGCAATGCAGTGGGCTTGTCTGTTTGAAAAATACAGCCCTGAATTTCCTACATAGCTGAAGCCAGTTCTTGCACCAACTATTACTTGATGTTATTAATTTAGGCCCTTATTCAGCAAATGCTGTAGTGAAACTTGAGCTCGTGCTTAGGTTCATCCCTGTTCAACAAAGCGCTGCTGTGCAAGTTGAAAATTCAGCCTAGCTTTTCACAGCTTTTGTGTTTCAATAGTTTTCATTCAGCAGGGGGCAAGATTGTAAATGTTACCCACGTTATTTCTAACATGGCTCAACTTCCTTGGTTTAGCATCTTTACAAAGAAGCCTTAACCACAGCATCCAGCTCAAAAAGATCAAAACCACCCCAGACCTCCCCCTCAAAACAACCAAACAAAACCACCCCAAACAAAATTAACAGCTTTAGCATTCATTTATGGGTAGCTGGGGGATGTTAAACAATCAGAACTGCTGCAGAAATACCTTCTAGTAGAGCCCAACGAGAACTTCCAGTTAAGCGAGCGAGACGAAGCCAGGCTGCAGAATGTTCCCCCCGCACGCCGGCGGGAGCAGAGTGCCTGCTTCCCACTTSCCAGAAACAAATCCTGGCTTGTGTAAACACAGCCGCGTTTGTGAGAGCCAGCAGTAGCTCACATGCAATCAGTGGCCCCTTCAGAGTAAGTTCTCTTCTAACGACAATAAAGATCTAGACAGTGGAAGTGTTATTTAAAACTAAATTCCTCCAACAAACCAGGGCAGGGCAGGCCAAGCAATCAGTGACCAGCTGGATTTTCAGAACACACTGTGCACGGCACCAGGATGCAAAACCCATGGCCAGATTCACTTGAGACAAATAGTGTTAAACTTCCGAAAAGTGACTCAGGACATCYAAATTGAAATGCCTGGAAAGGGCCCAGTTTCCAAGAAATGTTCAATGTCTGAAACAAATGGACCTACATAAACCTAGACTCACTCCTGCCCAAGATGGTCACTAGGGCCTCTTTTCTTTTATGTGCCACTGATTTTAAATTATGCCACCTTCCTGTGAGCTGAGCTATTTTTAGGGATGTAATGCCAGCTTTCCAACCCTGGTAATTTAATTTACTAATGTTCTTTGATGTCTGCACATTTTCTTTTTTTTTTTTTTTAATTTATTCTGGATTGCAGCAGAGTCCCACATTACTGAGAAACTGAATCTCACCGGCAAAGTAATACTTTTAGATGAGGTTCCTTTAAAGACTTCAGTAGAACAGCAGTATTTAGTAAATATTTTCTAATACCTATATAGCAAGGATTCGAGAAGATGACAACTCAAAAACTTTTTTGTTTTATTCAGCTTCATAAAGAAAAAGATGAATTCTGCACTGATGGCTGATCCACTGGTACAGACACAAACAGAATGACACCTCTTGATGAATTCTACTGTATGCTTTAAAAAAAAATCTATGGGAAAGAATTTAGTCTATCTAATTCTGCAGATTTTTGAAGTACTTTCTAGAGCTGGTCACAATTTGTATGCAACACTTAAAAAAAAATAAAATCCACAGCATTAAGGAAGAGAAAAACCTTTCTGCCTAAAATAGCTCTGTCTTACATTGCTTTGGAGGATTTATTCTCATCTCTTTCCCACCAAGTACTTTTAACTCACAGTATTGCTTGCTATTGACCTTCTGGGAACATGGGTTTTAGGACCAGGGCAGCAAACAGATGCCAATCTTCTCTGAGAGTAGACCATGAAGGGATTTTACAGACTACATCTCTGATGCTTAGCTTTAAATACAAGTTGTAGCCTCTAAATCAATTGGACAATGCAAGTTTAACCATCATGGTAAGCAAGTACTGGTCTGAATGTGCATGGCCTAAAATGCTTTGAGGAATCACTTTTTTGGGGTGCTCTCCAGTGCTGTCCGTGGGTTCCTCAGCAAGGCCTTCAAGCCCTCAGTAGGTGGATCTCCCATCTGGTAGGTGGGCTAATTTGGGGAGTGCTTTTTAGGCATGAATGCCTCATTGGATCTCTCCAGTGGCAATGCAGMATGCTCATCCTCATAGACCTCATACTAAAGAGTCATCTAAAGAGTATTGAAAACCCTAGACCGTCCATCACCTCCTAAATAATTGCTAAAGCCATCCAAGAAAACCCCAACCCAATTGCTGAAGACTGCAGAGAACACACAAATCAAATGTGTAAGCCTACCAGTAAACATTTTTCTACCTTAAAAAAAAGTTACATGTATTCATAGGTACCATTCCAATTAGAAATGTCTTCACCTTTTGGGAGCCAAAAGGTAATTTCAACAAATATTTCCTCCTGAAGATAAAAATAAAGGTGCTGTTATGGTAACAGAGCTCTGTTTTTCAATAGTCTCTGTATTACAGCTGGTTAAAGCTACCAATGATGTGCTCTCCAGTAGGACACAACAAACTGTTTGAAATTCAGAAGAGTGATAACGCACCTTCAGCTTTGCTATGTTTAGCAGTCGGTAACCAAAACACATCCCGAGGTAAACACCAAAGGAGCTGGGCATGCGCTTCCCCAGGGCTCCGCTCTGTGACCCCGTTTCCCTGATACTATCGCTTTATCCTCATTATACTTCAAGAAAGGACATAAACATCTCGTACATTAAAATACTCTTGCCTTTTATGAGCAGCCTGATTCAGCAGCCCTCAGGGTGCAGTTTCATGACTAGCTCAAGCAAATCTTGCCCTTGAAAAAGCACTTCTGCCACTCCCAGCCTCCCTTGTGTGGAAAATCACACTTGCATGGTTGAAAGCTAATGCTGGAAGAAAATTTTTAACAAGATCAGCTTTCAACTACTTTGCCACTACTGTGCTGATACAGCGGAGATGGCAGGAAGCAGAAGACAGAACTGCCTTCTTTGGTCTTAAACCAGCTACTTCTGAATTCGTATCCTTGGTTGCACAACCCATCATCTATGACGGCCACCAAGGAGTCTCACGCACTCCCTGGTGTCTGCAGGAAACGGAGGGGACCTCAGCTCTGCATCTCAGAAGCACGTGATAGTTCTTGGCGTCGGTGGGCTGACAGCCAGGAATTCCACACTGAACCTACAGCCCTGCCACTAAGGGATTTTAATAAGGCATTTAATCTATCTCCCATCTCCTTTTCCTGATAGCATTTACAACCACTTTCCTGTCTTGTTTTCTTAAGTTTTAACTCTAGAAGTCACGTAGGCACATCTCTACCTTTGGCTCTTGTGGATCTCCTTGTGGGGAGCAACAAAACCGAAGGCCTCCTGAAGCTCCTTCCAGGCAATTTTATACAGTCCCATCATTTCAAAATGCATATTGTAATTGACAGCCTTCAAACTCTATGCATGATCTACTGTCCCAGCTTAACACAGCACTCCAACCTCACGTGGAGCTTCTCATGCAACCACAGGAAAGACAACGGTATCAGCAAGCACCCTCTACATGTGGAGCACTGCACAGACGACAGGACAATTTAGGGGGAGTGAAGATATTCTTAAACACTATTAAATGCCGCTGAGGAACAGTTGTTAAGAGCGGATATAAAGACCTGCAAAGAGGAAACAATTCACAGCGTTCAGCATTGAGTTTTATTGTCCCATAAAGCTCAGCACTGTGCCCCATATGCTGCAGCATCGTCTGAAGAAACTGTATCCACCATCTAATGTTTACATCTATAAACACTTCTGTAGCACAAAGGTTGCCAAAGATGACAGAGCTGATTCAGCAACAGACTTAGTTTAATATTAAGCAGCACCTCCATCAACGGGATTATTTATCTACTCAAATTCAAGGATCTGCTACGCACTTTGGCCAAATGAGGGCCAAAATGGGGGGTCATTTYTGAAAGACATGTTGTGTCTTGTGATGCATGAGTGAAGTCTCACCTGTAAAAAGAGAAGGAGAAACCTGGGAGAAATTCACTGCTTTCCTACCATGGAAGCATGAAGGGACAGTCATGCCCAATGTAGCAGCAGGGAAGAACGACCTAGGGCTGAACGCCAGTGGGAGGTGGTGCAGGAAGGTATCAGCAGAAGCGGGTGCCCACACCTTCCTCCCTCCCCCAAACCYGTCATACAGCCATCGCAGAGCACATGGGCTGTACTCGCACTGGGGCAGGTGAGGTCCCGGTGGGGTCTCTAGGTTAGGGATTGGCATCTTGCTACACAGGGAACAGAAAGAGAGTCAAGAGCCTCTTTGTGTGCCACTTGCCAGAGCTCCCACCCATGAAAGTTTTGCTGAGAGTCCTATACTGCTGACCGGGTCCCACAGTGTTCCCCTTTTCTATACAAGGCTCTGTTCCAGCTCCTCAGGTTGCTTGCAAATTGTGCTGCATTGCTAAGCAATGTACAAGGATATGTTTTCTGACAAATTCCATGTCGCTTCTGTTCCTCAGAAGTCCTATTTTATCATTGCTCAGGGATGAGGGTCTACAAGCCCTTGAGCAGACACACGGATGGAGTTTATTCAGCAAAGCTGGTGACTGTTCTGCTCCTTAGCTTTCTTTGTGCCTCTGAGACAGCAGCTTCCAAGGGACAACCGTGTTCTTGAGAAAAGCAGACTCCAAATTTGACTTTGGGTAGAGCCCTAAGGTGGATTAGACTGTCATTCTGCCCACCTCAACTGCATGCTGTAAGCAGCTTACTTGCAATATGACAGATTTAGCAAAAGTGACAGTTGCTCACTGTCCAATATCATTAGCTAGCCCTGCCACAAGAGCTCAGACATGGTGCTGCATCTCCTTACAAAATCAGCTTATTAATATACAGCCTGGCACAATATTTTCCACACAGCTGAAGCAGTACTTTGAGCGGGGGGGCTGCCCGATCCACCCACCTACGGAGACTGAAAATCAAATTCTAGCCAAGATGAGGTCAGAACAGCAAATAGGTTCAATGGACTGCCATGTCGGAGGGACTGGGATGGCTAAGCATCTGTGCTTACCTTTATTACTCATCCTTCATTACCTTTATTACTCTGGTCCTCGAGTCTATGGAGGGAATGGCAATCTAATCAAAAGGCTACTGAAGTCAATGAAAACATTGCAATTTATTGGTCTGCCTTAGGCTCAGCTCCCCAAGGTATCAGACAGCATCAGCACTCCTTTCCCTGGCCAACAGGGCTCCGCACCTTCCCCAAGGTGCTCTGCATCAGCAGTTAAGAGCCGGACTGCTCTTGCAGGCAGACAGAGGAGGATGCACACAGAGGAAGACCTCTGCTTCCTATGTACACATGTTTGTGTTGTAATGTTAAAACAAGTTTGGTAGTAATTAGATATCTGTTAATTCCTGCAACCAAATAATTCAACTAGAAAAAAAATTGTCTGAGTCAATCAGATTGTGGCAAACAATACCATTTGTACTAAAGCCTCACTTTTATTTTAAAAAGTTTAATTTAAAGAACAGAACCAGTTTCACTGCTGATGACATAAAGGTTTAAATATAACCCCAGTCAAACCTATGATTTCCCTTTTACAGCCAGGTGGGCAAGACTGCGTGCTGAACCGTTCCCCCCCCGCTATACAAAACTGTGGACCTGTGAGGCCGTAATGCAGCCCAGGAGAATGATTTCCCAAAGGTCTTAACAATAATCCCAAGACCAAGTAATTCTATAATAATTTCAAGTGGAGAAAATGAAATGTTTTTATTTTAACACATACCTGTGGGGAGAGAACATCCCACTATTTTACAATGAGCTCTTTAAAGACATCCTGGGAAATYTTCCAAGAGCTACACTGAATTGGAAGAATGCTTAGTTATTTACTTYGGGGTTTTTATTAGCATGTTGGAAATCATTCTTGTCCTCTCCCCTCCTACCCCCAAAATAAAAGTCTTTATTTTCTGAAGCTGGGGCACTTCTGACGAACCTGGCTCTGACCCCGCCACTGAGGTTTGCGTGCTGAGAGCTTCACTGGCTGCAGCTTGGAGCTAAACTCTCGGGGCTCAGCCTACCCCGAAGGCAGCRGGGTGAACGGGGGCTGGGGAAGGCAGGGATTCATCATCCCATCCCAAAGAACTTAAACTGCAAGCAGTGGCTGAGCTGCCAGTGAGCTCTGAGCCACCTCCAAGCTAAAGCAAGAAACGCAGTAGGTTTTAAGCCCATTTTAATGCCCTGAAAGATTTGTAAGCACCGGAGAGTCGTTTTACTGCAAAGTGCATCAAATGGCTTTACCTTGGTAAGACGGGTGCTCATGGCTTCAGCAGCTACCACGAGGTGGCACTTTGCAACGTGACAAGGGAGGCCTGGGGACGGGTGAGGTGGGTCGGTTGTTGGGGGTGTCTCCTATGGAGCTGGGGGACCCTTCCTGATGCTCCTTGTGCCATTTGGGCTCTCTACTCCAACTGGTCCTGGTGCTATACCCCAGGCACGCACGCAGCAGTCTGCCAGAAGACGACCTCCTCCTGGCCTGCAGGCGAGAGGGGTTTGCCATGTGCCGGGCACCGTCCGAAAATGAGGAGTGTGGGTGGGAGCAGGGGGGAGGTGGGTGCTGCTCCCATCCCTGGACCACGCAGCTGGGGCGCAGTTGTGTGGGGTTCCCATGGCCCCTGCCCCAGGGCAGGCTCCTGCCCAGCCCCGTAGAGGTCCAGCCCTGCCACCCGGCTGCCCCTCGCCAGCTCTTGCTGGCCCTGGCAGCTGCCCTGGACCATGCCACAGAGCGCTGTTCCAAGGATGTTAACAAAAGGGGGAAAAAAAGTAAAATGTATGTACCATTTAAAGGCCAAAATCACGGCAGGGCAGACAGCGACATGAACCCGCTCACCAGCCCACTCAGCTCAGATTCTCCAAATCATTCTCTCCGTTATGTAACGTTTCTACACTGCTTGGCCCAAAAACTTCTCAAGGACTTTTCTTCGCCTACCCTTGCAGCAATGAACGTGTGCAAACATTTACAGTTCTCAAATTCAACAAACAGGCAAGGAGATTTAAAAGGGTGGCATGAAGAGCACACTATTAAAATGTCAAGATTTCAACAGGAAACATCCAGATACCTCCCATTATCTGAAAACCTCTTCTCTGCACAGTCAGTACCCATCCCTTCCCCCTACTTTTATCACTGATACCTTCACCTAAGTCTTTATGGTTATTTATAACCTTAGAATTGGGTTAACACTGCAAGTTTTTAGGGTTATTTGACTGTTCACCATGTACATTTTAACATTCTGCTAATCTGGATGCTAGGTAGTGCTTTGAATTATTCTAGAAACACATAATATAAACACAAGTCCAGGAACTCTCCTCCACAGCAGAGTTGCTGAAACAACTTCAGGCAGGTGGTGATACTGCAGAAAATCACACTCCTGTTGCTTTCTCATGACCTCTGAGAGATGTGTCCAGCTTTATCATCTGAGTGCTGGTAAGAGAAACACAACCGCTCACTCCAAATTCTGGTCCAGCTCATTCCAGAATTGACCAAGTGCTGTTGCCATCTGATGATTACACATATGGATCTCTTCATTTCCACTTTGCTTTTTGTTCTTTTAACACATCCCTGCCCTCGGCACAACCCCCAATAAACGAGCTGAAGGAGACTCTCCAGCAGCAGTTAGCAGGATGAGGCCTGATGTCCAAATACGCAGTAGATGGTGGTCTCCAGCGTGTACAAGAGGCATCAGGGCACTGAACACATGGTTTCTAATGCAGCAAGGTTGCTTCAAACGTTCAGTTTAAAACTTTGTAAATGTCTGGGAACAAATCTACACCTTAGAGTCGCTGGCAAAGCTCTCAACCCGTTTTATCTGGTTTCCTAAACAGAAATGCGTCATCAATTTTGTGCCCTATCCCCTCTTCGTGGTCACCTTTTGATTTGTTTGCCAGCTTCAGATCAGCCTTGTCAGAGGTTTCAAGGAGAACCAGGCTCCTACAGTTGTGCAAGAGCAGGCATCTGACCTCAGTACCGTGGCTGAGCAGAGGCRGTCATTGCACACAGGAGAAGATCTTCCAAGTGCTCCGATTGCAGCTGAACTTCACAGGCAGCTTCTGTTAGAGCCACCCCAACACAAATTAAGGGCCAAACCACTCAATCTGAGGACTGACAACTGGTGGGGACCGTGTGTTGAGGGCTGAAGCAGCTGCCAGCAAACATCAGCACCATCACAGGGCTGTGCTGGTTTCCTGCTGCAGACTTGCTGGGCTGGTTTACTCCTTGGGGCACAGGGAGGCAAATGCCAAAGTCGCTCCATTGGGCACCTCTCCGCCTGGTGTTTTAAAGGAAGCAAAGGAAACTRCCTGCAGGTACCTTTGGTAGGATGGCTGTCAACTAACAGATGCAAAGATGCTCAGCATTCAGCCCCGCGATGTAACACAGCACCATGCCACTGCTGTCTCGGAGGCAGCACTGCTCTTGCAGCTGCATCAGGGAGAGAGGAGTTCAGTGGCATTAAGTTATCTCCATGGGGACTTTCTCAGAATGCGTACCGACGTCAGGAAGTCAATGCAGTCCTAATGACCCTTGTCTACATCAAAATAACTCTCCCTCAAGAAGCAAGTTACTCCTTGGGCAAAGCATGCCTAGCACTGCTCTTGCTGAGGCATCTGGCTGGTAGGAGTTTTAACCAGGCTAAATTTCCACCACAGGAAAGACTCAGGAAAGGTGCTGACACAGTCATATCCAGGCAAGTCAGTGACAAACAACGCGAGCAACATCAGCCTGCTCAGAGAGCGGTTCATGGAGGGGAACAACCATCCAACGGCAGAGTTCAGATACACTCGGAGCAGCTTTGCCAACAGGAGACTGGAGGCTGGATTGCAAATCCCAGCTCTGCACCACGTTGTAATGACATTTTAAATTTTTTATTACCATTTCATAATGGTAATTAAACACAGGCAYGCGCACAGAGAGAAATCTGCTTGGTATATAGGGCAAGGCTCACCATCTGCAGGCAGCAACCAGGACCCTGCAGGCTCAGCTAACGGGGCTGCAAAAGTTACAAAGCCACCAACACCACGGTGATCACATATGAAAAACTAGGCAGCTATGTGATATTTCTATACCTGTGGTCACTTATGGCCTTCCACCTGCGCTCAGCGATTCACCCAGTGCTTGGGGGCTTGCAGCATCGGAAGGCCTAACTCCGTTGCTGTCTTTTTGCAGTTCTGGGGGAACAGTTGCATCGCTGATGCACGCAGGACTAACTTGTCTCTCCCTCCTGGAAAGGGAAAGCAGAGGTTTCTGCCCACCCTCCTGCTCAGCAAGACAGAAATTATCTCAAGGAGACAGTGGAGCATAGTCTTTGAGGTGTGGTTAACTCTTGACATCTATGTTTAAGTTCCCAGCAAGGCTGCCCATCACTTCCAATTATTATAATGATTTTTATAACTAATCATGTGCATTTAGCAGTCTTTGTTTCCTGGCCAGTCCTAGCTGCTTCTATTCAATTGCATCCTACCCCAGAAGTAGGGAGCCTGGTAGATTGAAGCTCAGCTTTTCAGCCCTGGTGTGACTGAAGCTGYTCTGGTTCAGTTTTAAGCCCAGGACCAAACTGGCTCATTAGCTTCCAACCAGCTGAAACCAGTTCACATGGAGAAAACTAAAGTGGACGAAACAGAGACAGCCTATTCCCAAGTATCTCCTTTCCCTTGCCAGAGCACAGCACCACTTGGAGTCTCAGTATTGTCCACTGCTTCCGACTCCTACATCTGGCATGAACGACGGGTGACGCAGCACGGGAGAGGGAGGGAGAGGATGGACAGGAGAGCGCAGCATGGCACTGCGCCCCGGGTCCTGGGAGTCCTGCTGGGGAACAGGTCTAACAGATACCAGTTTTCAGCTGGACCACTATCCTGGACCAGAACCAGACCATGTTTTTGTTTGGTTCTGGTTTGGATTAAAAAATTTAAAAATCAAACCAAGCCAAAAAAACACCCAAATCAGGCTCAGTTCCTGCCTAAGGGAAAAAAAAGCAACAATCCCAGCTAACTTGCAGTTCAGCGCCATGCCGTAAGCTCTCACCAGGCAGCAGTGTGTGCCTGCGCAGGGCTCTGAGCATCTGAACTGCTCCTTCCATTTTGTCCAGTTCTGTCCACAGGCAGCTGTTACTGGGATACAGACCTGCTCCATTAAACCTCTTGCACTTCAACACCAGACAACCTGCAGGTCAAACCATCTTCTGTTTGCCTCTGGCTGGCATCAGCTGGGAAATGACCAGCAAGAGAGAGGTCTCTATACCTAAATACTCATCATATTTCCAAATCTGTGATCCGTTTCTGGCCCAAGGAATGAGCCCAGCGGGATCCAGAAGGGACCCCCCAGCCAGGTTTTAACAGACCCATTGCGCCGCGTGCGTGCTYCCTCCTTGCCCTTCTCCCCTGCTTCTTGGAGCACCACAGAAACCCACAGCTGTGATCTCAGGAGCACGTTGAGAGTAATAAAAGCGTGAATTACACCTTGCCATCTGGATTGTAATTACCACCCGCCCACTGTCCTTCCCAGGGCATCACCTAGAGTGAGCGCAGACAGGGTCATGCTTGTAGGCCAGTCGTGGAGCGGTCTTTACTGCTCCACATGGCTTGTAGTGAGAAACAGCTCCTGCCTCAACCTGCCTGCAATCTTCACGGATAACGTTTTTTATTAGTTGCACCCACTTATAGCGGGCAACTGATGACCTTTCCCAAAGCGACGAGGTGTTTCTGCAGCACAGAGAAGCCACTTCCCCTGGCGCAAAGATGGTTATATGCCATGCTTGCTACCAAGGTGGGATTTCATTAGCTCATTTCCCTTCCCGAGGTCCGAGTCCTGGACACCGCGGCCGCCAGCCTCGGCCGGCCCTGCTGCACCCCTCCCGGGGTGCCTGGGGTGGGGGTAYGAAACGTCGGGGAAGTGCTCCCTGCAAAACTTCTGCAACAAACCAGAAGCACGCTGGCGATGGTGAGATGCAAAAGAAGTGGCCACCAAACCTCCGACTGCCCACGACCCCAGAGATTCAGCATAAAAACTGTTTGGCAACCAGTCCTCATGCAGCTCACGTGAATCTGGAGTGAGACGCTGCCCTCGGGTTAAGTCCCCTCTGGTTACACACATCTCCTCACACAAGGGCCACATAACCAGACGGGGACCAGCCGGATCGATGGGACCACCAGACCCAAGCGCAGTGAGAGAAGGAGAACAAAGATGAAATAGGATGTTGGCCCCGGCCGCCTGCTATTCCAGCTGAATATTGCAAGGAACAAATGCAAAAGCCAAAGTGACAGGAATTGTGGCATCAAGTACCTTTTAGATGATAACGAAAAAAAAGAGCCTAAAAGTTGAGCACAAGAGATTCACAGTCCCAGGGGAATACGAGCTCATATCTAATACCAAGCGATTTTTCTGTTGCACAGTTCATTTTAGGACAACGCTCACCCTTGCAATGCCAGTCCCACAGCCTGAGGCTGCTTCGGATTTAGGCACCTGACCGTTCAGGAACAAACATTTCTGTTTGTGAATAATTCAGATCCCCTTGCTTATTTAGGTTCATTTGGGCTCTGTTTCTCGCTGTTTGAGTCTTCTGAGCTTACAGCTAACTGGGCTGTGGACGTACAGCCCCTCTCCGCAGCCCTTCTGTTTCTGTAAGGGAACCATCAGTTTCACCAGTAACTCCCACATACTTTAAGCACATACAGCACTTACAGCGCAAGCATAACCCCCGTAACATAACCCCAAAAAACTCAGGCATTCTCTTTGTCGTTCATCTTGCTGCAAAGCGAGATTGCTTTCTGCCCTGAGCTGCACATTTGACAGTAGCTCCACGAGAGTGTTACGCATACGAGTAGCTCTTCTGTGACAGTGGCAAGCACGTCCAGACCCATAGCTCCAGTCTTAAATCAAAATAGACGTGGGTACCCGGCACTCATGGACACAGTCATCTGGCATGCACTCACCAGTCAACATGAACATTTTCACTCGGACAAGCAAATGTCCCAGCTGAGCTGCAAACAGGCACGACTCTGCAAGTGCAAAAAACAACAGCAAAGCCCCAGCAAGTTACATTCTGAATGATGTCAACATCTTGCGGTCGTTAGATGCAAAGCATTTCACTGCCTGAGCACAGCCTTCTCTCAAAAAGTGTTATTACCACTATTAAGGGAAAGCCATTGTGGCTTAAGCACAGCATATTCTTAATTGTGTTTCAGACATATTAGAGGAAGCCAGAAAAACAGTACAAACAAGTTACAGAGCTGTTTCACAAAGCAGCAATATCCTACAATGATCTGTTCCAGGCAACGTGCTAACTGTGCAGAGTGGCCGTGCTTCCTTGAGGTACCATCGCCTGCACCCACATCTCAGCCTGTAATTCTGGAGCCCCTTTTCAGCACCGTACACACTAACACACGCGTGTGCACCCCCCCGCACACCCCCCATCCTGAGAAACACATTCCTGACTTACCCTTTAGCCAGCCAGCAGCCCCAAACCCTCTGAGACCTCCTGCAGAAGAGTTGACAGAGTTTTACCTCGTTACCCAGCGAGGGCGTTACATAACCGGCACCGTTTCYGCAGGCAGCGAGGATGCACCAGCCGCGCTTCCCCGCGCGCATCCCTCTCCTTCCCATCCCACACGGACGCATCTCCTAACAACAGCCGCGCCACGGCGAGCGAGGGAGGGGCAAGGTGGGCTTCGGGGTACTCGTGAAAAGCAAAGCTAACAGTATCAAAGTAAGTTCAAAAGGTGCCTGATGTTTATTAAGAGGCATTGCTACTGTGAAAGGATGCGGTGCAGTAGTATAATGTTCCTTAGCCCGCTGAAAGCAGCTTGGCCTAGATTTTCCTGTACCATTTGATGTGACCATTCATGCAAACAGGAGTAAAACTTTCTCTTTGCTTTTAATTAAGCAAAAAAAAAAAAAAAAGTGACACGTACAAAAGACCTTTTTCTGCTCTCATCTGGGTCTTCTGGGCTACCGTCAGACGGAGAATATGCAGGAATCAGCCCCATTGATTAAACAATTATTAGCGGCAAACAAACAGATGTGCTCAGCAAAAGACAGGACAAACCCCATGCCCTGTACTTCTCGACTAGATACAGGAAAAAACATTATTTTACCAAAGGCTCATTTGGTATTTTAGCAAAGGAAAGTGGAAACATTCTCTAGCACACTGGGCAGAAGCGAAGCACGCAGCATTTTAATCTGCAGAAATCAAGAGAAATAAATAACATTATTGCCTTCACTCTGTTCCCACAGACAAAACCCCACCAGCTTTCGTAAGACAGGGACCAGGTCCTGTATTTGAAATCTCATCGTAAACGAAACATGGCTTGTAGTCATTCAGGAGGTCCTGGTGTCCATGAATCATTGGTGGACACAGTACACAGCCCACAAACGCATAGGGGCCGTAGCTTTAGGACAGACATAAAACTCTTATGCAAGCCCCATAATCCTCTCAGACTCCTTATTCAGTGATTTTAAGATCTGCGCCGTAGGAGCCTGCTGGCATCCCAGCGGCTTTTAACCAATTTGGAAATGGGGAGACTCCAGCTGCAGCGCAATCCCCTCGCCGACACCGGTGTTCTCGTCGGTACACGGCACTACCTCGCAGGGTTCCGGAGCACAGAGCATTTCTGTACACTAATAGTTTGGTCCTCTGCAGA
The DNA here is from genome assembly GCA_035582835.1 of Phoebastria nigripes. Taxonomy (NCBI): domain Eukaryota; kingdom Metazoa; phylum Chordata; class Aves; order Procellariiformes; family Diomedeidae; genus Phoebastria; species Phoebastria nigripes. The sequence goes on from JAYKAV010002220.1 coordinate 5,437,381, forward strand.
ACTGGCGCTGTTGCTTTCTGTGCTGAGTGAATCACCAGGATTAATCTCCTGCAGAGTTCACTGAGGCTAACGATAATCAAGTTAAATTTACACTATATGATCAGAGTTTAATTAGGTTCTGTTATACAACTCCTATTAATTACAGTGATAATACCCTTACGAAATGCAGATGGGAGGGTGGGGCTTTGGTCGGAGGGGGCTTGGCTGCTCAGATGATTTCAGGAAAAAGCCACATTAAAATGCTCTGTGTGTACCTTTAGTTACCTGCTTGCCTCTGCCAGTGCTCAAGATGAAATAAAAAGCTGAAAGAAAAAAAAATTATAATCCTACAAAATGTAAATCTAGAAGACAAGATTAAAGACCTCCCACATGCTACGATATCACCTTCTGTTTACACCAAGAAGCGAGAATGCCATTTATAATCCCAGTGAGCCAGAATCATTATTAGCTCGCTCTGCTCAAAATCCTACCCAGAAAAGCCCAAGGTGATAGAAGTAATTTATTTTGCACTGAGATATTCACTCGCTTGAAACCAAGGCAGGTCCTCCTAATATTTTTAAAGTAAGTTTCTCTTTCCCTCCCTGAGTTTACCCCTCCGGATGACCTGTTGGGTCAGGGCAGATGCCAGCTCGTGCTCAGCATTCGCTTTGTACGGGCACAACCTCCCCTGGGACACGGACCCCCCGTACGCCCGGGTGACTCCTCCTCTCCATGCCCCGGCAGCGCTTGCAGTGCTTCAGGAGGACGCCGTGGGGAGAGGCGGCTGACCCGAACMCCTCGGGGAGCCACTTCTGCTAGAAGCCGGGGTGTCTCTGCTGACGAGGTGCAGGCGGGGGGAACGCCAGATCACCAGCGCAGGAGCAGACTTTCAGCGCTCGGTAGCAGCTGCGTTAGGAGACGGATTGCGCAGCGTGACATTTCAAGCCCGAGACTAGGTCTTTGCTTTCGGTAAATCTTGCCTGAGGTGTCCTATAGAAAGAGCAAAGCTTGTGCCATGTGGCTTCCATTTAGCATCTGCTACGTGTGGTGTTGGATGGCTTTAGTGAAACCTGCAGGAGACCATGTGCTGTTACTGCTATTCTCATGTTAACACCAAAACTCTGGCCTTGCGCCCATATGGTCAAAGACGCAGCTAAAGATCTCTTCTTCATTAAGTAAAGCAAATAAGCAACACAAAGAGCGAGGCTTGTTGGCAAGAACAGATGCTCTTCTTGAACACAGACACCTGTAGAAGCCTCCTGCATCCAGGTTCTCTCTCCTCTGCAAATCGCTTGCTCAGTAAGCGTGTCCCAGGAGAAGCCCTGGCACTTTGCCATTGCTGCCACTGCTGATTGTTTAATTAAAACCCCAAAAGATAGGAAACGCATTTCCTTCTTCCTGTAGGTTTTTTCACCCTCTTCACCAGACAGCAGCAAACTAGCAAAACGAGCACACCTCAGCACTCCCACTTTGCACAAAACCCATGTCAAAGAAGCAGTATCTTACAGTATGTTGTACTAGATATTAATTACCTGGCCCTGCCAGCTACATAATTGTCTTGTTACGTTTTGGCTATATACGCTAAACTGTCCCTTTACAAAAATGKCTGGAGGACGCTGTCGCATGGGATCCAGGAGCAGAGTCCTGTCCATGAATGCCCTCTAGCTCCCACCCCACCATTACAAACCACTGAATTGTGCATGAAGGAGTTGTTTTGCCCACATGGCAATTCCACAGCAGCCTGCGTGGCCCTGTGCATGTACTCAAATGCCCCTCTCTGTCCCTTGGTGGACAGCTCTTCTGGGAACACACAGGAACTGTGGCAGGAGAGGGAGATGATGGTTTCTTGATAGCTCCTTGCTCTGTAGGCTGACTGAGATGGGCTCCAGGCCTGTGCATTTTTCTCATGGATCACAGACATCGGAAATGTGTATGCTTTAGAAGATCCTTAGCCTCTCCCAGCCCTGGGAGTTCCTAGCCAAGACTACGAAAGGACCCTTGCTTTTCTGGAAGCACAGGGCTAGCAGAACATCTCCGTTCCCTTGCTGGGATTTGTGCTTGATTTAGGCACAAAGGACTTGCTATTCCTCCTCATTCCTAACTTCTGCAGGGGCTGGCTACAAAGCATGGCTGGGACCAGGATGCTTTGGGCACCTCCACATCCTCATCTCAGGACAGCAGTGCTCTGAGAGGAGAGGCACCAGGCTCTGGCCAAGGCCTTCAGCCCTTTATCTACTCTTGTGACACTTTTTGGTCCCTCACTGCTGAGAACGGCGCTTGTGACACACTAATGGGAGTGCAGCAATGCTCCTGCAGCAAGGCTCTGATTTAGGAAGCAGAGCTGCTCAGCCCACTCTGCTCTTGCTGATGTAGTGACCTGGTTTTGTCAAGACTGTTTTTCTCCTTTTGTCTTTGATGTCATTTTGGGAGGCAAGTCATGAGATTTTCATGGAGGCATTGACTCAAAGTTGGACTAAAACAAAGCCAATCACAAGACCATTATAAATGAATGAGGGCGCAATTTCCCCTTAGAGGATTATTATACTATTTAGGGTTCTAGCGCATTTATTTCTGCAGTTTAGTGATCACTTTCGTGCTTCTCATCAGACTATACTCTAATCCATTTATATTTTAATGTAACAAGTTACAAGGATTATCAGCTAATAATAAATATGCTCATCCCCTAAAGCATTTAAACAGCCCCTACACTTTGTAAAGAAGATCTTGCTTAACGAGCAGACATCTACAAATGAATGAGGAAATTAATACCATGTTATATGGAACACTGTCAAACTGCAAAATATGCACTGCATAAGTTACTTTTCTGTGAAACTAGATATTTTTCAGCACACAGATACTATCTTCATTACAGTACTACTTTCAGCATAAGGGAGGGTTTGGAAGTCACAGAGATTGCCTTTTGCGTTGGGAATTTGTTGACCTTGCACTCTTAAGTTTGGAACAATATATTACATTCAGCCCATGCACAGGATTACGTCAAACCAATAGATCACTCATGAAATTCAAATTAAGGAAAGCTGTTGATACCAGCTAAGGGGAATCCACCCCAAAAAACCCCACCTGACTTGCACTTAGGTCAGTTCTAGTGCTGAAGTGTCCATGAAACCATGCTCATTGAAGCCAGCTGAAAGCCACTCTCTCTGTCAAAGTTAAAAATCATACTATTTTTCCACTTGCAGTTGTCTTAAGAAGGGATGGGAGAAACTAAATATTACCTGTCAAACTATAAAGACATTCCTTGCCTATTCATAGAGCTGCCCAACATRTTTTCAGCAGAATTGTCTCACCTAAGCTTCTGGTGTTTGCTCTACTTGCAACCAAAATCCTAACTGAGTTTGTAAGGCAGGAGCATGAATTACCCTCCAGAGCCTTCAGTCTTTGAACTTCAACACACAGTTCAACTTCCCATTTCTGCCACGGTGGAATTTCTTCTTCCTCCCACATGCTGTTGTCTGCCCAAAGTGTTTTTCTCCATTGGAAAATGTGAAGTTGATGGTCTAGGTTGCTTTCATCCTTTATTCTTGCAGATGCATGTTCTGTTTAGCATCCTGTGGGATATAAAGCTTAATCCTTTGCTATACATGACCCAGTCAATCACTTGCACTTCTGCAGGTTCATCTATCAAGAACTCCATTCACAGCAGCACACTTGCTGTGGAGAGTTCCAGGAAAATAGAAGTGCTGCAAAATCTCCAAACCCCTTTTAACAGGAATCCATAGATAGTCTGGCCTTAGCCAGAGTCATACAGAAAGAGGCTTGTAGCTCTGGCTGATGGAGGGTACGGACATGTCTATCCTGCAGCCTCTGTAATTACAGCCAGTCCCTCCCACCCTAGGAAATGGTGAAGGGAGGAGATAGCTACGCGTGGAGTTTTTATTGTTTCTGAAAATCAATCTCAACAGTCTTTTCTTAGTTAAGTACCAGTCATCCCAACATCTGCAAGGCAGTATTAAATGTGCAGTGACCAATCAGGAAAAAAATGATGTTCAGAGTGTGGATTCCTTTCTGCAAAGCTGCTTCTTTTGCTTTACCTCTCCAGCTTTCACCAAAAAGGAGTACTTGGAAAAACAGGGCTTGCTCTTGTGAAGCTGCTGAATAATTAACAGTAGGGAAGAGAAGGCAAAACACCTGTCCAGACTGAGAATTCACACCCATGTCACTGTTTTGGTTTCATGCACTGTCTACAGCCAGACACTGATCAGCATCTAGGCAAAACCAATTCAGGAGCTCAACTCTGTTCTAGGTTACACCGTATTTACATCATAAAAGGATCAAATCTTTATAAATGAACATAATTAGCATCAGGCTCAGTTATGTACCAGAAGTCAAGTATCTCTTTGCCCAAGAGTTTGAGGTTAAATGGACAACTCAAACATCCACCTGTAAGCCAGCCTTCAGGGCCAGCTCTCCAAAGTAACCAATTTGTACTGCAACTGGTTCCTCCCACTCTCTCCCTAATCCCAGTTGACAGAGGCCTCAATACTGCCCCTAGTCATGTCRCCTGGTTTATAAGCACCTTTTAAGTGAAGAGCAGAGTCAGAGAAACCAGATCCTATGTGTGAAACACTTTTGCCAGACGTGGGCTGGGAGACACCAAGAAAGCCTCTTATTGCTGTGCGCCCCTATCGGGCATCCCCCATGGGAGGCTTTAAACCAGGATCTGGCAGCAAGGATGCTCAGAAGACCTTTGCTCAGTTAAAAAAGCCCAATGTAAAATCCACAACTTCGCAGAGAAATCGGCTACCTTTTATGCAGTGAATTGTACTGATCAAGCTCGCCTTTCCTCTCAGCTAAAACTCATGGTGCATCCACGCTGCAGAGTTGCAAGGCCATACCTCATTTTAGCTTTAAACAAGCTTGGCTGCGTTAATGTGGGAGGCAGCTCCAGCTAAGGGTGCCTTCTCACAGCACGGGGCTTCAGCAGCAACACTGACTTGAAGGACTTCCACCCATCTCCATCCTCCACGCTCCCTTCTCAGTTATACCAGCACAACCATTTGCAGGACTGTTTCAGTCAGAATGAAAATAGAGGGCGTTTTTATCCCAGATCAGTGTAGCATCTTGTACATCCTGATACTCTCCATCTGCAGGATTAACAGGCCCAAAGACAAAATATTACAGCCTTCTGCTGACTATTCATGTATCAGAGCCACAAACCTTCTGGCACCACCATGAAGAGTTACAAGCACGCCAGACTAGGATCACTGTAAACGTGAGCAATGAATTAAATGTAATGCTGTTTTCTTCACTTAGGGAGCAAACTTTGCAAAGCTCCTTAATGCCCAGAGATGCAGTTTTGCTGTGGCAAGGAATTTTTCCTCTTGTGAACTCAATGTTCAAACAAGCTCCCTGGTGAGGTAAGCATAGGCTGTCTTTTAATACAAACACAAAACTCACATTTAACTTATTAGCTGGGGGAGGAATACAGATGAGGGTTGGATGAATCTCATGAGTCATCATTTCTGTAGGATAAAAAGCAAGCTTGTCTCAAAAAAATCAATTTATTTGCTTCTATTGTGTATTGCAGATAGAAGCGCTTAAATAATAAAGAGATTAATAAAAACACTCCAACCAATTGTTCTAGAAAAAATGAAAAATAGCTTTTGGATTATGAAAGAATATTCTTTAAATACAGAAAAATAAAACATTTCAAATGGCACAATGTTTTGGGAGAGGGAGACAAATGCAGATTAGTCATGCTTGAATGTACTTCCCCAAACAATACACTGCTTAGAGCTAAGACTAAGACATGTACATACCCCAAGGCATACACGAAAAATTAGGGTCTGTATATTAGTTTAATTCCTTTATCATTTACTCACTGCCGTATTCTTCCAGTCTCATGCCAACCCTTCCCCCAGATAGCACCACATGCATATTCTGCACCCTGACCACTGAACATTCCCAGCTCAATTGTGGGCAAACGAAGGGATGTGCTCTCGAAGTGTGAAGCAGGACGAAAGCACAGCGCTAACGCTATTGAAAGGATAACGGAATCACATGGTTCAAGTGCAGCATCATCCTCCAGTGGTGTGCAAATTTCAACTAGCCTGTTTTTATTATTTTTATTTAAGATTTTAGAAGGAGGTGGAAGAAAGGGGTCAGGCAGAGAAAAGGTATGCCTGAAAGAAGCCCAGAGAGGTCTAAAGCCAGCTGAACAATGGCAAAGATCTGCTGAAACAGGGATTTCATGGAATATTCAGAAGAACTGACAAAGAAGGAAAGCATGCACTACAGTGTGAGCTGCACAGACCTTGAAGAGAACGTCAGGCTATGCAAAATTAGGTAACATTCCAGGTATCCAGTGATTCAAGATCTCACCAGAAACAATCCCTAAAAAAAATCACTGTGGACGGATGGTGGTGAATGGCAGATATTGCTGACAGAGCAGTGGGTCAAAAGATTCAAGTTCCAGTCCCTTCCCGCACCCACTCTCCATTTCTAAACCTGTGATCTGCCATAGCACGCAAAGCAAATCCCTTTACCTCTCTGAGTGTATCTACACACAGCAAAGAGGTGTTATTTTTTCTTCTATGGAGACATAGCTCAAAGGCCAGGCCCAATGACCCCAAGGAGTTATCACGTACTGACTGCACTAAACACCTCTCTACTTCCACTTCGAGACGTTTGCTGTGTTTGTTTCCCAACACCCCGTTAGCCCGACCTATCTAGTCATATGGTGACTTCCTCAGGATAGCGATCAACTGTCACTGTGCGTTCATAAAGATCTAGCGCAGCGGGATCTTATCTTGCTCTTTGCTCCTGTTCATTGCCGCAACGAAGAGCAGACAGTACACGAAAAGGCAAGCACTACGGAGGGTGATATCTGGATGCTGAGTGGTACAATCTCTAGGAAGGTTAAATACTCTGTTGCAACACAATGAACCTGTGGATGCTGCCACACATAGTATTCTGTGATGTTAACCTTTTTTTTGCGCAAAAGGAATATGCAGGGTATTCTGGGGAGGAAAATCCATCAACGCCAACACCAGAGTTTTATCCAAAAGCTCTTTTTTTGGCTAAAGAATAAGTAGCTTAAATTTGTACTGAGTCTCAAAAGCCTAGTTTAAGTAGAATTTTTTCCTGGGGAAATATTAAGAAGAGATTGTGTTTTTCAAAGACTGTTAGAGTAAATGATGGCTTTATACTGATTTTCCAGTGCTAGGAACGCACATGAGAAAAAGAAGAGTCAGTCGACGTCCTGCTATTGAGGGATAACTCTTCTTACCCATCCATATCACAGTACTCCTGGCACAGATACCTCCAATACCTCATTTTCTGCATTTCATATTGTTATCGGATTTGGGACCAGCCCTTGTTAATTCTGCAAAAGCCAGGATCACAGGCAAGGGGACTTCCCTAATGATGCAAAGCCTCACCTGTTCATCACAGGAGTCTGGAGCACGCTGGCTTCCACAAACACAGCAATTCATCTTACTGGTCAAGCAATCCGTACAGTAATCTTTGAGGCTGAGCAAACTGCTGAGTTTGAACTGAAAGAAAACTGTCTTGGCAGAATTCAAGGAGACAAGACAAAATAAATTACTGTGTCTGCTTTACTGGTCAACCAGTTCACATATTATATCCACATACAGATGTGATCAACTTGTGCTTATGTACTCAGCCACGTTATTGCATTGCTCCATCTTTAACTGAATAAAATTGTAGCAAATTAGTTCTGGTGCTGTGCAGAATTACCTGCTGTGAAGAATTACCTGCTCACTCTTTGAATAAAGTCCATAAAAAGCACACAAAAGTTGTTTATCCCATCAAATTGCAATTTGGACCATTCAGCTAGCACACAGCTGACCTGAGGTAGAAAGTTCACAAGCCACTCAGCTCTGCTTCCAAATTAATCCCTTGATATAATGCAAACATGGCTTTTTGGCATGGGCAGGCTTCTTGAAGAGCTGCATCACACATTCCCAGGTGATCTCTAAGATCTCCCTACCAAAAGGCTCAATGTAGTTTTCTTTCGGAGCTGAAAAAGTGAAAGCAGCCTGGATCACACTGACAATGCTACTCAGTGTACTTAAGTGTTCTTAAGTTTTGTAATATGCTAAAATAAAACTACATTTGAATGCAAAGTTGGTCTGTTTTGAATCTAATAAGCATATGACAACACAGAAACATGCTATTATTTGTGTTGTTAATTACTCTTCCCAAGGCCCATGACAAATAGCTATCTGATTAAGAATTGTTTACAAAATTGGAAAMTTTTTTCCCCTGGCATTACTGTTTTCATGCCTCAAATGTCAGAGCTGATAGCACTAACAATTCTGAAAATTCATGGGCAGGAAAGCACAATCCCCACCAAGTGATATAAAAACCTCATCTCTCCCTACAAAGCTCAATGTAATCTTAACTAGGGATCACAACAGATGTCACACTACAGAAAACATTTGCTTCCATCGAAAGCACTTGACAAATAGCTAGGAGAGGTAAAGAGGGAGAAGTGCTAAAAAGAGTGAGGAACTTGCTGCTGCTTGCAAAAGTATAATGGGTTAGAAATAAATGCTAGCTAGAAATAAAGGAACTGGCTTAACGTAACAGATCAGTCAGTCATTACCATGAAGAGAGGTGCCATTATAATTTTATTTCAAGTATAAAAACCAAGTAAAGATCCAGTTTTCACTTAGTAAAACTGGGAGCTGTGAAACAGCTGCTATTCAAGATTCTTTCTAATAACCCTGTTGAAGCCACTAAGCATTAAGGCAAACAGAGGACCCTCCTATTAAACACACGGTGCACAGGATTTGATATCCACCCAGCAAGTCTCAGGGATGTTGGCCTAAACCTGCAGATGATGAGCTACAGCCTCTCCACATTTAAACACAGCTAGCTGCACCTAACACACAAACAGCCATCAAAACAGTTCAAACACCCAAACCATCAGAATCACCTTTGGTTTGGATTTTTTGGTGAGGGCATACTTTACACTGGGATTAAAATATGCTGTATTGAAGACATAACACAAGCTTCTAAAGGAAACTGCTCTATGATGATGCTTCAAATTAAGAATCATCCAACGCTTGCTAATTCTATAGGAATTGTTCTAGGAAAGGGCTCAAACTGCGATAAGGTTTGAGAGCAAAGTGGGTTCTTCTGTCTTCTCTATCAGACACAAAACCACCTACATATCAAAGATTCATTCCCTTGAAATGAGCTGTATGAAGCATTCCAGCTGTGGAGCTAAACTTTGGCACTTCCAATTGATCGCCAACATCAGCAGAGCTGTGTTAATGAGTCAAGCAAGTTAAGAGAAACTCTGCATCTTGAGGATGAAAAACTGCAAAGGTATTAAACGGCTCCTCAGCGGTGTCTGCAGCATGGGCCCACACCCACAGCAGTTCTTGTTCTTTAATTTTGACTGCTGTTACTCTCACTCATAAATCATTCTTCAATTAAAAACAGTTTTAATTAATAACACACCCCCTGTGCCTTCGCCCTAGGCCATTTACACTAAAACTATTAAACCACACTGCGTCATGTGCCAACTACAAGCATCAACAGCTTTTTTCCAGGCCTATGAGTAGTTTGCACTATTGTAAAAGCGCAGTTGCAAGTAAGCGCCCGATCGCTCCTAGAAACACCAGGCACCCACGGGGAATCATCTTGGCAAGAACGCGCCATCCAAAGCCGGTAGGACAAAGAGGGTTGTGAAATGTTACAGCAAACCAGCACCAAGAAAACTCAGTCCCGGGCATTCAGCTGGCCAGTCACCAAGTTAACTACTTGACTTTCCAAGCTCTTCTCCCTGGTCGTCTTTCACCACAAAGCTTCCCAGTCAATATCCCTGCCTTCAGAAACAGGACYACCATTGGCTCCGTCTCTTGGTTTCAGAATGCAAGCTGGGAGACCAGCACGTAAAAAAGCTGCTTCCTACAGAAATCCCCATTCGCTTCCCCTGTACTTTTTCTTACCATTTTAGGTTCAAACAGCACTCAAGTCCCAAGAGTTTAGCTCTGTCTCTTGACTTAAACTGTACCTCAGCATTGTTACACAACGCTGTGATTCAGTCCTCCTAACAAAGGGACTCAAGCTGTATCCCACCATCTCAGAGATTCAGACATTAGCATGTCTTCAGGTAACAGAATGACTGGGGGGGGSGGSCCAAACTACACAGTATTTCCTTGTTGCAAGCCCCATGCAAGCACAAGAGAGGCTCCCCTTGCAGGGAAACAGCCAGCAGTTTCTCGTGAACTTGAAACAAGAAGCTTGTGTGTCTCCCTTAAACTGACAGTTGATTAGAGCTCATGAAACATTAGAGTGGCAGTTGCTCTTTGGTATTTTTAAAGAAATATTTACACTCCAAGGGCTTGACCCTGCCCTAAGAGATGACTCGGAGGCAGTAACAATGCTAGTTTGTACAAGACAAAGCTGAATCAATGTGCCCCAGATCACACACTGCAAAGCTGTCAACCTGTGAACAACTTTAATTGGAAGTTAAAAATGGCATTGGCTTGCTATTTTGTATGATTTACATTTAATATTTCAGATCAATGGCTCTGCATAATCCCCTGGAGAACAGTGGAATAAACACTTCTGAACAAAACCATATAGTGCCTCAGTCGTCACATACCAAGCTGTGCCAGCACATTCCAGTCCTCACCCTACCCCATCTCCACCCCGCCTCCCCAAGTCACTCCTTTGCTTCACAGGACCCCTTCTGCCCCTTGTCCCATGGGCTGCAGCCTACCTAAATTTCAGTCATACCCACGTTATATTATTTTGTAATAATACACGTGTGGCTTCGTTCGCTATTTTAAGGGCCCTCTCCTTTCCCATCTCTTACTCATCTGAACTATTACCAACAATACCCCTGCCTGGAGGCTCTGAGCACGCCCTGCCCAATTGCGTGGGCTATCAGAAGCCTAAGCACAGTTTATTTAACTACAATAACTGTGCAGCAGTCTAAAACCCATCAAAATTGCAATAACATCAAACATTTTACTGTTCACCAATGCGCTAAGTGAGAACATAATTTTTCAGCCAGCGCCACAACTTCCCCTCTCCCGTCACGGGAATCAGGTAGAAAAGCCTGCCCTCTAGTTTGTCATGCTGCATTAGCAGCGTGGCAAAATCACATCCTTTAACTTCCTATCAGTTTGATGGCGTCCAACAACCACCACTGTAAAAATTACGCAGGAGGTTGGGGTTTTGGGGGGGGTTGGTTTGTTTGGGTTTTTGTTTGTTTTTTAATGTAAAGTGAGAGTTATTACAAGGGCCTCTCTTACATAGCAAAAACCAGGTAGGTAGTATTTTGTTTTGTTTCAAATATACTGTAAAGATTGTTTAAAGTTCATGTACATTAATCAATGTTAGGGTATGACAAACAGTTCCCGTTAACAACATGATCACCAACATCACCATTTTCTCTGGAGACTTCCTACTCGGTGCTAGCAGTTAATGGATGAATTAAGTCAGGCATCCCTAACCACAAACCAAAGCGGATCACCTGCATACTTTCATAGGCTGGGTACCCACCACAATGTTCTGCTGGCATTTAAAAAAACAGAGATGATAAGAAGTACAGAAGAAGAAAACTAATGTTGAGAAGTCACTGATTTTCCACTTCTCAATTCCCCGCCGCTGCCTTTACTATTTGTAGTCTTGGAAAACATTGCAGAAAATTTCAGCTACGATCTCAGTCTCACAGTATTTGCTCACTGCTAGATACAATTGCTTGCTTTAGCTAAACCGCCTAATTGTCAACCTATACAAACACATGATGGACCACTCAGTGAGAGGCAATTTTGAAGTACTGAAGGGCTTTTGCAGACCAAGTTTTCCCAATTTTGTCTTTTTAACAACAGTTGTCTCAAATCCATTCCTAGTAATGAAATGAACAAACTTACAGTACCACTTCAAAGTACTACACCATTAAAAATTTTACATCACCATTTTATAGAAAATAAAAACCAAAGCAATGAGAATATTGATCTCTCCACAACTTTTATCAGTTTCCATACTTGCACATGTGGTGGGATGACCCTGGTTGGATGCCAAGTGCCACCAAGCCGCTCATCAGTCCCCTCTTCAGCTGGACAGGGGGAGAAAAAATACAACGGAAGTCCCTGCCTAGGGATGGTTTAGTGGGCATGGTGGTGGTGGGTTGACGGTTGGACTCAATGATCTTAGAGGTCTTTTCCAACCTTAATGATTCTATGATTCTATAAGGACAGGGAGATCACTCAGCAATTACCATCATGGGCAAAACAGACTCGACTCGGGGAAATTAATTTAATTTATTACCAATCAAATCTAAGTAGCATAATGAGAAATAAAACTGAATCTTAAAACACCTTCCCCCCACCCCTCCCTTCTTCCTGGGCTCAACTTCACTCCTGATTTTCTGTACCTCCTCCCTTCTCAGCGGCACAGGGGGACAGGGAATGGGGGTTGCGGTCAGTTCATCACCCATTGTCTGTCCTTCCTCCTCACACTCTTCCCCTGCTCCAGCATGGGGTCCCTCCCACAGGAGACAGTCCTCCACAAACTTGGGAGCCTCCTCCAACGTGGGTCCTTCCCACGGGCTGCAGCTCTTCACGAACTGTTCCAGTGTGGGTCCTTTCCACAGGGTGCAGTCCTTTGGGAACAGACTGCTTCAGCGTGGGTCCCCACTGCTGGCGGGGGGTGGAACAGTCTGCTCCACCATTAACCTCCACRGGCTGCAGGTGGATATCTGCTCCACYGTGGACCTCCATGGGCTGCAGGGGGACAGCCTGCCTCACCATGGTCTTCACCACCTCCATGGGCTGCAGGGGAATCTCTGCTCCAGCACCTGGAGCACCTCCTCCCCCTCCTTCTTCATTGACCTTGGTGTCTGCAGAGTTGTTTCTCTCACATATTCTCACTCCTCTCTCCAGCTGCAGTTGCTGTTGCACAGGTTTCCCCCCTACCCCCCGCCCCCCTTAAATATGTTATCCCAGAGGTGCTACCACTGTTGCTGATGGGCTCAGCCTTGGCCAGCAGCGGGTCCATCTTGGAGCTGGCTGGCACTGGCTYTATTGGACATGGGGGAAGCTTCTGGCACCTTCTCTCACAGAAGCCACCCCTGCAGCCCCCCCCGCTACCAAAACCTTGCCACGCAAACCCAATACAGTACACTAAATAATAAACTCTTAAAAGAATTACAATGGCCATTAAACAATTAAAAAATTGACATGAGAATTAGCTTTGACATTAACAGGAACATCAGATACATGAAAGGAAACACTCAATCTAAAGAGACCACAACAAAGCTCTTGAAATATAATAAATCTTAGTATTGTTAATGCACAACAGGAGTCTCAGTAGGGTATCTAGTCTGTGTACGCTCTACATTGTATGGCTGCAGTTTCTGTTCTTCGAGCTCCCTAGTCATGGTGTAATTCCACTGCTTGACTGTTTTCATTGCACCATTTACCCGAGTGGTTGTTTCAACTCCCAAGCATAGGCAACACAAAACCCAGTACATGGCTGTTACTATGCAGAGACTTCATGCATTGCCTCTTTTCTCAAGGAGAACATTGCGGATCAAAGCATTATCTTCAAAGAAGATCTTCCAATGGATGGATTAACGCTCAGCTCGTTACTCCCAATTGCCGAGACATTATAGTGCCTATAATTATAGCACAGGTCAAACTTTTCATATTTTTGTAACTAAACAATTGTAATAAGCAATTACTTCCCTGTTATGCCTAGTAAATTAACTTCGTGTCTAGGGATTCTGGTACATCAAACATAAAATAGATATAGCATGAGACCCAGCTAGTAAAGCATGACAGCTACTGACAGCTATGTTCCCATTTATTCTCCACTATAAATGGAGTAAAAAAAAAAAAAAAAAAAAAAGCTACTGAACAGTGCTATAGCTGATCTATTTGTTGTAAGCTGTGCTATACATGAGCAGTCTTAAAGAGATTATTCAAAAACTGTTCAGCAAAAGAGCTTGTTTAGTGGATCTTGTATTGCGGGGTAGTTCTTTATTAAAAGGCAGTACTTGTTCTACAATGTACAGTTCATATACTAGAGAACAGGAAGCCAATATGCCAACGTACAAACTAAATTTGTATTTCAAGTACTATGAGACCACTCTCCAGTTTGCTGGCAGCAACCTGACAATGGGCTTCTGGATGAGAAAAGTTAACATTTCCGAAACAAAATGTAAAAATTGATTTGTGTTAGTGTGACATGGTATACATGCTTGCGCACACCTGGGTCTGGGGTGGAGATGAGAGGAACGAGACCTGGGAACACATTCCTCAAGCCACTGGGCACAGATACCCATAAGTGAGACAAAAATCGGTTAAGTTTTACCATGGACAAATGTAGCACCAAAATGTAGCATTCCAAGCCCTATGTTAAGCAAAACACTTCCAAAAAATGCTCAACTAATACAACAAACTGGAAAACTCAAATTAACRGAACTACCTCAAACACAACAGCTTAACAGCAATCATCAGCATTAGAAAAGTTCTATGCATTGTTGGAACCTTAGGAAAAATGTTTTATCTACAGACCAAAAAGCTTGCTAACAACAGCACAACAGTGAAATGGAATTCAGGTTGTCCTACAATACAAAAATCTCACTATGGTTTGACTACAGAAAGTTTCTACACACAGCCAAGGGAAAAAGAAAACAATCAACATATTGTATCATTTCACAGTGTACAAGTTAATATTTATGAAAAGCAAATTTTCCATGTGATCACTCTTGTGTGCTGCTTCATAAAGGACAACATTTGCAGATAGCTACAGCGTGTTTTCTCTTGCTTGTTCCTCTACTAGCCATTAGAGTGGCTCATAGCTGTTACTGATATTACGGTACCACAGGAAATCCAACTACATCCTTTAGCAATTATCAAGGAGATACATAAATGTAAAGGCATATAAAAATATGCTATGCCATTTCCTTTGCATCATCAAGATTAACTGTAGAAGAGTGGAAAGATGAGCAATGCAGTAATACAACAATCCTCCCAAAAGGAAATTAAAGATTGAATTTTACACTGTAATAGAAAAATTACATTTGAAAACGAAACAAACTTTGTATTTCACATTAGAAAGACATCACCCGAGTTTCTAACCAATTCTATTTTTGCAATTACTTCTAAACTCAGAAATATATTATTTATGTCTGTCCCACTGCACTGGTTTTGGCTGGGATAGTTAATTTTCTTTATAGCAGCTAGTATGGGGCTATGCTTTGGATTTGTGCTGGAAACAGTGTTGATAATTCAGGGAAGTTTTAGTTACCGCTGAGCAGGGCTTACACAGAGTCAAGGCCTTTTCTGCTTCTCACCCCACCCCACCAGCRAGTAGGCTGGGKGGGCACAAGAAGGTGGGAGGGAGCATAGCCAGGACAGCTGACCCCAACTGACCAAAGGGGTATTCCATACCATATGAAGTCATGCTCAGCATACAAAGCTGGGGGAAGAAGGAGGAAGAGGGGGACGTTCGGAGTGATGGCGTTTGTCTTCCCAAGTCACCGTTATGCGTGATGGAGCCCTGCTTTCCTGGAGGTGGCTGAACACCTGCCTGCCGATGGGAAGTAGTGAATGAATTCCTTGCTTTGCTTTTCTTGTGTGTGCGGCTTTTGCTTTCCCTATTAAACTGTCTTTATCTCACCCCACGAGTTTTCTCACTTTTACTCTTCCAATTCTCTCCCCCATCCCACCGAGGGGGAGTGAGCGAGC
Organism: Phoebastria nigripes; assembly: GCA_035582835.1. NCBI lineage: Eukaryota > Metazoa > Chordata > Aves > Procellariiformes > Diomedeidae > Phoebastria > Phoebastria nigripes. Next base: position 5,453,061 of record JAYKAV010002220.1, read on the forward strand.
GGCTGCATGGGGCTTAGTTGCTGGCTGGGGTTAAACCACAACACCCATAAATTGGGAAACTATCCACCGCAAAGTGAAATCCCATCTTTTCCACTAGCAATTTAATTACTTGAAAATGTAATGCTTGCTTGATGCCAATATTATTTTCAGAGCAAGCCAGAAAAATACTAGGAATGGCAAAAATAGCTACAGGATTTTTTCAAAAATATATAATTATTTTATTCTAATTCCAGGTGAAGACCTCCTCAGCTCGACCTAGTAGAGGCTGGCTAAAGAACAACTTCCATCAGCATTAGAGAAAACACTGGTACACGTTCAAGATGAGCACAAGTCTTATTCTAACCAGAGTTGAGGCATTAGCCTCATCTTTGTACATGTGTATTATACATTTTGAAGAATGCTTTTACTTCAGCTCACAAAAATTTGATTTACAGTCAGTAGGCACCAGATGACGATGATCTTCATTCTAGTCCTGTTTGCCTTCCCGCCACTGTCGAGAACCTTCATTCCATGCTACATATACAAAGAGAGCAAGTACCACATGTACAGTAACTACAGCAACTATGGCAGCATAAAAATAGCTGTCTCTGTCGGACATTCCTAAGGTACCTGAGAAAATAAAGAAAGTAAAGAATATTAGTTATTAGGAACACTGAAACGGCAAATCACAATTCTTCCTACAGACCAAAGTTACATTTACTCCTGTATCAAAAGACTGAGCTCGGAAAGATTCATAGGAAAGAACTCACCATGATAATTACAGACCTTGAAACTATTTCTGGAATAAAGCAACACTGCAATTATTCAATATTTACGATAAAATACCCTGGTTTTCAAGTCAACAGCTTAGAGTTCTGTAACATTCACTTTTTCTGTAACTATCTTCCAGCACCAAATAAACCTCAACATCCTTTTTTCGTAAGTGTAACTCTCTTTGTGGGGCAGGAAAATGTGTGTGGGGGTGGGGAATAATTATATAATTTATTTGCCACTATAACATGATAAAATGGTAGAACAACAATTAAATGTAGAGGACTTCTACCTTCTATATTTAGATCGTAAACCCATAATTCCTCACCAGTTAAGATACATGAATGCATCGCACATGAAATAAGCCTTCAAATATCAGAAGACCAAATACCAAAATATCATTTCTCTTCATTCATTTAAAAAACAAACAAACAAACAAAACCCCCAAAAACCAACCAAACAAAAAAACACACATCACACCACACCAAAAATACCACCCTCCAAACACAAACCCAATCCTATCAGTGCTGACAGATCTTGCCATTAACTGACACAGCAAAGTTAAGGCTCAGCTTGCTACACCTCAGGTTAAAAAAAAACAACCAAAAAGACCCCACGTGCTAAAAAGGATCTTGAAAGTTACTTAACAAGCTTTCTGCTTCAGCCTTCAGAACTACATACAGCAGTACACATCAAAGGAGAATCATCTTGGAACAACTCTGTTATATATTTACAAACTGCTCTTAAAAGCAGTTGCTTCCTCCCTCCCTCCTCCCCATTTTTGAAGGCGATACTTTTCTCCTGCAGTATTAGGAAGTTATTAAAGCCTTGCAGAATCAAGGCTAGAACATGGTTGTTAGCAGTTTGACAGAACTGCTCCAAACAGACAGCTAAAATCTCTCTTTTTTTTTTTTTTAATTAAAAGAAAGCTCTACAAGCAACCACATTCAATATCTGAAACTGGGTATATGACTTAACTGGTTTACGCTTACAAATGCAGGTATGTTTTAAAAAGTAAAATATAAACCCAGTAAACAACATTATTCTGTCTTGAATACACAATTAGTTTGCAACATCTGCAGGAAACATATCCCTGATGATTCTGATAAAAGTCTACTGCAGGGTGGTGTTAAAAGTCTGCTGCAGGGTGGTGTTAAAAGTCTGCTGCAGGGTGGTGTTAAAAGTCTGCTGCAGGGTGGTGTTAAAAGTCTGCTGCAGGGTGGTGTTAGATACCCGTTAGGTAAGGGGAACGATGCACCTATATACTATATAAACCATTGTATAACAAACAGCAAATATTAGATTGCAGACCACAATGCAGGGAAGGATGCATTGACCATTTGTATAATTTTCTGTTCTAATTGGACATTACAAGGCCTTTAGTCTGCATAAGGAAACAAATATTCAAAACAGGAAGGAGAACAAAGATGCTATTAGAGGACTGTGCTCTTCCTCTTTTTTGTAATAGTAACGCTAATTGGCAGAAACAGAATTACCTTCAAATATATAAGCCTTTGATGAAAAATATAGCCCAACAGGTAATGTGATCATTAGAGCTGTGAAGAATAGAAGTGTTCTTAAAGTTGACGTTAATGAACCCTCATTTCTGAAATAAATAAGAAAAGTTACACACAGAAGAAAGTCACAATATATATGCCTGAAACAGGACAAGAACTCGTCCCAAACAGAAGCCAATTACTTTTCAAGAATTGAGTATGTATATCATTTGGAAGCGATAAAGACTTGGAGTATGCATTTGTTGGCTGCTACAGAAAAATCACAGTATTCAAAACGACGTAATGATTCTGCCAGTCAAAGCTCACAAACAAGATAAAAAACAGTCTTTAGACTTTTTCCCTGTTATTGCTTTGCAAGCATTAACAACATAGGGCGTTTACATTAATATGTCTATCAGTGTATTATTACATAATTATTAAATATCTAGTATTAGATACACATGCACTTGTCATATGACAGTATTCGGCATTAAAACTTGTCAAGTTCCCTCTTTTTTTTTTTGAAAAAATAACAAATAACTACAAGTCTAGGAAAATGACAAATCCTACAGGCTAGGATACAGAGGGAAGTACACAGAATGACTTTAACAGCTTACTATTGGAAGTAAAGTTCCTTTTTATTAGGTATTGTTCCTCTATTTAAAATAATCTCTCAGTTTCCACTGAGAAAGTTGGAGTAACCGTAGCAATTATCAGAACATGAAGCCAATACACCAAAACATTAGTAACTTTTTTTGCCTTCACAGACCTAAACCTAGAAGACCCTGAGCAAGAGAATCACAATGAAGGATTATGTACTTGGTAAGGTCTCCCTGAACTTGATCTGCTAGAACAGGTCTTGTATCTACAAAACATGCAGCTTGTTTTTGTGTGTGCTTCCACCAGTTTTCACTCACTCTGCTTGGCTGACTACATTATTTTATGCTGAAGTAAACATGTAAKCCAAGCAATACCCTTCTGACTTTCAAAGACTACCAGATTCAATGGCATGTGTCCTTAAGGCCTTGAAACACAAATATGCATGAAAAACAATTCAAGTCAGGGATACATAATTCTTAAACTCCCAGGCACCTCCACAGCAATTTTTGTATAAGTAGTTTCAAAAAACTTTATCAAGACATATTTGTACCATACTATATTGCTTGAAATCACATTTTATCCTTGATGTTTCTTTGGAAAAATAAGTGGAAGTGGGGAAAAAAAAATAATCTCATCCTCTGACAGTCATCAAAAGACAGTGACGTGCAGCCACACGCAGCTTTTACACTGAAGCCAACAGCACTTTTTGCTGATCATGTACTGCCATACATTTAGGTAGCATATTAAGTAGCTTAAAAAAAACATTCCGAATCTTTTCCTTTACTAGAGTTTGTCTCAAGGTCTGTCAGGGTGGAAAGCATAACCCCATTCAAACTTTCCCTATGGAAATTAGAAACTATTTTCTATTTAACACCTACCCATAGAAGAATAAGATGACCTCCAGCTTATTACCGAAGTTAAAAACTCCACTGTTGACCAATACTTTTCTTACACTGATATACTTTCATCACTTCCCTACGCAGCAAAAACAAGTATTCGTGTATAACCTCAGCCCTAAGACGGAGCTTTTAACTGCAGACCAGCCTCCAGGCTCAAGTTTCGGGGTTGCCCAGGGTTGCCCAGGGTTACGCAGCACGGCCAAGGCAAACCCGGAGCCTCCTCCACCCCCTCCGGCTCCTCTTGGCCCGAGCTGTCGCTCCCCCTGTCTCGCCAACGGCGCGGGACGGGCAGACGCTCTTACACGGGTGCCCCCCGGGGGGTGCACCCCACCACCGCCGCCGCCGCCACCACCCCGGGCTGGTGGTACCGGGAGCGATCCCCGCCCGCCGCGGCCTAGCAGACACCGATTCCCCCGGGCAGGCTGCGGCCCGCCGCCAGGCCCTGCCACCCCGCAGGGGTGCCTGTCCCTCCCCGTCGCCAGGCCCTTCCCTCCCCTCCGCGGGACTTACTGCCTGAAGTCGGGCACGGGGACCGTGTTCAACGCCGCCTCGCCGTAGCGCTCCATCRCCACCACCGCCCCCTCAGCGCCCCGCGCTACCGAGGCTTCCGGTCTGCCGGAAGCCCGCCGGAGGGGCGGGCGCATGCGCAGGACGCTAGCGCCGCGCGCCGCCGTCTCCATAGCAACCGCGGGGCTGTCGCGGCCTAGCTGCGTGCGGTGGGCGCGGCGCCGAGCCCGCCCAGGGCCGAGGGCGCGGAGAGGCGGCGGGCGGCGGCCACCGCCTGCCGGCCTGGGGCCTGGGCTGCAGCCATGGTTTCGGTTGTGCTTGGACAGTGTTGTCTCTGTACAGGGAGAGCTACCCCGCGCAGGCTCACCGCGGGCTTGAAACAGCAGTGCAGTCTGTGCTGCTTATGAGAGATGGAAAGTGTCTGTGCATGACGAAACTGCAGTCGAGCGCAATGACGCTTGAATGTATTGGGTGAAGGTCAAGGCTTYCCAGCAAATGGCAGTGGTCTTGGTGCCAAAAAAAAAAAGATGTTATTGAGATATTTTGATAAACTCACCAGTACAAAACACTGTAAATAAAAAAAACCCTGGCAAGGGCTAAGACATTCTCTAAAGGGAAACTGCAGAGTTTCTCTGTGTTGTCCTGTTAGGAGGGAGGTTTGTTCTCTTACAGGTTTCCTGCTCTCCTGGCACTAAAGTTAATCAAAATTCCTTCTCCAGCCAAAGATGAAATTTCTGGTCAAAATCTGCAAGAAGAGTCCCCAGTGCAACTAACAGGTGCTGCAAATAAGACACCAAGGACTCGGGCAGATTTTACTCTCCTGTAGCCTGGCTGAGCACTAAGCATTTCCAAGATGACACTCTGTTTAAGCTATTAATTCGCATTCCTGTTGAAGCTACCCTACTCTGCTTAAATGTCACCAAGGGATGGACTTGAACCCAGCTTTTCAACAGAAGACCAGAGTGTTACAACCTCTGTGCTATGCAACCAGCCTCATTTGCAGGGGAATTAATTGTTTATACTCATTGAACAGCTCTAGCAGGAACACAAAGCATTGCAAGCTTCCAAACAATAGCTCTGGAAGCTGTTTAATTGAACATTGCCATTTAATTGAATCTCATATACCACAGCAATAACATTTACCCCATTTATGGTAAAACCATGTTGCTATCTTACCACTCAGCCATGCCAAGTCTAAATTGCGTGAGTCACTAACTCCACACATGACTCTTTGCTCATGTTTTCCTGCAGCGTGCAGACATCCAGCGTCTCTGCAGCCCAGCACTGTGCCCTCTGCCCTGCTCCTTGGTGCAGTGCCACATAGCGCATGGCACAGCACGGTGGCCTCTTCTTTCTCTCATGGGCCAGCATGGCATCCTGCTACCTGTGACCCTGGAAGAGAAGAAATATAAGAAAGGGTTGTTTTCCTTGCAAGCAGTAAGATCAGGAAATAAGCACTTTGTTCTTGGTAATTCCTGCTGTGAGCTTGCCTCTCAGAGCTTACTCAGAGTGAATTTCCCTCGTCTGGGCTAGAGGCAATGGACACTACACTACACCACACCAGCAGCTACAGTGTGTAAAGGTGGGAGGGAAGGAGCAACACTGATTTTCTCCCCTCTGATTGTGAATAGTGAGGCCTTTTATTATGTTTTCTCCAGTATATGTGAGAAAGAAGGTGAATTTTGTTAGAAGCATGAACATAGCTCAGCCAGTGGCTCCCTCCTATTTGTTAAGACGCAGCACAGTTCAGGCTGTTCAGTGCTTACGGAGGAAGGTCTGGCTCTCGTGGTCACACTTTCACTATAAACCAACCGATTTTATGCTCTTTTAAAACATGACAGCCCTCCTCTCATTTGATTCCACTGCTGCCTGAGCCAGCAAGAGAGACGATTTGCATGAGGGGGGCAGAAGGGGGCTGGTGTGGACCAGGGGGGTGCCCTGTAGCCCATACCCAGTTGGATGGGGATGGAAGGAGGGTTTGCTGTGTAACATGAGCTTAAAACTTCAAACTAGTTCTTAAAAACATCTAATTAAACTCCAGCTAGCCACTCACAAAATCCAATCCAAATGTGTGAGCAGGTTTTGTTTATTTATGGATTACATAGCGAACAAAAATAATTTGGAAAAAAAATCAGTGCATAGTTAAGATATAAATCAAATGACTGAAAAATATGAATGTAGGTGCGGTGAACATTTAATCACTAGATACATGATGTTCTTTCCACTTCTGGTTTGAGTTTCCTGTTTGTTTCCCCAGTAGGAAAAGCAATGACATAAGACAGTTTAATAACAAAAAACCAAAACAAGGAAACATAAAAGTGGCTTAAGTGTCACATCATATAAACTTACCATAAAGATGCATATCAATCATTAGAAAGTAGCGAATCACTGAAGGCTTAACAGCCCAAGTCATTAATTTTTAATATAAAATTACTTCATATCTCATCACACTGATGCTTTCATCTACTAGACTAATAACAATTTTGCTGAGTGATTTCCTGCATGTTTAACTGCTTTTCTTTCATGAGCACATAAGGGAAATACAAGACTATTAGAAAAATTTTGCAACTGTGAGGAAAAAAAGCTTTTTATTTGCATTTTTGTGCCAGTTATTTTGAAAGATCTGGAGCATACAAAGTCTTGTCAGTTTGCTTCAGGTTTTATACATCAAGTATTCTGAAACTTCAGGCAGACGACAGACCTGTCTTACCTTTTGGATTATACAGCAAATATAAAATTTGCCCTTAAGCAGAAACTGTGCTGCAAGCACAAGAAGCTGCCAATTTAGCTGAGACCAAAGACCTGCTACTCTTAAGACGTTGTCTCAACAGCAATCGCCAGGGGATGCTTGAAGAATATAAAAAATAAAGCCCGTACAGAGCAATTCCTTTCCTGGGACACTGTCCCAGCTCCCAGCAGTGAGCTCTATGGAGGGGACTGCCTGCTGGTGAAGGGATTCCTATTTGTCCAGCAAATGGAGCGAGAAAGCCTGGTAACTCTGGCCACGCACCTCCAAGCGCTTGGAGCATTTTCTTTTCCTCCTCAGCTTCATTCGTGCTGCTCAGCCCCTTTAGCTGGTCCCTGTGAATTGCCTTGCAGCCTGCCTGTAAAGGATTAAAAGCAACATGAAAAAGCAACCCKTTGTGTAACTGCTGAACTCGGTTCATTTGGGCTTATTTGGCATAGTGAGCACATTTCAAAATTCAGACTGAGAACAGAGCCTGTGCGGACGGGGTGCTCTGCAATGCAGGAGCGCCGAGGCCCCTGCCTTTTTGGGGGTCTGCATCAGCAAGGGTGCAGAGCAGCCGGGAAGGTGCCTGCTGAAGCAATACCATCTAGTGGCAGATGGAGAAAAAGAATCCCCCCAACATGTGCAGAGCTGGAAAGGTGAAAATTTAAAAGATAATATGTAAAAACAGATCCACCTGCTTGTGAATATTTTTTTTTTTCCAAGGTTTGTTTCCATGGTAATATATTAAAAAGGAAGATATAAAACAGATGATCAGAAAAGGAGCTGGAATGGGGAAGGTACTGTGGTTACTGGTGCCAGTAACAGACTCAGGTTGCAAGGCCTGATCTTGCAGAAGTGCCAAGTGACCCCACGGGTCTGGCTTTTGAAATGAGATTTCCCAGCAACAAACAAGCAGTGCTGTGCAGCATCAGCTTTGAAGCTGTTAACCGCTTGCTTAGAATTAGTAAAGGTTTTTACGTGGTTAGAGCTTAGCCCCAGAGGAGATGGTGTAGAAGAAAGAGCAGCTGTGAGACAGGGCTTTATTTCAAGTCATGGTTTGCCATGGTTGGGGGAAGGATGTCTTAATGTTTGTGACTGGATTCGCAGTGCAGAGGGACAATTCCTATATAAGAGAGCTGGCATTTGTAGGGAGCGATAATGTCTTTTATTACACCATCTGATAGAGCTTGAGCAAACAAATAGACAATTCTAGGAGCTCTCAGTCTCTTTTGCTGAATAATAAGGACTTTTGTGCTGGAACACTGTCCATTTTTTTCCAGTGATGTCAGTTGATCTAATTAAAGATGTTAGCTCTTCCTACCAAACCCTTCCTCTTTCAGTTTCTTGACGTTCTTGGCTCCAGCAATACTGCAAATACTCTCTATTTATCTGTTTTGTGAACCTCTACACCCCAGAAAGAACGAGGTATGTTTCACAAAAGGTGAAATGAATGGATTGGCTAACTCTTCATGATAGTCCAGGCCAAAAGCCCAACTTTTCAATACAAAGCATAGAGCATGTTGCATAGTTGGCCACCAGCTTCTGTGGAAATAGAACCAGAGTAATGTTAATGCTTTGGGTCAGCAAAGAAACCATTTATATGGGCATTATAGGAGTATATTCCCTGTTACAATCCTGTTGCTGTTGCCCATCCCAGGATAAGTTAGAGCAAAGAGTGAAGACAGCCCTATTAGCTAATGGAGCTTAGAAGTCTCACAATCTAATTTCCACCTCCCACTATTARTTGCTGTCATTTTGCAAAGAATACATAGGGCTACTGATGGAAGTGGCTGCCTTCCACATGTGTTGTGAAATACCTGAGGCCCCTACATTAATAGAGTGGGAAAGGCTTCATTCCCACAGCTGATATAAATCAATCCATACTTACCAACTACAGGTGAGACTCCAGATACTGAAGGAAAGAGAAATCCCCTTTTTTTGTAGAGGCAAATGTAATCAAAGTCTTACATGTTACATGCAATTAAACCAGTATGTGACATTTTAGACCTCTGCCCAGACAAACAATGCTGACTATAGAGTGGATGTTGTGGATTTGTTTTGCAGGTTTGGGGGGGTACTTTTCCGAAAAATAGTGTATGTTAGCACAAATACACAGAAAAAACAACCCCTTCCCACTGCTATTTGGGTTATAGTTAGCTTTGGGAAGTACAACAGGTTTTTGTGAAGATGGGGAGTTATAGGGGTGACATTTCTATTTTACAGAATATAAGAAAAAAGCCAGATATAGTCCAATACAGTGCATCAGGCAGCATGGGAAGGACCCCACGCTGGGAGCAGGAGCCTCACAGCACTGGTTTGCCGCGATGGGCAATGTGTATAAAAAGTGCTTGGAATTTTAAAACCCTCAGAGAGTTCATTAAAATCCCAGTTTTGAGCTACTGTGGCAGTAATGTGCAAAGGGATGGGCTTATCCCTCAGGCAGGCAGGCTGCTGTAATGCCTGGCACCCACGTTCAACTGCAGGGGCTTGTAGGGCTTGTTTTATTTCACAGCATCAGCGCATCCAGGGTTTACCTCTGAGCTCAAGACCAGATGAAAATCTGTTCCTCGACTGTAACTTAGTCATGCGTGCAGAAAAAGTCACATCTAACTAATTTCACACTAGATTATTAGATAAAATTTCACAGTATTGTTTAGCTGAGACAGACCACAAACCAGTTTCCACTTTTGCCAGAAGAGTTTTGTCACAAAGGGGAGACTATTTTTTCTACTTAATACTAGAAATTTTCCAAGAAAAAAAATCTTCAGCAAATGCAAAACAACTGGGCTGCTCTAAGTGCCCAGGAAAACCATCAAAAACTGGAGACATTTCTACCTTTGTATCCAAACACAGAGGCACTAAACCATTCATCTAGGGTTATGTGGGGTCTTCTGCATTTATTCTGTTAGGTGTTTATCTTGCCTATCTGATTCTCTAAGGAATTTACCTGCACCTATACTAGAAAACCAATTAGGGCTGAGGCACAGGCATGAACTCTACCTGCCATCATCCCCATTACATCTTTGCCAGCTTCCCCCTGGARTGGGTTTGTCCTGCGGCAGCCAGCACTCTGCAGGCACTGAGCAGGGACAGCCGGGCAGCGCCGGGTCCCAGCAGGCGACATATAGAAAAAAACGTGTTCTCTTGCTGTGTTCACAGGCACAAGAAGCAAGACGGCGGCTAGAACAAATACATACCTTGTATCAGCAGAGCAGGTTTCGAGGTTGGCATACTCACCTCTAGGCAGGGTGGGATGTGGCCAGGGCTGCAGTGCACTGGGAGCAGCAGGGGAAGAGAGATCCATCAGTCTGAATAGCAGGGGGTTGTGCGACAAACATTAGATGTGGCTCTCAACTCCACACATACAAATAAACCRGAAAAGCAGTTGTTTCCTGGACAGGTCTAGAGACACATTTTATAGAGTACAGAAACATGCGTGGGTTTTATGGCTTGGATAACATCTACTCATAAAAAGGATGTTGTTTTATGCAATGGGAACTGTAAGACTTTATGCCTACTAGCTCTGGGATGACAACCTTTTCCTTCAAAAGATACCCTCAGTGGCAGGATTACAGCCCTGCCTTGCTTACAGGTGAGTGCAGAAGCAGCAGGAAGAAACCTGGGTCTCCAGTAAGTTCTTCAGAAGGGCCTGGTGTGAAGCATTCCCCTTTGGCTTTGAGACTAATATTACTAGTGGAGAATGAGAGGGAAAGGGTCCTTTGCTATGGGCTGGGTTATGGCCATACCCACGTGGCTTTCCTGTCGTAGAAGGCATTTCTGCTGCCTGGCAGTCAGGTTGGCCAAGTTGTTCTGTTACAGCCTTCTTACCCAATGCATGGGGTCAGACAACAACAGAGTGATGCTTTTTGCATTCTGTCCCCCGTGATACACCTGCCAATGGGAGATTCACAGCTCCCCAGCTGCTTCAGCACTGCCTCTCAGGATCTTATACCATTATTTCAGCAAAGAATCGGACCACATTTTACCTTCATCTTGCAGAGTTGGAAACAAAACAAAAAAACCCAAAGCCCCACATACTTGAAAAGGATACCTGAAAAGACTGATGGTTATAAAAGTGACATGGCAAACAAAAAATTACTTCTCAGTGCTATGACTGTGGTCCATCATAAATGGCTGAGAATGACAGTGAAAATATAATTGTTACCGTTATTCATATGCACGAGTGCACACTGACTGTAGACTCTYTCCCTCCCCAGATCTGTGAACCTCTCTCTCAAAGGCTGCTGTTCTTGGCAGACCTGTAATAATACAATTACATCGCCTACTACTAACGTTAAGTCCTTGAAAGGACAGTACAGGGGTAAAAGTACTTCCAAAGCCCATTCAGGGACATGAATGCAAATTCTTTGTTCTGAAAATAATCCAATTTATGAAATACAATCCTCATTTTGGTTAGGTCTCAAAGTCCCAAACGCCTTCAAAATGAATTAGAAATCAAAGGTTTCTGGCACCAACCAGGTCCTGGCAGACCTCTTGCCATCTTTTTGTAAACAGAACTGGGGAAATCTTTGTCCAGGCACTGTGAGCAACTGGCAACAGAGACTGGAGACCTTTAAGAAGGTCTTAGTGGAGCAGTCAAACCCCAGCAGATTCAGCGAAATACTTCTAAAAGACCCCCATTCCCATATCTGATACTAAAGAACCTGCCCAAGTCATAGAAACTTGTCCAGATGGTGGCAAAGGAGGGGCTTAAACTTGCATTTCTCATGTCATGGTTATGTGCATGAAACAGATTTTTTTTTTCTTTTAATAAGAGGGAATCTTCTGAGGATTTTTTACCTAAAACTACTGTGGTGATGATAGATAAGTCAAAATAAAGAAACTGGAAGAAATGCATGTATTTAATTGTTGTTTGTCCCTGCTTTTTGTTGCTGCCATTGAAGATCATTGTGAAAATGTGAGATAAAGTTAGGGGCTTTGCATATTTTTCTGCAGGTGCAAAACTTAGAAGATAAGGTGGAAAGAACAGCTGCTGTATTCAAAAGTGGCCCCCTGAAGTAGTCATTGGTGGATTTGAGTAGTCACCAGAGCTCAAACAAATAGCATTACCAGGTGAGATCTGCAAGCCAGCTATGTGTGCACTGTGTAGACAGACAAACTGGGAATAAAGATAAAATAGGCAAAACGCTCTGTTTGGCTGACCAGGTAAAGAGCGTGCTTTGGGAGACAGTGTTTCTGTGGATCACTGTAGAGAAGACATAATTAAAACTGTCTCCATGCTCCAGAAAAAAATGTCAGAAATACAGGTGTCAGCTTCTCCTAGACACCTCAGAACTGCATCTCTCCACTTCCTAAAACATTTGGCTTTGTGGTGGAAGTACTGACTCCCAAAGGAAGAGAAAGCACCTGCAGCTGAGCTGTAGCTCTGCAGTTGCCGCTCAACATTCCCCTCAGTGCTGTGGCACAGGCTGACTTCAGGTGAACCACAGGACTCAAGCTAAGCAGAAAGATTTGGTTTAGACAGATCGATAGACACAAACACATACATACACATGTACTTTAAACCAGAGGTAAGAAAGACAGTGCCTAGGAGTAAATAATACTATATCACAACAATTAGTGATACTACTATATGACTGCATTGTGTGGGAGGATTTTAAAACCTGTCATTTCTTTGTTGAAACAGTCCTAAAAGCGAAGGATTTCTGATGAGCTTCACAACATCAATTACATGAAAATTGCTTTCCCTTCTCCACGGTCCCGAGAATCTCTATTTTATTTTCATTGCAACTGACACAAAAAATGGTCCCTGTTCATCCTGTGTCCTGGAAAGCATTGCAGAGATGCAGCATGCTGGGCCAACCCCACCACAAAATTTATAAAATTTTATAAAATTACCAGCTTTTCCCCCATCCTGTTACATGCTAAGCCATCCATCAGTATGACAGTGATGTTATTTGCATTCTCCAGTAAAACGAATGGTCATATTCTTATAGCCATACAGGATGCCAACAGCTTAGGATGTAAGCCAGACTTCCTCAACTCAATTAATAGAGTAGCTAAATTTTAACTGAGACTGTGGTTTCAGTTCTGTCCTTTGCATGTGGCATCTTAATTTGCTAATAAAATTCTCCAAGGTGAGCTACACTGGCAGGAGTTACTTGTTTGGATCCAGTACTCACCCAAAAGATACTTGAATCCAGCCAGAGCCTCAGTTTGGCATTCAGGTGAATGAACACTGCTCAAAGGAGACCATAAATGTCTGTATTTAATTTACTGAGTAGCACAGTTCATAGTTTCTCCATCAAGAAGGATGGAGAGGTGCAAGTCAGGCTTCTCTCTTCGCCCAGCTTTCCTGCTAGGCACAAGGAGGAGCAAGTCACCAGGAGATGCTGCAGAGTGAATCAACAGCGTGTGCTTGCTCCCGTCCSAGGGCTCTCCAGCGAAACGCTTTGCTTTATCCAAAGCACAGACGCTTGCTTTGCTCCTGGAAAAAGGCTAACGCAGCATGTGTCACTCAGCAGCAGCCACTGCACAACTGTGTAGTCAAATATCTATGAGGATGGTTTGTTTCTACGCTTTTAAAACACAAATATGTGTGTGTGTGGTTTTTAACCACAGGAAGGATATGGAATGTGAAAATCTGGAGCTTTGGAGATTTTCATATCTGGAGATATCAAAAAGATGGGAGAAAGTCACCACTTTCCCTGCACAGCAGAACGAGYGATACTCTCCCTGGACAAGTGGAAGCCCTGCCCGCAACTCCTCTGAGACCTCACCAGGGACATGAGTTACAGCCTTTAAATCTCACATGGGAAAACAGCTGAAGCTCTCAGAGGAGTTCAGCAGTTAGACTTCATTTTTTCCGATTTTCCACAAAAACTAGCAAAGAGAGGACAAAACACTCCAAGCCTGCTACTGGAGACCCCTCGGTAGTCACAGGGACAGGTAGGGATCCCTGGAGCAGCTCTCTAGCAGGCAGTGAAGGACCCTGCTCCACAGACCCCGGCTGGATGGGGTGCAGTCGCAGGGAGACATGAAGGAGGCAAAGCACCCTGCGTGTTGCAGAGGCCAGTGTTTCTCAACCTTTCCCTTCAACATGATGACCCCTTGTTCCAAGTGAAGACTTCTCATCACCTCTAGTCTTTTCAGCATACAGACAAACACATCAGTGCTGCCTCTCTAATTGGTTTGCGTGTAGGGACTTGTGTGTTTTGAGAAGCTGATGAAGAACAGGGAGCCTTGGAGGACCTTGAGATGCGGAAGTCTGGGCAAGATTCTCTTTGCTTTCCACTGTCATAACTTTCCATTACCTCATGTCTCTGCCCTGTGACTTCCCTCCCCATAAAGGCGCACACTCCTGTTATCCATGTGAAAATGAGAAAACACCCCTTTCCCTCTGTCAAGTCTTTCACCAGGACACCAAAAGATTGCTACCCTTCTCCTCCCTCATCCACAACTGAACTGACTTCTTAAGTAGGAGAAGTAGCCCCACAGTAGTTATCCACTTGGTGCTGAGTGAAAGGTCTCTGCTCTATCATCCCCTCATGGTAAAAATTACAGTCAATAATTAAAGTTAGTAATTAAACAAGTTAGAAAATATAAAATACAAAAAGCTTTGCTACGTGCTAGTTATGCTTCAAGGCTGGAAGAGACCTGAGTACACCACGTACAGGATGTGGAAATGTGAGCATTAGCCCCAGGCTCGATGATGGATGCTTCTGTTTCACTGATGCCCGCCAATGATATGCAATCATTTTCTAAATAAATAATATTCACATTTCATTGAATCTCCTTGTCTCTTTCTTGCAGGGAGATGTTTCTCTTGCTGGTCTTTCCTTTGCTTGTTACTGTTTCTGCTGAGGTTGGTAGGAATTTGGCTTTTAAGGAAATCTCATGTTAAGACATGGTAACTGTTGCATGCAGAGGAAAAAAGGTCTCTTTTTCTGGCCAATTCTTCTTCAGCTTAGAAGGTCCCATTCAAAATCAATCTGGTATATTGAAAAATGGATAAGTATGATGTAACTGTGGTTATCCGTAAACTCAATTAAGGATTAGGGTGTTCCTTTCACTGCTATGGCAAAACAATGATCTTTCCCCTGGAAACATTAACTAGCAAACACTTAACTCGGAGTCTTAACTTTATGTGCATGGACTCTCGCTGCTGATGATCTGTTCCTGAATATGCATAAGATAGGGCCAGCAGACACCCTGTCAGCTGTACCTGCCCTGGAGCTTGTTTTCCACTTATTTGAAGGCAATTGGTGCTTGATCATATTACCAATCACCAGCCTCTCCAGCAAGCCTGGAACAGAGGGACTTGGCTTGCAGTTTGACCTCCCCAGCCCTTCCCCTACATTAGACATTCAGATACTGCACACTTTTAGGGTTTACTTCTTCTATAAAGGCAAATGCATAATGCCACAGGGTATTTCTTCTTCTTTTTTTTTTTTTTTTTCTTTTTCTTTCCCCTCCATCAGGCCACCTGTGAAGCCTGCAATGTTCCACTCCTCCCCAGAGCCCAACATTGCTCATCTGTTTTCCTCCCCCCAGAGCAGCTTCGTGGGACATCAGCAACACCAAGCCTCATGAGGAGCTGAAGAACACGGTCCTCCTCAGAGGACCTCAGCCCTGGTCCCCAGCAAAGTCCTTTCTAAGTAGTCCAATGAAGAAAACCATACCAGAAGATTCCCCTGCTATTTGTCAGCATCTCAGAGCCTCACTCTGTTTAACTGTAGGTTGTTATTATCTGCAAAAGAAGTGGCCCTGAAAGACAGCAAAGCTTCACCTTAGCCGGAGCTCAGAGAGGCACGGTGGTGCCTGGCTGCTRTGCTTCCAGAGCCCAGCTGCGACTGTCCTGTTCCTCACTTTAAGCAATACCTCCACTGAGGGAGCTGTGCAAATGCTCTTGAACCTGCTTCCTAGCTCCTGGATTTCCCAGCGCCTCGAGGAGCAGGGGACCGGGGTGAATCGCACCAAACGAGGCTTAACTCAGGTGACAGAGAAGAGACCTGGTGAAAAGAGGGGATGCTTCAAAGAGCCCGAGACAATGCGTTCAGCGCCGGGGATCTGTGCAGAGTGCATTGCAAACAGAAGAGTCACCTGTGCCTGGCCAAAACACCGCATCCCGTCTGTGCTTCCCAGGCGCGATTCCTGCTGGTGCCAGAGCTGCATTACGTTAAATAACGAAACCCTTCGCCTCCCTCTGCCACCGAACAGGGCTGGAGGCAGCCCCAGAGCCAGCACACGCCGGTGCTCCTACAGCCATAGCATCTCCCTGCCAGGAGCAGCCAAAGGGCAGAGCCCTTGCCCGACCGCTTGCCCGGGAGATGCCGAGCTCTCGGCTGCCTGCCGGGAGCCGTCCCCGGAGGCGGGCAGGGCAGGCTGCTGCTGCCCGGCGCCCTGGGAAGGCAGCAGCCTCTAGATGGTGCTGCTCAGCAGGGAATGAGCTCCAGCTGCCGGGGAGACCCGCCCGGCACACACCCACCCGTGTCCGCGGCCGCCCGGGGAAGCGCAGCCGGGCTGCCGGGTCCTCCTCTGCAGCATCACTGTGCAGCCCCCCCCAAATCAGGGTTGGGGTGCCATGAAAGTCCAGCCATTCCGGCAGCCCTGGGCAGGAAGGATGGCTGGGTCTGGGGTCTTTCTTTAACTGTGTTTCATTAAAAACGCTGTTTTAAGGCCCGTTCTAGAAGCAGGCTGCACTTCTCTGAAATTATTTCAGTAGAGAAGGAAATGTAGCTGGGCCCTAATCAAAGAAGTTTATTTCTGCCTGTTAAAGGGGAAAAAAATGTTAGCTTAATTGCATAATGTTTTTATAATGCAGCATCCACTTTTCATTTACAGACTGCAGTTGTATAGTCCTTACCTGCTTTGCTCACCAGTGAACCGCCAGATATGCGAACACAGACTCAAACCACACCAGTACCTGTGAGGACCCAGCTGCAAGCAGAACCCCAAGCATGCAGCGCATGGTTG
Source organism: Phoebastria nigripes (assembly GCA_035582835.1). NCBI lineage: Eukaryota > Metazoa > Chordata > Aves > Procellariiformes > Diomedeidae > Phoebastria > Phoebastria nigripes. Next base: position 5,469,980 of record JAYKAV010002220.1, read on the forward strand.
TCCTTGCACTGGGACCGCAGATGCTTTGCACAGCCATTTCTGCAGCAGACCTGGGGCATGCCCAGGGGTGCTAACGAAAGGCTGCACACGAGTTCAGGAAGAGCAAGAGCTGTTGATGCTCATGTCCAATCTAGACTTTAGTACCGGTAATTACCCTGTATCTAAATTCTCTCTGTGTTTTGCTGGGATACTAATGCTTTTCTTTTTTTGAAGTTAATGCTATATAATGGAAATCACAGACTGAGCTCTGAAGAATATGTCCCATTAGCATTAGCACTATTTGACAGGCCAGAGTCTGACCTAAAGGCCATGAAAGCAGAAAAGACTGCTGTTGCCTTGGGTGAATATTGGCAGGTTGCTATGACCACACCGCAAGGGAAATTTGTGCTCTGCAACAGCTGTGTGAGAGCAGCCAGCCTGAAGGTGACAATTTCCCAAGACAGAACATCTCATCTCCCCAGAGACCAGGTCAGGTGTAAACACACTTCTCCTTTGATACACAAAAGCATAATTACAGTTCCTGGATTTGTTCTGGGAAGAGCGTTGATAGCTTTCCCCTGCAAAGGAAATGAAACTCACAGGAATGCCTTTTTCTTCTCCCTTTCTTCCATCAAATCATGTCCAAGAACTCCCTCAGATATGTATTTTTTCACTCAGCACATGCCGCTTCAGATCAGTTGGGCTGGATCCATCCACAAAAGATGCTGAACAGTTGGTGCTTAGCCCACACAAAATCCCATCCACATCCACAAATAAGGTGTTCCTCTACTTTTCTCACCTACAGGACTTAATTCAGCTGGTATTTTCAGAGCATGTAGAAGCCAGAGAAGCAACTATTCTCCCCAGCACATTTACCCAGTTTCAGTGGTTGGGTGGTCATCCCAGACTGAGGAGAAGTGGGCTTTTCTTCTGGGATACACAGTGAAAGTTCAAATTCACAGCTGCCTCCCAGGGGACTGCCCCCAAATATCCAGCAAGAGGTGAGTCTGGGATGCCCACTCTCTTAGGCACTTCGCTGCTCTGTTGACTTTATGTAAGGAAAGGTCCTTATTGCTTTTAAACTTCTAGCGTATCACATAACCCTCAAACAAAACTCCAACGCACTGAAAGATTTTTCAAAGAACTAAAATTTGTCTTACAAGTGCGAAGGTCTAAACATCACTTGGGATGCAGTGAGGTCCTCCCAGGCATGTCCCAAGCAGCCCTGCCAGGTGCCACATGCACCCCAGCCCTCCTCTGTAGCCACCTCCGGGGCAAGAGCAGAGCAAGGAGTAGCAGTGTTCAAGGGGAAGATTGCACGGCCAGATGGCGTGCAGTGGAAATCATTCCTGAAAATACAAAAAGCAGGATGTTTCTGCCCCATGTGTAATCCGACCAGAGCAGTGAGATAAATGAACCTTTGCTTTTTTTCCCCACTATATGGTGGTTGTGAAATTTTTCATAATCACAAGTAATCAAGATGGTGTCATGCCTCATTCAACACACCATGCCCCAAAATACCTCAGCTTTCTCCTCTCGCAATAGCCAAAGAAACATCGTGTTCTGCAACTCAGGTTTTAATTTTGCAGCCTCGTGTCACAGTACGAGCCTGGGCTGGTTTTATGAATTCCAATTAGGTTCCAGCCTAATGTGGCAGCCTGATAGATGCAGACTGAAGGGAAGGGGGGATTTAATAGCCCTGGCCCGAGCACTGAGCTGGTAATGAAGAAGGGTTGTTATTAGTCATTTGAAGAAGATCCAGATCTGGTCTTAATAAATTCTTCCTTGTATGGAATAACACAGTTTTAGCCATTTCTATAAAAATGTCAAAGCCTTTATGTGAAGTAAGTGTTCCTTCAGAGCATAAAATACAGTCCTACAACTTAATAAAAATCTCTTGTGTCACTACATGGACTTCTTTGAAGTGCCACTCTGCAAGGGGAGCGGTGTGAACTTAAGCAGCATGCTCATTCTCACACGGGGTGTGAGACAGCACCGTGAGAAGAAGAGCTAAAGTTACAGTGCAAGAACTAAACCAGGGACACTGAGGAGCAAGCACAAAGAAGCAATGCCCTGGGTGTGGATCTACTAAAAAAGGCACGCTGCTTTTTCTGGCTTGGTGATGTTTCGGCCATATTTTCCCTTGAGAAACTCTGGGCCATCACCCAAGATTCAGAGATAACGGTGAGCTCAGAGATGGGTCAAACCCCCAGCCGATGGGAGGTGGATGGATTAGGTGGCTGGGCAGCAAACAGCAAACCCAGCACTGTGCAATTAGCTTGGGTACCTGGCACAACTTACAGAAGGCAGATTCAGGTTCTCAAAGACAACTGGTGATGCTGCATGTGGAAAAAGTCACTGCAGCTGTGAGCAGCCTGACTGCGGGGAGACAGAGGTGGTGTTGCAGGAGCCTCAGCCAGCTGCTCCATACCATTTCCTCTCTGGCATTGCCCCCTTGGGAGGGCTGCAAATGCCCCATGCCTGGGCCAGTGCCTGGCCTGGTTGGTACGCAGTGCTCTGATCCCTCCAAGCACAGCTCAATCACTGCTCCTGCAGAGTAACAGGAGGTTAGTGGAGCCCAGGAGGGCTGGCCATGCCCTGCAGGGAGCCCCAGGGTGGCCATGAAGGCTAGCGTAAAGGTCTGCGACTTTCATTGTTCTTCTCCTTGAGCAGCCCAAGGAGCTGAACCCTGTCTGGATCACAAATAGCAACTAGTTTCCCTTGAAGATAGATACACTTTTCATACTTTGAGATATGTTGAGACTCAGGCATCATGGTAACCCTGGAGGCTCATCACACCACAGCAGGAACGTGAGTGCTATTTCTCAATGAACTAACTAAGAYGCCAGAAGCAGTGTAAGTGCAAATTCAGTGCTCCTTCTGGGTTAAAATAGCCTCTGAAAGGATATGAACTGCTGCAGAGCTCAGCGAGCAGTTTGAGGAAGTCACATGTCTTCCCACAGCACCCCGTTGTGCCATGTCAACATTTCTCTGAAAGGACAGAGAACAGCAAGTGCCCAGACCTTGCCTGCCCTGGTGTGGGCAGGTACTGGCACAAACTCTTTACAATGGCTATCATCAAGCATCAGAGCTTGGAAAAGATGAACCCTGAAAGAATGTTATCCAAAAAGTAGCATTACAAAGAGGTACCCATGGAAACGTACCAGTGGTTTCACCATCCACCCCAGCGGGTCCTGGAGCAGCAGGGAGGAGGGGATCAGAGGACCAAAGCAGCAGATGGAAGCCTGCTGGCATGGCCGACCTGTGTGTCCCTCACAGCCTGAGCCCTGCACAGACAGCACCTCCGGTTCTGCAGGTTTTTGGTTCACAAAATCCACATGACATAACAGAAAGTGCACACATGGCTGCTTTTCTCATGGTCGTGTACACAAGAGGTGAGAGGCTGGAGCCTATATGATACTTCTCTGTTGAGTGACTAAGAGCTCTTCAGCATAGCTCCAGGGCAGCAGCACAGCTATGTCGGCAGCAACAGCCACCCACTCAGCTGACTTCTACAAGCTGCTATCTCCAGTAGAGCCCCTAAACTGGATTTCTAAAATAACTCACCTCCGCAGCAGCATGGTGGCATTGCACAGGTGACGGGGAACTTGTTGAAAGAAGCACCCATAGCCAGACTCCATGAACTTGCACTTTGCAGGGCTTTTCAGACTTGCTCGGGGGAGCCAGGTAGCCCAGGGGACCTTTAGCATCTGATGCTGTTCTGCAGGGCTTGCTGACGGAAGGACAATGTCATCAGTTACCTCCCTATTTTTACTCCTGCTGCCCACTTTGGTCCCCAAAGAGAGCTGTAGGGAACAGCTCTCCCACACCTGCTTAACCACATCCTCATCCAACTTTCATCTGTTCTGTGACTGATGGAGGGGAGGAAACTCTACCTTTCCAGCAGACTTTGGTTCACACTACAAAAATGAAATTRGATCTAAGCTTCTCCCAAATCCATCAGCCTTTGGAGCAGCCCGGGCAGAGAGTGCAGGAGCTGAAACAGATCTGTGTCCATCCATTACTGTCAGGATGTCTTTCTAATGAGCAATCTATTGCAGAGTCGATGGCAGGGTACTCCATCCTAAAGGAAGGATCTGAAAGGCAGAGAAAAGCACCTTTGAAGTCAAGGCTTACCTAGGAAAAGATTCTTTTTTATTAAAAGAACCCACATTTCAGCCATCAGATTCAAACCCAGGAAGATAAAACAATTCTCATGTTGCAGCCAGGGAGCATGCACAAGAGCTGAAAGGCAATGAGTGCTYACCACTGCGAGCAACAAATCACTAGAATCCAATGTTGATCTGTACTCAGGCATCAAATACATTTTAATTAAAGAAAWTGTAGAAATAGTGAGTATTTAGTGTTTCTGCAATGCCAATATGGAACACCATTTATGGATGTAAAATATATTTGGAGATTAAATTTACTGCTGATATATAGTCCTGGGTGCAGAACAAGCCTTGCATCCTCACTGTGCAGCTACCCCTTAAAACATTGATCCTGCCACAGAGCAGTGCCTCAGGGCTGGCTCCTTATAAGGCTTAAACTTAGACCGGTCTAAGAAGGATAGGCTTATTGAAAAGGAGTTGGCTAGTAAAATCCTTTCAGAAACTGTGTGTATTAAATTCATGTTTCAGGCAGCTTAGAAAGCATCTATGCTCACACATTTTAAAATTGAAATTGCCATTATAGGAACATGCATCCTTTCCATCACAGGTGGAAGGGCTAACTCCCAGCTCCGTACATACTGGTGCTGGCAGAGGGAAATTCCCCGTAGCGGATGAACCCTTTCTTTCCCAGTGAGCCATGGCCTTGCAGTTGGACTCTGAAAGGATGATGAAGCCACTGGCCTGAAACCCATCGTTTGGAGAGGCTGTTTTCTTACCCCTTCCCACGTGGAGGTCCCAGGTCAGAGAGCTGGCCATGGCCATGGCTGATGGCGCACACATGCGCAAGGTGCAGTCTGCTCTATCTCTATCAAATACCTGCAGGGTGGTGAAAGAGGAACCGAGCAAAGCGAAGCAAACCTCCTCCTCCCGGGAGGGACCACAGAGCTGTTGAAGTCTGTTTGGTTAAAAGAAAGCAAGGTTGAGGTCAAAGGCAGAAGAGCAGGTTGCCAGGGTGGGAGAGAAGAGGAGGGGATGCTCCTGCCCATGGAGCAGATTTGCAGCGTTAAATTGTCCACTGGGACTTCCGACAGACCCAGGGCCCCGTCCTTTCTGCAGATTTTCCTTGCCCCTTGCCATGGACCTGTCTCTGTACAACATTAAACACCTCTGGGCAAATGGGAAGCAGCTCAGCTATTGCTGAGCTTGTATCTGCGATCGCTAAAGGGATTGGCACAGTTGAAAACTCAGATCAAGCACAGGAGTTTTCCTGGCCTCACGCCAACCACGCTGCATTTCTACAGCCTGGAAGCACTCTCTGCTTAACATGTCTGGAGAGAAACATTTCAGGGATGTCAGCTTTGCACCGCCTGCTTTTCCAGTTAGCATTTTCCCCTGAAGACATCTCCTTCTACAGCCCATGGAGTTTCCGGGCAATACAAGAAAAGCATCCATATTCATTAAAGCAATCTTTTATTAACTTGGTTAGAAAAAACTTTTACCAAGGGGAAAAAGAGACCACCTGTAATTTTAAAAGCCATTTTCTCTAGTCCCTTAAGTTACTCTCAGATGTAATAATACTCCAATAACAACAGATCATCCTGCACTAATACAGAGCCTTTCCTCCCAAAGTGCTTTAAAAGCTACTTCACCCTCCTCTTCCCGCCAGAATTTTGGCAGAATTTCAGGCCGCACAAGGAGAACATGGTTATCTCATCCGGCCCATGGCCGAGACCCATGGCTGGGAACTGGCCAACTGGAAAGCAAGTTGTGACTTTGTTTGGAAATGGGCAGACTGAATCCAGCACTCTGCCATGCACACAGGCCTGTTATTACCTTCCCAAATATTCAGGAGTCGTGGGAAATTCGGGCAGGCTGTGGTTCTGCAAGATGCAAGAAGTCCATTTTTAGGCTCGGATCACTTGATCAAAAACATCACAGCCACATGAGAGAAACCAGTGGCCTGGTAGCAACCCAACCAGCCGACTCAGTTCTGCTCAAGATTTTCCAAGGAGTGACCTTGTGGCAGAAGATTTTATGCCAGATCAAATACCAGCTGTGCTCCTGTAGCCAGCATAAAACACAAAAGCTAATACACTCTCCCATGGCTATGCTTGCATGCAGACACCTGACTATGGAAAAAGTTCATCCAGCCTGGAAATCTGTTATCATGTGGATCCAATACTTAATTAATTAACTGAAATTTTCCAATATTTTAAGTTCTGCTCCCATGCACCACACAGAGTATCATGCATTTCTGTGTGCTTATTTGGCTAAGTTTGGGCAACCTGAGGAATAACAATCTGGAATTTGACACAATTTCCCCAAATAAGCCCATGCTACACAAGCTACTCACAAGCTGTGAGTCGAAGTGAAAATTTTCAGGCCGTCCCAGAGTGTGGAAAAGCTTCTTGGGCAAACTGCGTGGCCCCAGCGGGGCACGAGCTCCAGATTTGACTGCAGGATGCTGAATCAGCAATTCTCTCTCCTGCATTTAAAAAAAACAAAAACAAAAMCCCCCCCCACACATGTAAGTGTATAGCTGCATCTCTGTGATCCCACCACAGTGATTAGCAGCATATCCTTTAAAAGAGGAGAATACAGCCACTCTTACATACACACCAACTTCCAGATGCGTATAAGCCATTCTCCTTGAAGGGGGAGTTATGGTGCKTGGGGAGAATAAATCATCTCGGGCATATTTGGGAATGTCCCACACTCCCTCACCACTCCCTCAGGAAACAGAATGTGGCGAAGCTAAAATATATTGGAGAGATGAGCAGTAATTTATTTTCCCGTCTGGAAAAGATAATTTAACTACTCAATTAAATATTGCCTAAAGCCATACTATTAGAGCTGCACATCCCATCTGTAATACAGACGGATCTTGCTCTCTTATTACTGGTCTTCATGCTGTCTGGTACTTAAAAATTCTGGTTTAATTAGATGACACCTTCCACAAATGCTGAGCTATTGGCACATGATAATTCAAGTAGTATCTAGGCATTTTTGCCATCCAAGAAACCATTCTGTAGGAATCACATGTTCTCTTATCTCTGACACATRATAGCAGGTTGCAAGCAATACTGAATAAACTGATGATATATTATTTCTTACCTTGTGTTATTTTGAAGCACAGGGCTTCAGTCTGGGCTCTTTTCTCTCATTTTTTCAAGTTTTCACTCAAGACCGTCCACAAATCAGATAGTTTTACAATGTATTTTTCATTGACTTCTCTGAAGTGTTGATTCAATATTGAAATAGACCATTTTAATACTGAATTAAGAAGCAAATATCCCCATTATGAGGGGCTTTAATTATGATTGCGGTTACTACACCTAATTATAGCTGACTTGAAACAATCCAGTTAGTTGGAGAGGTTTGTGAGCGATGCCTGGATGGGCAGTCAACTCTTTGATCTGCTGAAACATGTTCAATCATTTCCCCATCTAACGTGATGCTGAGGAACTCTGCTGGAGCATTAAAACAGCACATCAAACACGTGCCTTGAAGACCTGTTGCAACACCGCTGCGGAAGAGGTGGGCTCGGCAGCCTGCCTCGCCGAGGGCTGGCAGCAGGCATGGAGCAGAAACACACTTTTGCCCTTGGGTGCCACCAGCTCTTCACCCGCTTGTAGGCAGGAGCAAGTAACCCCATCTTCCTACCACTGCTTCCCTCTGGGTAGGGACTTGTATGTGTGGAGAGGGGATATTTCATAAGGGGCTATTTTCAGGAGTGCCTGGTAATGCCTCTAATCTCCTTGCTGCTGCCTCACCCCGCCTGAGCCTGCAGCGCAGCAGGCAATTCCCTGCAGCAAGCGCAAAACCCGTGAGTTTAAGGGGTTAAAAGCCACAAARCCCCTCAGTGGTCCCACCTGAGAGCTGAACACAGCCAAGATGCACCGACTTCTGTCTGGGATTCAGAGCATTTCCTCCAGCACATACGTGCTCCCAGCTCTCCRTGCTTCCCCAGCTGTGCCCAGGGAAGGCAGCGCTGCTGCCCACCCGACTCAGCTCCCCACAGCCGCCCCGTCCTGGGGCACGCACCCAGTGCAGTGGCAGACCCACAGGTGCTGGAGAAACGCAAGCCCAGCGGTGGGCTTGTCCATTCTGCTGGCCAGCCCACAGCCAGCATTGCTGCTTGGCAAGCCTCAGCAAGGGCATTTTAAAGAGTATTTTAAAGCAGCTATGCAACAACATTTACAAAGAGCTAAAAATGAAAGAGGATTAAGGYTGCAGTTAACAGTAAGGCTCCATCTACCTCAGATGATCATCTAAGCTCTCTTGTGAGGCCGTGACCTACCTCAGGACTGATGTGCCCAGACCTTCACCTTTACCGAGGTGCAGATAGCAGCCCGCTCCTGGTTTGCACCAGGGTGACTCCCTCCCTCTCTGTCTACACACCTGCACCATATTCCTAAGATGCTGGGGCATCACCTGGCAAAAAGGCAGGATGGAGTCATCTCCTCATGCCTCCTCATTAAGCCTCCTTAGTTAATAAGTCTGTCCTTTGCTCTGCACATCCCCAGCTTTTTAAAGCTCAGTCTTGCAAAAATCATGAGGGAATTGGGTCATAGGGACTCTGTCACAGTTTAAGTAAAAGGTATCATTGCAATTCTCAGAGAACGTAGAGGTGTTATAGGCATTCAAGGGTTGTTCAGACCAAGCCTTTTCTCTCCCCTCCCTTCTCCCCTCCAGGTAACAGCACACATTAGACTCTCCTGCGGTGCTGAGAATAGTAAGGTGCAGGCTGTAGGACCCACCAGCTGTGCTGCTGGGATRTGTCCTGGCTGTGGTCTCAGGGTGCCTGAAATGCAAACAAAATGCRCCAACTTTAAATCTGAAATACAAGGAGATCCTCCTCTACGTGATAGCTTACTATTTGCAATGGTAATACAAATGATATATTCCAGCCTTTACACATGCTATACAAACAGAAACGGGGGAAAAAACCCAGCCATGGTCAGAGCACAAGAACATTGCCCGCTCTGATCTGCCAGTCATGATGCTGCCAGACAGCAGCTCCTCAGCACCTGCAGCCTGAAAGCACCCTGCAAACACTGACCTTTAGACATTCCCATTAGACCCATGTGCRTTATTATCACCCTTTCTTGCACATGGGAGACAGGAGGACGCAGGTGAAGAATTCTTCCATCAGGGAGCGAGCAACACAAGTCATGAACAAAACCCAGATGACTCGCTTTCCCCCACCTCCCGTCTGCTTTAACCCATCAGTATTCCACCCTCCACAGGATGATGAAAAGAGGCGCACAGAATGCTGTTGGGAATACGTTTATATTTATGGACTAGTTCAATCAGTTCCTCTGATTGTTTTGTCAGATGATCTTCCATCTCTTCACCCCTTATACACCCCCACCATCTGCCTAAAAAAACCATCTGCTTAAAAGTTTGGGGGAATTCACATGTGATTGAGAATTTTGCACCACGAGTACAACTGAACGAGGTGGATCTTTTTGCATTCACATATGGCTAGGAGAAGCACTTCATGCTTCAGATCCCCATGACAGGGCTCCTCAGGAGCTCCACCCCCCTAGCTCAGTGGGGAACTAGAYGAACATCACTTTATTCACCAATTTGTGGTATTTTCCCTAACCCTTTTTGTCTAACAACTGTTGCCAGGATGGGAGATTCCCTTGTGCTAAGTGCTGTATGAACACAACACAGAATCAGTGTTTTATAAACTCCTTCTTGATGAAGACACTGCGACTTTGGGGAAAACGGAAGGATTTCCATATATGATGAACAGATCTCCTGTGGCCACTGCTTCTGGATGTCTTGGATTAACCAGGCAGCTAGGCTATCAGTGAACATCTTTGAGCATGAGGAGCAGTATTCTTTATCCCATTTCCTCTGAACTGCTATGACTACAGATTTTTTTTGTTGTTCAGCTCATTTTTGTAACGCTATTAAATTCTTTACCTTAACAKTGTCACCGTTGGATGCACAGTACATTGTGATTTCTTTATATTGTTCTACATTTACGAGCATAGGAATCAGCYAGGGACAAAAAGGATGATGGAAGATGCAAAAGTATCTGTTTAGATTGTTTGAATAATTTTAGTTTGAATCTGTTTCGCTCTTCTGCTGCTTGCTTGGTAGCAGCAGTTTATGGAAGAGCTTTGGACAACTCATTCAGCCTTCAGACATCCCCAGGGATGGCTGGAGTGTTGGCAGCTCCTAGACAAACAACTGTCAGTACCTAACAGCACATAGTACTATGTGCACCGGTCCCTGCAGGTTTCATGAAATCCCATGAAGACAAAGCCAGGAGGCTGACTTCCCTCAAAGAACCTTAGAGATAAATAAATAAATAAATAAAAATCCAAAAGATAATTCCTTCACTGTTAGATTTGTAACAGAAGCTCATCACATATATCAGATCCCTGGGTACATATGCAGATGTTTCAGCCATATGCAACGACATATGGCACGCTTCTCACAATAACTAGTCTTTTTTCCTGCGTGAGGCTACAAAAACATAAACACGGAGTGTCCCAGACTGCCTAGGACAGAGGGGGTGTCTCTGCTGCCTTCACCTCCCCCCGCCAGACTAACTGCCCACCAGCCAAACACTGGTTCAGCTTCCTCTCTCCCTCCAGCCCACTTCCCAGTTATCCTGGTACAATTCAAGCTCTGCAGAAAATATCTTTCTCCCAGACCAGGTGCAAGTTGAGGCACATCCGTCCATGTGGGCAAGTCCCTGAAACCCAAGAGCTTCTCCTTGCCTTCTTCCCATGTGTGGGAGGGGAGGGGGTTTGCTCCACCACAATGAGCCTCAAGACGGCCACGTTATTAGCAAATGAAGTTAGAAGTAGGCACCTTTTATCTTGGTTGAACAGCCAAGTGTTTGATCATGGTGTCTGGTGCCTCTGCGGGAAGATCAATACCAACAAATTAAGTGCTGCTCAACCTCTACTGATCAGATCACCTCCCTGCCCCAGATGTCCCTGTGGTGGAAGAGGCTGGTTGCAAATACCACCCAACTGCCTTCCCAGGCATCTTTTAGCAGCAGCGCATGGGTTGAAAGCCACCGGCTTAGTGAGTCTCACCAAATGCCAGACGTTTCTCCTGTCTGATTAGCGACCAGTTTTTGCATTTGTGAAAGTTATTTGTAGGGCAAAGAGTTTTTTCTGGATGCTGGAGGAAAAGTTGGTAGCTCAGGTGAAATTCAGTACAAGCACTTGAGATTGAAAAGGTCACGGCTGTTAGACTGGGCAAAGTTTAATTCTTTTTGGTTATAGCAGCCACAAAGAGGGAAAGAGAAGCATGGGGGTTCCAGCCTGACTCGCAAGGAAATAYGAAAACAGACCTACAGGATATTTTAAGCTTATAAACCAAAAAGCAGATCAGTGTGCTTGACGATGTAGGATCATGGACAGATGTTTCAAGTTGTTACAAAATTCCCAAACCAGAGAAAATCAGAATAGCTGCTGGGATTAGGGAGGGCTTCGTCCGAAATAATTCAAATGGCTGCACACATCATGTATACCGGAGAGGACTGAAGACCTTACAGCCAAAAGCCTGCGTCAGGAGGGCTCCCACTCACTGCAAYAAAAACCTTGTGGTGGTTTCATGAAGCTGTAATTGAAGCACGTAGCTTCAGTCAGGTAAGAGTGGGTGGCTTTGATGGATATGCCAATCAAAAAGTGGATCCTTTTTAAACAGAAACCTTTCTGGATATTTTGATTTGCAAAACAGTTATAATTTTTTAACACTTTTCCCACTCCACAACAAACTCTGCCAACTTCCCTGGGGCTTAGCTCTTCGTTTCTTACTTGTTCTACACAACTTGCAACGTCACTGCTTCGCTCAACACAAATACAGTCTGCCAACTCCTTAAACACAAAATTATCATTTCCAGTAGAAATATGAACTGGAGCATAAATGCAGCAATAAAAAACATGATTTTCTGAGATTTTTATTCTTCAAAGTACTGCTTTATTCACTGCAAAAAAGGGGGTACTCTACTCACAGACAACTTTCTGTTTCCTAAATGCCTGTCAGAAGCAGGAATTATTCAAATAATGTGACTTTCTGGAAAGACACAGCTATTTCAGACCTCTGCTGGAAGGTCATTGAAGGAAATACCGGTGTTTACATGTAAGAGAGAATGTTTGTTTGGGAGGAAAAAAAAAAAAAAAAAATCAGAGCTACAAAGATATGCAAGGATAAAACCTGTTTATTTTTGGGTTCTGCTTCTCAGTTCCTTGTCTAAGTAAAAGGCTCTGCAGCTCTAAAAGAACGTGGCTGTGAAGCCCTGAACCTCTGCCCACTTTCTTTCTCTGATCCCAGCATGAGAAGTAGCTGTGGAGAACATGGAGCTGTGAGCCAGTCCTTTGCTCATTTGAGAGCAAAGGAGGAGCAGGTTTGGTTATGGAAACCGGAGGATATCTCCAGCTGTCCCCAACCCATCCTGCCCCATCTGCTCACAGAGGTCCAGCCCAGAAAGAGCCTGTCCTGCTCGGYGGAGCCTGCCAGCCCCCTGGTACGGGGCAGAGCAATGAGCCACAACTCACAGTAAGTACATTTAACAACAATTAGAGCAAGACTTTGGTTCGAATGCTGCTTTGATACTGTTTAAGAAGCCTGCCTTGGCCTTGTTTTCCCTGACTCTTTTCAAGGGCCAACACCTGCTTTGAGCCCTCGCTGGGATTAACGGAGCTCTGCGAGCGCCGGCTCCAGGGCACACGCTGAGCTCTCGGGGGAAGCAGGGTTGCAATGGCGACTCTGTGCCTGGTTTAAAACGATCATTTTATTATTTAAACTGTTTATTTTGTTTATGACCTAGAGGCTTAGCAGTTTATTGTGCTAGACTGAGAATGCCTCCGTCTATTAGAAAACAGAAAAAAACCACAAACCCACACATTTCGCTTTTCTCCCAGGTTCCTCTTGGCAGCTCTATAGCTGCTGTCTTACTGAACATATGTACTAGGGGAAGTCAAGTTTACCTCCTTTTGCTCCTCAGGAGCAAGACTCAGTCCCTGGCCCAAGGTCCAGCCACCCTCCGGGTACTTAACTTGAGGCAGGCCACCAAACCACTACCACTCTTCGGCCCGGGAGCCGGCATGCTGCAGGAAAGTAGAGGATGTGAAGGGCAAAGGAGGCTGACTGGTGTCCAGGGAAAACATCCAACCCTCCAGAAGAGGATGATGGCAAACCAGAGCAACAGCTGGCAAGAACAGTCCAATAAAAATATGGTGTTGGGGGAAGAGAGGGGAAAAGATGGATATAACAGTCTGTGTTTTTACAAGTTTGACAGCGGAACCACATATTCTGGAAAAGATAAAAATATACCCATTCTTAAGATGGCTCCAGGGGGATCTGATGGGGGGAAAGCAAAGAAGATGGAGCCAGACTCTCCTCCATGGACTCTTCTGGGCACAGTGACAAGACAAAATTGAAATACAGGAAGTTTTGTTTAAAAATTAAAGTGGTGGGTTTTGTTTTTGTTTTTTTTTCCCTCTTTCTGTGAGGGTGGTCAAACACAGTAACAGGTTGCGCAGAGAAGTTGTGGACTCTCCATCCTTGGAGGTACTCAAAACCCACATGGGGACGGCACTGGGCAGCCTGCTCTAGCTGATTCTGCTCTGAGCAGGGCTGGACTGGCCCATCTCCAGAGGTGCCCGCTCACCTCAACCATCCTGTGATGCTAAGTTAGACGAGGCCCATAGCCAGCCTAAGAACAACCTCTCGCCTGGTGTAGATGTGTTGTACCACCTTTCGTCTCGTGAGAGCATGGAGGGCACCCTTAAGTTCTGCTTAGACAAAGAATAAACTTAGTGAAGGACATTATTTGCATATGGGAAAAAAAAACAAAACCAAACCCTCCACATCTTCTGGGCATGCTTTGTTCTTCTCAGTGAGAGAGAGAAAGGCTTCAGAATAACCAGTGCAATCAGGGACCCAATTTCTTCAAACAAGACAGCTCAAATGAGTCATCCCATAATTCCTGGCACAAACTGCTGCTAGGTCTTGGATGCTAAGTGAGATGGGCAGGATATGCTAGGCAGCAGCCTGACTGTACATTAATTGAGAGCTGGATTTGATCATGCCAATTACTTTCAGAGATTAGCCTTTGCAAACACACTTTCTACAACCAAATCAATCGCTGGCCCTGTTCAGGCCCCCCTGTTCGCTCACCTCCTCTGTCACCCACCATCCTTCAGCAAAGCAACCAGCTTCTTCCCACGCTGAGCTAGCTCAGCGATTCTCACACCTGGATTTTGGTTTCCATCTGTGTGTCTCTGCATGGCTAGGGCACACCTAGCACAGAGCTCCTATTTGCTTTTCATTCTGCCTGCTGTATTTTAACAAACTGAATCCAGAGTACACAAGGGTGAAGTCTTCATTCCAGGCAGGACAGAAACATGACACGTTTCTGTGCTTACTGACAGCCTTGACACACTGTTGGTGTAATCATTTATATTTTGTCATTCTAGAACAAGAATAAAGCAAGTCAGTGACCCCTGTTTGACTCTAAATTGTTTTCTACATTGTCAAAACACACAGATTTAGAAAGATAATTACCCCATTACTTCTAGATGACAATTTTAAATTAAACCACAAGATCTCCATGGTCTGTCCATCTCTTTGCAGCTGAACTCATTCCAGATGCACACAAACCAGAAAGGAAGATAACCAGGAAGGCTTCACAGGGCTTGTGCCCCTACCTCTCACTACAGAGAGAAAGGGCCAAGTAGTGCCCCCRTCCTCAGCAGGCAGGGCGGGTGTGAAAGCCCACGCAGCCGGGATGGCCACCGGAGCAGGTATGACCTCCCCCGGAGCTGCAGCAGCCCACCCACAGTGATCAGCCCGGTGCCCCGGGAAGGAGCATGAAGAGCAAACCTGAAAAGCAACCACCTGCTGAGACCATCTCCCCTGGAAAACTGCTGGATAAACACAGGCTTGTACACCCCAAGCACAACAATGGGGCACTGGGCTTTCCGTATCACCCCCCACCTTCAGCTACCTGAATTTGTGGGGGCAAATCTTGCCCTCTCTCTACCTCCCTTGGCTCCAGGTGCTGCATGCTGCTGGCTGAGCTGTGCAAGTGTGACAACTTGCAGAGTCAAAGGCACCCCAGGGTGTCCAGGGAGCCAGGAGTCCCTAAAGTGCCACTAGAAAATGGTAGGACAGAGTAGCCCAAACAAGGAACATACCCTGGAAGGAGCAACTGCAGCCCCACAAGCAGAGCTCAACAACCACAAAGCCACAAACCTCCAGCTGCCCCTGCTTGAGTGGAGCTAATTTAACAACGAGCAACCGGGGAATTGGCTGGGTCCCAATTAGGCTAAATTGGATAATGGTGTGAGTCATGCAGCCAGCAATGAAGAGGGGGAGGCTGGCAACTTGGATTCATGCGGGGACCTGACAGAGGTTAACACCAATGTTGTACTTGAGCATTTGCTTGAAAATCTGTGTGTCTCACAAGTTCTCTGTCTTTCCCACAGGGATTTGGGCTGCCCAGTAAACCCAGCCCTTCCTCTGCGGATACAGCACAACACCTCTTACCATGCCTCTAGTGATACTTGCTTATGTGATCTTGCAGTTGCTTTCTATCAAGTAATCCCTCTTCCTTGTGGTTTCTGTAGTGGGTCATCACTGAGGACTGTTTGTTCAATCATTTTTTTATCAGCGAGAAAACATCACATGCTCTTGCATACGTTCGTCAAGTGTGCAACCCAACCTGCACACGCTCTTTCACAGTAAGAGTGCAGCCGGGTGCCTCTGCACAGGTCACCGCAAGCCCTGGATCCAGCTCAATGYGCACGTATCACGTACAAAACCATGCCCAGTCTCCTGCCCTCCCGCTTCATACATGGCCGTGCAGCTCACCCGCTATCAGAGCCTCCGTCTGACATGATCTCTACCAAAAAGTGCTGAAATAGAAGATGATAACCCACTCATGGAATAACTATCAGCCCCAAAATCTGCACTCTTAGCTTCAAAACACAGTCGATCACCAGCTGTAACCTTGCCTGACTCGGAGTCCACAGATGTTCAGTGTAATGGCTTTAGTATAGATACACGTTTCGCTTCATTTTTTCCATCATAATTATAGAGTAATTAGAAAATAATCCAGGCATGTTTTATTCTAGGTAAAAGCCAGCAGTTCTTATTAATATAAGCAGGTATGATATGTCTTTCAAGACAAAGCTGGTCTCAATTCAGGCTTTTTCACAATCAGAAAATTTATTATTTCACTTCTTCTGGATCCACGTGGAAGCCAATGTGAGGTAGCCCTCTATATTTATGTTCCTTGATTTAGCTTATACTATTATATATTAATGTAGGCTGCCACTTAGCCAAAGCCAAGATTTAAGGTGTTATTGTGCTCTCCTTAGGATGCTAATTCTTCCCTGAGTGCTCTTGCTAGTACTGCACAAATCAGGTGGTTAATCACACCTTAGGTAACAGGTCTCAGGGMTCCCAGGGATGTAGCCACATTCTTTTTTTTGTTCCTGTGGCTTTTTGATGTTTTAAGGTAATGTAGCAGGATTGGGATGTGGGATACAGCAGAGATAAACTAGGCAATTCACTGTTGGACATGCAGCTAGAGGGTGAACTATTGAAAACCAACACAATTAACCAGTGGAAATCTCTGCCGTAAGATCTGAGACCAAGAGCTGATTTAGGATTTCAGAGGAGGAAGAAATATTTCTCTGACTAATGGGGACAACATTGGTCTGGGCTCTGACAACATTTGAAGCCCTGTAAGCTCTATGTTCCAAAAGAAATATCTGCTTCTGATTTCTGGGGCTGAAGAGGCCAAAAGGAGAGCCCGTCCCTTCRGTGAGCTGCCCAGGCAGGGACAGGCCGTGGGGCAGGGAGACGGCTCCAGGTGCTGCTGGTGGCCAGCAGCCGCTGCTCCTTCACGCACTGCACCACGTTTTGCAGTCGGATAATCAGGGACATCAGTATTTACCTGCTGCCCTTAGATAGATAAATAAAACTGTACCCAGCGTTAATTTTTTTTTTGCATCCCTTCAGCTCAATTTTTTGTTGTTGCTGTACCATGAAATTTTCTGCTTTCTTCCAATTGCCTTAAAGATTTGTTTAAAACAGGGAAATGTTTTTACTGCTCTGTTAGATAATCAGCTTTCTTAGAACTGTGAGGCAATGCAGAAATTTCCTGTGGGGAAAACCAAGAGGGGATAGGTCAGATGAATGCTACTGGGTTTAGCTTTGGGATCTTTTCCTGGGACTTACCCAGTGTCCTTAACTAATGAGGGATGTGGGAGAGACCATAACTCCAGTGTCGTGGTGGGGTTGAGGGACACTAACGTCAATGAGGAATGGGCTCCACTTGCTCCTCTAGTAGTACCTACTGTAAATGCTTTTATTTTATTATAAGCTCTAATTATCTGCTTCGGTTTCACCAGTTGCTTTGCTGATGAGTGAAACAAATGTGTGATTGTCATGTTCCATTACGCTGTCAGCAATTTAGCGCTGATTAAAATATGTCTGTGTTGCAAAACCAGGCTAGCACTGAACCAGCTCTCAGAAACACAACCAAAAAGTGTCCAAACACAGCTGCACATAGACAGCACCTTACTGATCTAGTAAGGATGAGCATCACTCTCTGGCCCTAAAGCCATCCATTTAAGCAGTTACTGATCTGCAAATAAAATCCATAATGGCTTTTAAAATGTTGCTCAAATTAGTGCTTAATTATCTGCCCTCCTTTGGGAGGCCAGGTCGTGTGTTCATTTARATCATTCCTTTTGGAAGGCTTTAAATGGCCTGGCAGTCTGGGCCACTGAGGTTAGTCAAAACTAAATTTTGATTTGAGAAAGAATGAGAGCTGGCGGCACAACCAGGGGTCAGGAGCCCCTGGGARGGGGTGTCCCCCCGTGACCACCGATCCCCTGGAGCGGCTTGGTCTCCTCACTTGGTGAAGCCCCGGCCAGGTCTGCCGGGGAAGTGGTCCAGCCCCGGCTGCCGCATCCAGGCACTGCGAGAAGGGCTGGGGAGAGGGRAATCTTCCTCTTGCCTTCGCATCCTTGGGCTGCCTTTTCTGTGAGCTCCCAGAGGAGCCTCTCCCTCAGCCGGGGTGCTGGCCGTGCCCCCTTCCCGAGCGTGTGGGAAGARGGTCCTCATGGTTTGCACTCACCCATTTGCTTTTCTCATGCCTCTGTAATCCTCAGCCGGGCTCTTCCCCTCCTGGCTGAACTGGGGCTGCTGTGTTTCACAGCAAAAGGGATCAACTGCATCTGTTAGGGTGTCAGCGGAGCAACGCGTGCCTGGGGGAGACTCATTTTGAAGAGGAACGTACTTGAGTTCCCAACAGTGAAGTAGCTGAAACGCAGTATTAAGCTGCTTGCCTCTACCATCAATTCACATTAGGTGTAGTCAAGCTACTGACTTAAAACCTCAATTCCCCTTCTTAAGAAGAGAATCGAGCTGGATTTGGAAGAGGAAAAAGAAATCTGCATTTTCATGAACCAGTGCCTGTGATTTTTCTGTGCRCTGATGAAAATTGAGAGGAATGCAGTGCCATAAACCAGGAGAGGAAACAGCCCAGTCGTGAAGTTGTCATCAGGAAAACCTCAGGCAAATCTTGTGTTACCTCTCTAGTGAGAGGCAATGAGGTTCAAACAACCCATGAAAAGACTTCAGGGTGATTACACAGAAGTAAAAATAAATCTGGAAGACYGAGCCAGCTGAGGAAAGAGACCTTGGATGTTCTTGCTACCCGTGCCTGGCCAGGACCCTGCTCTTGGCAAGGAGGCTGCCTGCTCCTTGCCTGATTTTGGTCAGTTGGGATCTGCAAAGCTCTGAGATGATGAAGTTTCCATGGATGCCTGAAGGTAACTGAATCCTTATTCTTCTCTCCTCCAGCATGCAGGAGGGAAGTTATAATAGTTGTGACAGCATTTGGGGTATTAATCCTTGGGAAATGATCACCCCATAGCATTTGCAAAGTCCACCTGGAGCTACCCATTCACTTGAGTAGATTACTCCTTGAAAAAAAGTACAACTTGTATTCCTGTTTTAAGTTACACCTATATCGATATATCTAAAATATCTGTGTAACAACTGCTATGATTATTCCGCATGCTGGTTATAGAGCCTTTACTCTGTATTCATTTCATATAAAACTAAAAAAGGTTCCAAGAAGACCCAGTGGAGATACGTGACTCCTGGCAAAATGAGGTTGTGACTAAGATTTATTCAAATTAAATACAGAAATAAAGTCAAGAAAGTAATCAAAAGCATATTTAGTGGACTCTRAGATGATTAACCAACATGTTCCCAGAGCCAAACCTCTATATCAGTCTTTTAACTGGTTCATTAGTTTCTCTTGGCATGAACTAATTTACAAACCTCTAGCTGACCTTAATATTTGAGAAGAGTGAATTCTGACAATACCTTGATTTTTATCAGGAAAAACTTATTTGACAGAGAGTAGTTTGAAATAGGGATTCAAATATTGTTGCTTTTTTCCCCCCTTGAACTGGAGTTACAGAATAAAAGCATTGCTGTCCTCATACAGCACATGCAGTACTATGAAAATGAAATTGCTGTGAATTAAAGGAACATTTAATGCAAGGGATTCAAACGGATTTCTTTTCTTTACTTGCAGTGACTGCTTAATTCTGAATGACTTCATTATGAAACTTCACGGTCAGACACAGCAMTGAGTAAGGAGCTCTGAAGGTGCATGAGTAACTTCTGTACCTTACAAGCAGACTCAGAACTTCTCACATGTATTAATAAAAGTGTCGACTGTGCCCTGTGCTCATAACTTACAGAAGTGGTATAATACTGGTTCTTTTCCTTGTCTGGATGACACTTGCTGATATTCAAGGTAGTCTGTGATTGTTACAACTAGACCCACTACTTGAGCTTTATTTTCACCCACAGTGGTAGAAAAAACCCCCAGAAACTATGAATTCGAATTAAAACAGTTTAATCCAGCCTTGCTCACCACACCCTTCATGTGCATCTTCTGCAAACGCTCAGCAGGTAAAGCTTCATGAGAATGAATGCAAGCAAAACTTGTGCTTGAATCTATCCCATATTCAATTCTGCCCTAGATCAAACYCTATTTTACAGAATACAGAATATTAGGTAGCCTTGAGCAATGCTCAATAACTTTCTTCAGACTTAGGACTTAATGCAGGACAGCCTCCCCACCCACAAAATTAAGTGAATAAGTGTTTTGCAAAATTAGGACCTAAATCCTCAGCTGTTCAGTTTCTGCTCACATCAGTTCATATCTGACCTATCTGACCATCATTCTTTTAATCATCTTGTATTAGTTATATTACTTTGATAATATAAAATGATCTTATATTAGTTTCTCATAAATATAAATTACATTAAAAAGCCAAACCCTTCATTTCAGTTAAGGTTCCTAAGTGACAGCATTACGCTTCCCTATCTCATAATTTACAAAAATCCAGGCACTTAGGAGCAAGAAAATTAATAATTAAGAACATAATAAATCATATACTGCCAACTTAATAAACACATTAAAAAGTAGAAAGCACAATTCATCTCAGTGTAACAACCCAATTACAATTTCAAGGACGGTTTATGGGTGGAGATGGCATTATTTCTACCTCGATGGCAGGACTTCCACATTGACGCTACTCACTGCCGGGCAGCTGGATTGCCCCGTCACAGCCTGGAGGTAGGGGGGCTTCTTCCCTCCTGCCTCAAGGGGCTGTAAAGAAAATGTAGGTAAAGTGTAGGAAGCGAGAGAGGAGAGCAGGGCTTGCTCTCTTTTCCGGCTACAGCATCTCCCCCAATGACCCGTGGCAGTGTCCTCACATGCCATCGCCCTGACCTGGCTGCAGGAGAGCGGTCTTTGAATATCTCTGAATACTTAGGGCCAAGTGAGGACCTACAAGAGCAGGCTGGTTTAGGGCACAGAGCTCCTTTCCCATTTCAGGGGGAACATACCAGCTTTCTCTAGCAAGAGAGATAAAGGGCAGCCTGTCAAACATGCAAAGGATCTGGGACACGATGAAGAGAAGGAGGAATATTGCTTTGGAAAGGCTCTCAGGAATTGTTTTGAATGCACTGCAGCCCTTCATAAAGCTCATTGGTCTAAAAAACACGTTTCAGACCCTTAGAAGTAAAAACAGTGGCTAAAGAAGCTTCATTTTTTATTTGAGCCATTCCTGTAACTGAAGATATATAAATTTACCCAGACAAAGCTTTAAGAAATACGATTGACTAATGTGCTTATTAAGTTTAGCTGAGTTACCCTTTAATTAAATCAGATGACTGGTAATGMGCGGAAAGCAGTGAAGCAGGAATATGTGAAAGACTTTTCTGTTTTGAACACGCCGTACGAGTTAAAGGATTGCAACAACACACTCATCCCTATGGGCAAACAAAAACATCACTGTGAACTGTGATACGAACTCTTCTGCAACAAACTGCAAGGGTCACACTAGCCTATCTGGGAAGAGATTTATGCTTTAACAAGCTACTCAAGGCAGAAAGAGGCTCTCTGGAGGCCAGTTTTTAATCCCTAGCTGGGATTCACCCTTACTGGTGAGCACTTATGGACACTGCTAGAGCCAGCTGCCATAAATATGGGCAAAAATAAGCTCATTTTTTTTCTCTCCGAGCCAAAAACATAGCTCCTGTTGATCACTGTGGGAGCTAGGTCTGGAGGGGCACTGCCAATATCTCTGGCCAGGCTAATTTCCTGCAAGAAAGAARAGAGCAGAAGGTGTAGGAAATCTCTCCTGGCTCCAAGAGTTAGGTGTATGCAATAGATTTCTTTGACACTGCTGTAATAAATTATAAAGACTACATTCTCATTGCACTGATGAAGAGGATTTCTTTTTTAATTTATTACTGTTGGATGGTTTCATTCTGCGGTAACAAATCACTCCAAGGCAGACATGGTAAGGACTATCTGCTGGGTAATTTCTGTCTTTCACGGGACTGTTTGGGATAGCTTTGAACCAGAGTTTCCAGTTCAGCATGATGAAGCATTCAGACTGAATTTAAAGATGAATCATTTTTATATTGCACTTAAGCCTTTTGAAGAAAGCTTGCTAAAAAGATTGACTGATTGTCCTGGTTTTGACTGGGGTAGAGTTAATTTTTTCCATAGTAGCTTGGATGGGGCTATGTTTTGGATTTGTGTTGAAAACAGTGTTGATAATTCAGGGAAGTTTTAGTTACYGCTGAGCAGGRCTTACACAGAGTCAAGGCCTTTTCTGCTTCTCACCCCACCCCACCAGCGAGGAGGCTGGGGGGGCACAAGAAGCTGGGAGGGGACACAGCTGGGACAGCTGACCCCAACTGACCAAAGGGRTATTCCACACCATATGGCATCATGCTCAGCATATAAAACTGGGGGAAGAAGAAGAAAGAGGGGGACGTTTGGAGTGATGGCGTTTGTCTTCCCAAGTCACCGTTACGCGTGATGGAGCCCTGCTTTCCTGGAGRTGGCTGAACACCTGCCTGCCGATGGGAAGKAGTGAATGAATTCCTTGTTTTGCTTTGCTTGCATGCGCAGCTTTTGCTTTCCCTATTAAACTGTCTTTATCTCAACCCACGAGTTTTCTCGCTTTTACCCTTCTGATTCTCTCCCCCATCCCACCGGGGGGAGTGAGCGAGCGGCTGCGTGGGGCTTAGTTGCCGGCTGGGGTTAAACTACAACACTGATGTGATCACACCTAGGCAGTAGGACCGTGTTCCCACTTAGCAATACAGGTACAGTTCCAGTAGACACAAGAAAAGATAGAAAATTAAGTATATGCGATAAACCTTGCTTTGCTTCCTCAGTTCTCACCCAGACAACCCTCCTGGCTCCYACCCCAAGCCCCCTTTGGAAAGGAGCCTGGGCCATACACATGTGCCAGGGTGTGCTCCCCACATCAGCAACATTATTTTGGAAAACTAGACCAAAAAACCCTAGAGAGTGCCAGATGGGAACCCCAATTGCTTGCACAGGGCAGCCATCCTCAACAGAATCTCCTCTTAATCATTCATCTCTCGTAARCCCTTTTCATAAGCAGATGGAAAATGAGAAAGATAGCCAAGTGCRGCTTTGACAGCACAAGAGCTTATTAAAAATGATGGGAAGATACAAAGTAAAACACCTTATTAAAAAGAAGGGACAAGTCCTTTTGGGAGCCTGCCACTGCTCCTGATTCATCAGCACATTTCCTCTTTCTAAAGCAAAGCTACCCCAGCACTCCTCAACGGGACACAACAGGCAGCAATGGCAAAGGGTTGCTGGATTCATTGCCCAAAGGTGGGAAATGAGTTCCTCATACTCAGCTTGGCACTGCATGGGCCATTAACTGAATGAATCTCTCAGTAAATTGCAGCCTGACCTAGAAAACACCTGTTCCAGGGACCACAACAGCAGCAAGTAGGTGGCAGGAGGGATGGGAAGGCCACTGAGTCCTGTCCTCGCTGTGCGTGGTCGGAGCAGCACCGAGCCCAACCCCTCCACACGGTGCTATGGCCCCAGCAGCAGAAATGGGAACATAAATAAAATTGTGGCAGGCAGGAGGAAAACTGCATAAACTGTTTAATGCTTCTCCACGGACAGGCTATGAGCAGCCTGGATTACTAACATCATCTCCAAAACATTTTTTAAATGAGTCAAAGCAACCTTATATGGTTGCTGAGCAGGGTGGGAAAGACCCTGCTTCCTTAGCACCCAAACCCAAGCCTATCTATGGCTGGCTGCTGATCCAATGCACCTACCTCATGCGATCCCTCCATGCCCAGGATGCTGATGGCAGTCCTCAGACTTTCCAAAATGAGACCCAGCCAAGCACATTTCCGCTGCCTGGCCCAGCAGCGCGGGCTCGCTCTTCGGCCTCCACTGTGCCAAAATGCAACAATCCTGCCAAGCAATTTCTTGCTTCCCAGAAATTTCAAAGCACATCATTACTAATTCTGAAAAAAATCTGCCTTGGAAATCCCTTCCGGTACCCTTGAACAGGATCAGTTTTGATAGGCTGCTATTTTATCCCTTCATTTACCTGAATTTCTGCTAGCCCGAGTCAGACAACACCGTTCCCTATCTGCTCCCAACCAAGGTCACGCAGCCCATCGGTTTAGCAGGGCTGTTGATGGCTGTTACTACTGTAATGCCTCAACCGTTTCACCAGCTGCTTTTCAATAACTTTTATTTCATCATTTTCCCTTAAGTCTACACTGGCTTTTATTATTTCTTTCTAGTCTCATAAGCTGCTGCAGGTTAAATACCTTCCCCTCAGAATCAGGCTATAGATCACGCAGCAGATGTTACTAGCAGTTATCAGATAATGTACTTGATCAGCCAAACGCTGCTCTAACATATGCTTTCCAACAGATTAGCCGCCATAAATTTTAATCACTCAGAACTACAATYGTGCTAAGTTGGCCTTGAGCTGTGGTTGCGTCCTGGGAGGGGGATATTTAAAAGCAGGGTTTGAATGGTGTATGCATTTCAGAAGGGCCTTTTGAAAATGGGTGAATGACAGCCCCTACCTAAACTTAAAGATGCTGTTTCCCAGATAGAAAGGGGAGGAGCGGGGAGGGGGTTTGCCATATAAAATGCAGATTAAAATCATATGATGCAAGCAAGCTCAGCAACAAGTCCCGTGGTGCCTAATGGTATATGCCAGCAAAGGGACTTAAACAAAGTTTGGTCCCTTCTGCTAGAAAGCGTCCAGCCACAAGACTCGATCCTGTTCCAAAACTAATTTACAGCTTTTATTCAAATGAAGCAGCTCTATTGCATTCAGTCCTTGCCTCAACTATTGCAGTAATTTAATATGTGGGGTTTTTTTACAAAAAACAAATCATAAGTTTCAATTAAAGAGTATTTGGGGTTGTTCCAGGGGCTTCTGTCGGGTGTTATTCAGGTGAGCAATCTCTGCCAGCACCAGAACAACATCAGTCGTTTAAGCTCCAGAGCCCAGCAGTTGGGTGCCCACCCCAGGTGCCAGGACCTGACCTTTCCGTAGGAGCGCTGCCAACAGGATCCTGAGAAGATCCTTAGGTGTAGGCTGTGCAAATATTTCCAGCCCATGTGCAGCTACCAGGAGCAGTATTACTCACCCTGTGGTTCAATTACAGTATTGTTTTACCTCGCGGTACTGTTTGAGAGCTCACAGGAACCTTTGGCAGATGGCCATTTCATATTTCTTTAGTGTCCTAAACATGAAATCTGTCTGTTTGCCATGGAGTACTCTTGCTTCAGGCATAATCCCAGCAATTTTAGTCTCTGTTCTTCTCTCTGGCATTCACATACACTCACTTTCAAAAGCATCAGAATTTATTCTCAAGATATTATATTCAGAGCTTTCAACTCAGTAGAAACAACTGTAACTTCAAGAACATAGAGAGTAAGAGTAAACCTGTAAGGAGCGTATACCACATTATTAACTGCTACATAAACCTCAGATTGCCCTCAAGTTAACTGAAAGCATCCTAAAACCTGGTGTCCTTTCTGAAGTTTGCTCTGTCGTTTTCTGACTGTGCCACAGTCAACTGGATTATTGGGCCTTTCCCAGCCCTCTCCCCAGGCAGCTCCTGGGGAAAGCAAGGGGAAAGCAAAG
Source organism: Phoebastria nigripes (assembly GCA_035582835.1). Taxonomy (NCBI): domain Eukaryota; kingdom Metazoa; phylum Chordata; class Aves; order Procellariiformes; family Diomedeidae; genus Phoebastria; species Phoebastria nigripes. The sequence goes on from JAYKAV010002220.1 coordinate 5,495,625, forward strand.
CAATGAGAATGTTTGGTAGCATGGCAGGAGAGATCCAGGAGCAGTCCTGGGACCAGCGGGCTCCCATCACACCTCCTGGGGCACCTCAAACGCAGCCCTCAGCCTCACATCGCCTGTGAGCTGAGATTGATCTTTCCAAACATCCTTTGAGCTGCAGAGAGGCGAGTTCCCAGACTGGAGAGTAATCTATAGGTGAATCATTAGTCAAGTCCATAAAATGTCAGATTCCTCCAAGTCATCTTCACAAAAGAAGTGCAAAAGTAAGCCCATTTCTACAAAACAGTTGTGAGTGATTTGTATCTCGCTTTTCTCCGCATGTACTTGGTCCAAGGAAAAAGGTTCACTATGTGGCAATACCACACACAATATTTCTTGCTTTAGGATCCATAACAAATTTCTAGTGCAGATGGGGCTTAAACTGTAATAAAGAAGATTCAAGGAGTCATGAGAAAAACATGCTTACAAGGCAGGGAAGGGCAGAAAGAGGAGCAGACCGCCATGGGAAGCTGTGCCCAACGTCCTGGGACACCTGGATGAGAGGGCTCCCTGGGAAGGGCTCTGACCTGGTGCTGTGATGCTGCCCGTGGTTGTGGCCATGTGGGCACCAGCAGGACTCCTGCTGTGCCAGGGTGATCCTGGACCAAACACAACACAGGTCCCCAAAGGGGTTATACCAGTTTATGTCACCTCTTGCTAGGGTGGAAGCTCATTTTCAGAGATTATTTGTGGGATTTGTTTAAGCACTCACTGCAACGATGTCCATCTCTTCCGCTAGCACACTGCAGCTGCTGTATAACCAGCTGAGTAGTGACTGCTTATAAAAACACCCTATCAGTCACAAACCTATGGACCTGCATGCGTTATGGGGTAAGAGGGTGCTGTGACAGAGGAATGACAGGCTGCTTGGTTTTTGCAGGATTTCTGTTCAGTTCTGGCAAGTGTCAGGCACCAAACCGAGGTGGCTCCAGCCCTGCAGCCATGCTGGGACCAACTCCCCAGCTGCATAGGTGGATTTACAGTAAATACAAAAATGTGGCCCCATATGGATGACTTGCTACTTGCCATAATTAACTTTTATTATATGAAAACATGAGGAGACAAAACAAGGACTTGTCCAATGGAAACCTGTGGCTTTCCTCATCCTGGCTCGTTCTTTTGTTTCTTGCCCCGTCCCTGCCTCGGTCGGTTCCTGATGTGGCTCGTTCTCAGCCTCTCCCTTTCCCCACAGCTCACCCACACCCTGCCCATCACTCACCTGGTGTCAGTCTCCATCCCACAAGGCTTAAATCATTAATAAAGTCAACTCCTCCTGAGAGTCTACCTGCAAATGACAAGTGGAGAGGGCCTGGGAGGTGGCAGCGCTCTCAGGGAAGGGCAGCAGCTTTCAGGAGCTGCTTGTACTTCGTGTGGAGCAGATCCAAAACAGAGGAAGACTTAAACTTAGATCTTCTGGGCCCTAGAGGCACCACAGGACTACCAGCTAGCGTGGGACAGTGTCACTGTGCCTCCTGTTCTTCCCCCCACCCCCTGCACTATTCAGTTTTGAGGAAAAAGCATTTTCTGATAGAAAGAGTATGGTGATGCTGTTTTAGCTGAACTCCTCTGCTCTGGCAGGGAGCCTGCATCTGCACCCCCTTCTCCGGAAGCTTTACCCAGTGCATCCACTGTTCATTGCGAGGGCACAACCTCAGCTATCCCCATTTGCGCTGTGCTTCCTGCGACTCAAGGGAGCAGMTCTGGGATTGCCTGGGTCCCTGCAACTCCTGGTCACCGCTGTATTTCCCAGAGAGGAGGGATGAAGCAGCCGCACCGGTCATGTCCCTGCAGTCACTAGGGCCAGGGCTGCCAACTCAGCAAAACACCGCTGCTCTCCCACAGCCCAAAAGACTCTCCCGGGGACAGTTTTCAGCCTCAGACTCACCATCTGCCAACAAACCTTGCTGTGCCAGTGCACAGATGTGYTAACACCGTTCTAAAATAAATAAAAATAAAATCCCATTTGTTTTCTAACTGCAAAACTAAATCATTTTCAGAATTGGCTCCTGGTTTTCCATAAAATCCAACCTGTGTAGGGGCTAACGATGGAAAAAATTCAATTGAAACCATCTTCAAGGTTCAAACCAGGCTGAGAAGTCACTGCCCTCAGCTAAAGCACCACCTGGCTGTTACAGCCAGCCCCACAATTCTGCCAAAGACAGTCAATTAAAGCACCAGGGTTGAGTCGGAAAAGGTTTTCCAGTCATATTGCATTTGAGACTTTGAAGATTTTCCGTATTCTAGGACTGAAGACAGTCAAAAACTTCTGTGAACTGAAAATGTCAAAAAGCCTCTCGCAGCCTGGGACTGATTCATTCAAACTGGAGCCCCGAAAAATTATTGAACATTTTGATTTTGACCTTGAAATTATTCTACTACACAGAAATACTGGCAGGGAAACATTCTCCTTACTTCAAGAGTCAAAATACGATTATTCCCATTATTTCAAAACAATTCTTTTTAATTTAAAAAGCTGTCATTTTTCCCCACACACTGTCTTGGCATTTCCTAAATTTCTTTATCATTCAAATGTTAATAATCCAAATAGCTCACAAGCTTTATTTTTAGTTTGCAGAGATTAAACATCCTTCACATTAATGGATCTTCTAATGTTTTACTTCAGTTTGTTCATTTTCCTCCCTTAGTGAATAGCAGACTACTCAGAAATCAACAGAGCTTGTTAGAAAAAAGACAAAATGCCTATTAAATTATCAAGTGCATTTCTCATCAGAGCGCAGCTATCATTCTCTGTAAAGAAAAACTATAGCTTAATTGGCTTCCTAGCAAAAGCAATGTTTAGACAGATGGTACTGAGAATCATCTGACTGTTATTCTTTAAATTGCCATGTTTAAGTGACGGGGATGTTTGAGAAATGCGAGTAGGCAAGAGCAGGCTGCCTGCCGCGGGAGGCGGTTGGCATCACACCCTGCTGGCCCCAGCAAAACCCTTTAAAAGCAGCTTGCTGGCATGTCAGTGGTTTTGTCAGAGACTCCTGTGAGCTTCACAGAGGTTTTGTGCCTGGCGTCACGGGGCTCAGTGCCCCGCAGTGCGCCATGCAGCTGGGCAAAGAGCGGTGAGTGCTGGTCGAGATGCGGGTGCAGCCAGGTCTTTGCTTAAAAACGGTTAGTGCACTTTTTCAGAAAAAAAAAAAAGAAAAAAAAAAAAATCCTGAAAAAAATTAGTCTTCCACCCAGTTGTATGAAAAAAGATTTCTAAAGGTGTGAGGTGGTATGGAGCTGGCAGGCTGTAACTGAGCCAGCTAGGCATCCCTGAGCACCTGCATGTCCAGTTCAGAGCAGGATGCTCAGTGGTTTGGATACGAGCGCAGGGACCCCAAAGCAATCCCTCGAGGAGCCTGCATCCCACTCTGCCACCACGCAGAAACAGCCTGAAGAATTTCCCAACAAAGGACGACCGCTTTACTGCTTGTTCATCTGAAAATTCATCTGAAAACTAAAGATGCTGCAGAGGTAAATTAAGCTTTAAGGCAGGAGAGTTAAAAAAGAAATCCTATTAACGAGCTTTCCAAGTTGAAAAGCCCCATTTGTAAAGCAAATATCAATATTCTGCTCATTAACAGACTTTTGTGGAAACAAAGCCCATTTGCTTCAATTCTTTTACATTTCATTTTCGTTATTTTGGTATTTGAGTTTTATATATAAACATGGATTTAGTTGTGCATTCAAATTATATAAAAATATAAATAAAAGTAAATCCAGAACAATTTTAGGCTTGTGACCTTTGGAAAAGTGCAGATATTGGTGATCATCTCCAGAACTTTTTTTTATGACAAAAAAATGGAAGATTTTCCTTCAAGGTACATTTCTCTTAAGAAGCTTTTCAGGGCAGGAAAGAACCCTGCCTATAAATTATTTAGACTTAGTCTTGCTGGGAAATCGAGTGGCAGAGTCAATGCCAACCACAGAGGAACAAGAACATTTTAGGATCGCAGGCTATCCTGCCCTTTTCCTGCAGCGTTTCACTGCAGAAGCTGCCAGAAGAGCCTGTTGAAGAGCTAAGCGCATTGCTTAGGAATGTCTCCCTGCAAAGTAGAGAGGAAATCCTGTAAGTGGGATTTTAAGAGCAGTTGGCTGCTGAAGCATTAGTCTGGCAATGTAAACACTTCAGCGAGCATCAGGACATGCACCCAGCCAGCAAAGGAGCTTAAGCTAGGAGTTGGTAATGGGAGGCACGGTTATTAGGACAAGACAACTGGTTGCTCATCTGGTTGCCAAACCACCCAAGGGCTCTTATGATGTGCCAAGACAAAGCTTTTGGCGTGGCCCAGGGGAGCAAGGCAGAAAGGACCCTGTAAATGACTTCAAAAATCTCCCTGCCTGACCCACTTCACAGCAGCTTTGGCTACTCTAATAAAAGTCTGCTCTGATAAAAGCCACACGTGGCTTTACAGTATGAAAGCTTGGCTTACCTAGGTTTGCAAGATAAGGGCCCGGGTCCAGGTTCTTCTTCAGAGTGGATGTGCCCTAAGTGCTAAAGGCATTGCAGCCAGGTCTTGTGGGAGGATGCTGAGCTCCGCTGGATGCGGGCTGAGGAATAGCAGGGGCAATGCGAGCCTGCCCTTGCTGGAGCAGCAGTCAGCTGGGTCCCACGGACTCTGCTGTAATGGAGCGAACAAGAGTGGTGCCAGATGCTCTGCCCCACGGCGTGGAGCGTGCACCATGGTGGGGAGGCAACGCAGAAGCTGCAGCCCTTTAAGAGAACTCCATCCCTCCCTCCCTCTGTAAATCTGCCAGGGCTGTAGTGAAAAAACAGAGGCGGCTAAAAGACGTGCACAGAAGGCTTGTGACACCCTTTTCTTTCCCTAGCTTTGCCCTGTCTACCGGTGACGCTTCCAGAGGGCCCATCCATGTCAGTAGTCACAGGCTTTTAGATAGAGATTGCAGGGAYGTGACATCCGGGCTGCTTTCCTCATCCCAAGCCCCAGCAGATAACACTTGCCAAACAGGGCTTTCCTTAAAGAGGAGGTCTCCCTGTTTGTGACAGCAGTAACAAAACACAGGAGAAGCACCATCTGTTCATCTAGACGGGTACCAGCCGTACCAATCCTTACCACAGCAGTTGCAGCCTTTAATAAATACAATACCACTCAGTTTTTCTAAATATTGGGAATGGGCCTAACCACAGAATTGCTACTCCGGCAGGATTTATTGTTATTTGTGTTGCACCAACAGCCTGCCTTTGGCAATGAACATCGTAGGCTGATAGGACAGCTTGTACGACAGCGTTAAGCGAGTTCTGTAATGAACCCTTAGTGCTCAGCTTCCCACTCCTTGCTCCGCACTCAGGACAAGTGGGAGTGTGAGATGTGGCGGAGGTGCTCCTGCTCCGAGCATCACCAGCAGCAGCCCAGAGAGGAGAAAGTCCTCTCCAGCAGATTTCCCCTGTGGCTTTACAGGCACAGGCTGGGTCTCTCACAGGCACCTCACGTAACCTCAGCCCTGCATGCACATCCTTCCCCAGCATCACCTTCTTTCTTTGACCCCAGCACTCCCACTGCAGTGAAGTTGGATTGTTTTCTATTTTTGCAAACGTCAGCAAATGCCATATGGACTGTAGCTATTTCGGAGTAGAGAAAAATAAAGGCCCATCCTAAACTGGCAGGGATGCTCTCTGCTTTCACTGGCCTCACTGGCCAGCTGGCAAGCAGAGCTGAGTCTGTCCCGGGGTCTCGTTGCACCCTGGGGTTTCTGCTCACTGATTTTGGACTCCCTGGAGTTGGCTGTAGGGCAAGAGCTATTTTAATGGGACTTTTCCTGGCAACAGCGGTTTGCCCTGAATAGGTATGTGGGATTAATAACCTTGCTAAAACCTTGCCTTTTTTCCTGAATCTTGTCTAGAAACCACACTGGAGCTGGATGCTGGTGGCACGGAGAACATCAGGTAGGTTGAGGGTGTCACCCCCAACCACTCTATAACTTGGGGCAAGTGTGGAGCATCATGGAAAGGAAATCTGGGTCCCAGCACCCAAAGCCAGGAGCCGTGGGGCCAGCTGTGCTTTCAGGAACTTGGTTTTTTATTTTCCTTGCTTTGCTAACAGATGGTACCTCAGGCTCTTGAAATAAACAACAATTTGTTGCCTAGGTTGAGAACGCTGGCATGAGCTCTTCAGATAAGAAGAAAATACCCACATAGGGGGCTGTGTTATGAGTATGTTATTAAAGATGCTGTAGATCACCAGGGAAAGGGAGGGCTTTAAGTGGAACCATTTCATTGATGGTAGCAGGGGTTGCTGAATGCGGCGCTCTTTCATCTGACAGATGCTGAGCAGGGATGGTTATAGGAGCGCATGACGGCTGAGAGGGGGTGTATCCACCCAACCTGCTCACTAATGACAGACCCACCAGATCAGCGTGTGGGCACTGCCTCATTGCTGTTTTAGTCAATAAACCCCACTGGGTGAAACTACCAGGATGTTTATTACAAATAACTTTTGACAGGATGAAATTAGCACATAGATGCTCTTACATTGGTTAATGARGTCTGAAATATAATCCTATAAATCATCAACAACAGCTATCTGGTGACAGACACATGAAAAGAAGAGCAGGAGATTATAACACATCCACATCATTGCAGTGACAAGAGTTTAAAATAGCAGCGTACCTTTACACAGGGCACCACTGGGGTAGATTGGGAAACAATCAGTTATGTGCCCTGGTTGCACAGTTTCCCTTGCAAGCAGACATCGTGCTAGGAAGCCGAAGCGCAACTCAGGGCTACTGAAGCGATCAAGCCTTCCACCAGGTGCAGCACAATGGGTCCTTGAATCACACTGTTGGATAAGAATGATCTGGTTACGTTGTCCCTTCCTCCAACAAAGGAGAAGAAAGTTGCATCTGCTATGTTAGAAGGGTCTAGATCTGGGTTTACAGAGTCAAATAGAAAGGAAAGTCTCCGAGTGCTTTCCAACTCTGACTGGGCAAGCGCCAAGATAATAGTTCTATAGAAGTGCCCTACTTTGGTACCAGTGAAAATAAAGGAAAATGATGACCGGTCTGAAATTGTTGAACAATTATTAAAAATAGTACATTAATTTGCAATATTTATTATCCAACAGAATTCCTCATTTTCTTTATTTAGGAGGAAGTCAGGCTTTCCAAATGTACATCTATTTTTATCCAAGGTCTATAGTAAAACACAGCAGTAGTAAATTACTTTATTACAGCAATTTACATTTACTGTCCAGTATTTTTTATTTAGGAAGTAAATCTACTTGGAAAAAGACCACAGGTAGCAGGAGAGCAGGAGGTAAGAGTGTGGGGGAGGCATCACAAAATCCCTCCGTGTACAGCTGGATCACAGCTGCAAGCACATCTCTGCAAACAGTTCTCTTAGTAGCTGGGCTTGTTTTACGGGCACACCGATCTCTTGCATTAGTACCCAATTCACAGCCCATTTCAGTGTTGGGAACAAGTGCCAGGACCCTACTTATTTATTGATTTTATTTATTTACGACCCCCAGTCATCACCTGGGTCGTATCTGACTGCTCTAGACAGCCCCCTCCCACCTGCCCCTCCTAGCAAGCATTGCAATCTTTTGATAGAGGATAAATAAGCATCTCCTGACCTGTTTTCTCACTTACACAAGTACTTTCCAGAGGAGCAGAACATTCTTCCCTGTAGGCTGGGTTCTGGGAGAGGAGTATATTGCAAACAGTTAATATATGACTAAATGCTGTGTAAAAATTATAGCCCTTAGTCTTTTCTCACTGCTGCTTGGCCTGTGGTTTAAATTATCCTATGATGGAGTTTTAAAATATACATACATATTTAAGCTTTCTCCTATTTTGTATCCCACTACAATCTGCTATATAGCTGTGGTTTTTACTTCAATTTTAACAGTGCTCATTTGGTTTTCCCACGTATGCGAATGCACTGCTAACACTTCTCCTCGCCTCTATCATTTCAATGTTTAAGATCATCCTATGACAGTGTAAGATTTGCTGTGGTGACATTTTTCACAGTAACAACAGTTATATTTACCTATTTCTTATATTTTCCTCAGTCCTTTGGTATTTTAAATCATGTCAGCCTCCCATTTGGGACCACAGTCTCTAGGTTGGGTGCTGCAGGTATTCCCCTTTGAATCAGTCAGGAAACTTAGTAGAATGTGTGTGAGTTACTCATATCCACCAAGGAAACAACTGTGCTCTGGAAATTTGGGATGAAGGAATATCTCATCTAATAAACAATATTCATTTCTGTGAAAAAGAATAGCCCACTGATGAATTGCTTGATTTTAGTGTGAGGTTATATTTTGCTGTCCCCATGTTATGAGAATGAAACAACATTTCAGGTCTCCAAGAACCAGCACGTTACAGTGATGCCTGTGAATATTCCTCCTGCTCAGTGAACTGGGAGTTAGTTCAGAAGGAAACCAAACGTAACCAGGTGTGTAAGAGGCTTTGTCTGTACTCTGGGTATTTTTTGAAGCACACTTTCTTGCACATTGCTCACTGAAATGATTTGTGGATGACTATTATATTGATCAGGACAAAAAGAGGTTCACRAAAAGCCTGTATGAGAACATGCAAATAGTCAATGGGGACATGAGAGGCAAAGCAGGAAGCTCCCTTGCTTGGCACTAATAGGTAGAAAGAAACTTAGAAGCAACACCAGCAGCTACAGTAATCCTGAGACATTGACTCTGTAGTTGATCTTAAGTGTACAACTGCTTATCATACACCAACAAGCAAGGGAAAGCTGATCAGACTTCTCATATGAACTAGCACAGAAGAACAAGAAACCCAAGAAGAAAACAAAAATTTGTCATGTGTAAAGCCACTGCTGAAGAGCAGAACTTCAGGTGGGGGCAGAGCTGCAGMAGACCAGGTATATCAGTCTCAGCTGATGCAACTCTGCTTTCGGTAGCCCCCAGCTGCAGCAAGGGAAGGAGTCGGCATGGGAAAGACATAAGGTCTGTGTTCTGATGAGTTCATTTTGAGAAAACATGGGACTCACACTTTTGGGACATAGAAAGGATCTAACTTACAATACCAGGACATGTTTGGACTCCCTGTGGTAAACGCACCGTCAGCAATGGCAGGAAACATCTTTGGAAAAGCTGGGCACTAATTCTAAGTATTAGGCACAGAGTGAAGAATGTGATCTAAAGTTACGTTTCTTTTATATCTAGATATCAAACTGCCTTCCAACCCACAAACAATAATAGATTTTGCTCAGTTGCTTGCTCTGCTGATATAACCTCATCACTTCCAACGTATAAAGTGCAGTGATGGCTTTGCTGCTGCAGTCACTATCCTTTGTAGTGGTAGTAACATGCTGTAAGATTAACCTGCAAGCATTCATTGCAAGTCTCTTAATGCAAATAACCCACACCTTGTAGTCATCCCATGGAAAAGATTACATTTGCRAAAAGATGCAGGGCTTTAAAACCTTGCCACATCTTGCAGTCTATGAATGCAATGTATTTCTAAGTCAGCCTTGTCATAGAAAGCAGACATACCATTCAAAGAAACAGCAGCCTGCCTCATTTATTTTTAGAGGTAACTGAAAAAGGAAAACTTTCCTAGATGTAAGACCGGGGAGGTGAAGAATTCTGCTCAAATCACCGTTACTGTGCCTGCAGTAAGGCTACTGAATGACAACTGCACTTCTAACAAGAGTATACCCTGACTTCCTAAAGAGAGCGCTGCGGCCATCACCCAACCGGACACAGAGACAATCCTTGCTTGGCGCGTGGGACGTGGGAGAGCGCCTGCATCCCGCTCTGCGGAGACAGCCCTTGGGCACAGGAAGGCCCAGCCTCGGTTCTCACACCTGGGGTACCACTACTGCAAAAGGCGTCGTGTCTGTCAGCGATCCCCTATCTCTCAACAAGTGTTTGGGATGTGCTCTGACATCCCTGGTTCTTACGGTTCAATCCTTTCTTCTGGCCTTCGCAGGACTTTCTGTGGGCTCCATCCCCCAGAACTGACTACCGCTGTTTTGCAAAAAMCACTTCTTTAAGTATTTGATCACCTAACACCAAAAGGGCCTCCAGACCATGGCAATTCTTGAAGTGATACTGACTGCATCTGCTAACGGTAAAAAAGCAATTACTCAAAGCACACTGATGGCACAATATTTAAGGAGTTTTAAAAGCTTATCAGGGACTTCAATTTTGTGACTTGTTTTCAAATTTCCTCCATAAGTCATGCATAAAAAAAAAAGAACGCAAATAAACAATGAAAAAGATATTGAAAATATTATTTCAGTCAGCAGTGAAATGAAACAATACAATGGAAGATTAATTTTACCTCAGAGCATGCTGGGTGATGACACRAATACTCATTTCAAAAGATGCAAAAGGCATTGTGCCCCAAAAGATGGAGTGTGATTATGAGCTTAATGGGTTGTTTAACTTGATAAAGTGCCAGTTTCTAAATAGAAACTGTGCTTTAAATATTTAATCAAATTTTGAACAACCTCCCATTTCTTCCTTGGCTAAAAACAGACACCAAAAAATTGCATTTTTCTTTAAGCATCCAAAAACCTTGATACAGAAATTAAGCAGGAGGAGGAAGTTTTAGTTAAATTTGAACCTATTTGGGTGCCTTCTGGTCAAAGCAGTGAAGTTTCAGTGCAGATCCCATTGCCTTGTAAAACACATGCCAACCAACGATGAGATCAGCCTGTGCTTTTTGACTTTCCAATGGCTTACGCACCTGCGAGTAGACATGGGGGGGTCTTTCCTATGCATCCCCATYGCTCCAATGCCTTGCACCAAGCATCAGTGTGGTACCACTGCCACAGCCTGGCGTCCCCTTGCCAGCTCGCTGCCCTCGCCCAGAGAAACAGTTTGCCCTCCAGAAGGGAGGACTTTTGAAGCATCATCTCGGCGCCAGCCCGAGCGTGAGGCCGGCAACGTGACATGCCAAACGCACTGCATCCTACAGTCTGTGCACTAACCCCACCGAGCAGGGACCCTTTGCCTCCCGTCACACCTTGCGCGTTGTTGCCCTTTCACATCTGCTTTAGTCTCCATCRATATCTCACTCCCTTCTCATCTCCAGCCCCTGGGCAGTTCAGAGCATCCACTGGTTTTCYTGGGGGCCGGCCACCCCCAGCCCAGGAGCCTTGCAGTTTACTCTGCCGTGAACAGCAGCCACCCAGCGAGGTGGCTTCCCTTCTGCCCACACGCACATGGAAAACCTACATATTTCCATCAAAAGATGTTGCAAACACTTAAAAGAACTAGAAGTGAGATGACAAACAGTCCTGTTTGAACCCAGGCCAAGGCCATCGGCTGCTATTTTGCTGCCTTGAAAAGGACAAGGTGAAAATCAGAGGGGTGGCAAGAAGGTCTGAGGGCCCCATTGCAGGGCCCTGGTATGACAGGGTCACCCCCACCCAGAGGGTTCCCCCGAGGCAGAGGGATCCCCAACCTGCCTCTAAAGGACCCAGTGCCCAGGCACTGTGGGAGCACCGGGCTGACAGCACAGGAAAGCTCCTGGTGGCTTTAGCTTTGATCCCACCACAGCTGGATCACCCACACTGACCTGCCCAYACTCACAGCGCCACTTGGCTATCCCCCAGCAGGCTCTGCCCAAGGACCAGGGTGCTTCATGGTAGCTCCAAAAACCCAAGAGGCTTTTTCCTTTCCAAATATTCCCCCGTGCCCCCTCCAGCTCTCACCTCCCATGGGAGAGAAAAGCTGCTGTCCCCTTTCTTTGCCAAGGCCACAGCATTGCACTTTGAAAGAAGGAAATGTCTTTGTGGCTGGACCTTTTATATCCCAGTGACAGATTGCTCCCCGACTGCAGCAAGCCAGCGTCCCCGGCGCGTGCCTCCAGCCCCAGCCTGGCGGAGCAGGGTTGGGAGCAGCCCCTCTGGCAGGCACGGGGCTCAGCCACGTTTGGCTTTTTGGAGAGTTGGGTCCCTGGCAGCCGGGAACAAATTAACATTCAAGTGAGTCTGTTTGGATAACAGAAAATGCAAAAACTCTGCATGGCAAGTGATCCCTTTTAAAGCAGCATTACAAGCTTGGCAGACGTCCAACTGGCACAGTAGCTCCGAGCAGCAGATACACACCACTTAGCTGGCGATGTGTAAAGGGCACTTCTTAACAATTTCCGCCTTGAAAACTGTCTTGTGAAATCTTCTAACTTGGGTTGTATTCATACATCACCTGAATCAGCTGCATATCATTCAGTGTAGCTATTAGTCCCAGGCTTTAAATAAATCTAGCATCTGTCACCCACCAGCAGTAACCGCGTGACACTTTTTTTTAGTTAGCCTGTTTTCCCTTCCGTTTGGCACAGACAGTTGGTTAACGAAAAGTCATGGATACTTCCTAGAGCGGCTGGTTTTGCACCCTTCATTGTTTTAGTCCTCGGAAGCTCCCTGTGTTTGCAGCTAGAAATCCCACTGCATTCCCATCTATTGCTTAAACTTCCCTAAAAGCTTCCTTTTCCAAACCCACTTTCACTACTGTCCTCACTGGGTCAAACTCCACAGTTGACTGTCAGAGGTGTGCTGCTCCTTTATTTTGTCACAGAGTATTTGAGTCAAGTGATAGGTACCTCACAGCCCAGTCTGACTTTTCTTGAAAGGATCTGGTGGGACCATGTCTCTCCTCCACTGAGCTTCATGGGCACAAAAGGAAAAGTCCAGACAGCAATTCCTCCCCAAAGCAGCTGCCTCGGAGCCCACGTATCCTTTCTCAGGTGCCAGGACACTAGCCATACCTCCTTATGGAGAAGGTAAACAATCCTGCTTGGAGTCCTGTGCAAATTTGACTTGCCCCTTGCTAAAGGTTACCACTTTTAATTTGTAGATTTAGACCTTCTGGCAGTTCTGCAGAGAGGCGTACACACACACAGAGCATGGCAAACGCGACTTTTCCTGCAGGAAGACGCAATGGGAAAGCATCAAGCACAGTGTGGCTCCTTCTCTGCCTCCCCATGGTGACCCCAGCCTCAGCTCTCCCTCTAACACCCTTCAAACCCACAGTTGTTGCAGCCCACCCTGGAGGGTAACGCATTTGAACTATTTTGTTGCCGCTGTCGCAGGAACAAAGGCAGTGGGACTGCATGGGATGCCCAACATCAGGGTATTGGGGCAAAACAGCCAGCAGGCGCGGAGGGGACAGTCTGCAGCAGTGTGCAGCAACCCACCCCGGGGGGAGCAGCGCCGGCTGGAACAGAGCAGGGCAGTTTCAGACTGGCGAGTTATGGAGCCCATCTCCTTTGCTACGAGCTGAGTCTTGCTCTTTTCCCAGTAGGTTTTGTTTTGCTTTGCACTCCCACTGCTTTTTAGGTTTCTTGGGAATTTCACAGATCAAACACAATCAAAAACCAAGAAACCAACCCAACCTCCAGCAATAGCTTATTTTCTCTGCAAAGAGGTGGTGAAAGGGATTTGGACAAATCCAGTATTCATTGCTGTCAAAGGAATGTGGAACCCCACAAGAACACCCTGCCATTTACAGAGGAATGAGAAAGACCTAACGTGCATGGGCAGAGGTGTCACTCACCTGCGCAGGCATAAGTACAACACAGTCACAGAGAGTATCTCCAGAGACCTCCAACCCCATGGAGCATACTGACAGAGGGTACCAGCATAGTTCAGAAAGGCTGTTAGGAGCCAAGGAACTCGAAACAATAAAACTCAAAGCATGTTATTCTGTAGGTCAGGTTTCACTCCCATACTCACCCACTGATATCAGCAAGGTTTCTTGCAGGATAAATTCCTGATCGGCGTGAGCTAGATGGACAAATCTGCCCCTCATGGTTTTTTGCCACTGTTCATCTCGCTGGGACCTTTTTCACTTCTGATCTCATTACTTCTGTACTGAAGCCCATTAGTTTTTCTTGGCTTTCAGCTATCCTGACAACAGCCAATTTACAAGATTAAAAATGAAACATAAATGAAAAACTTCAGAACTAACAACTAGCAATCTGAACAAAGAAAAAGTGTAACGAAGTAACTATATGCAAATAAGCAGCTTGCACAGGTAGCAGAAATGGAGAGAGAATCATAAGAAAAGAAGCAGTAAGAGGAAAAGATGCTTTGGTAACTTAAGTAGGAAAATGGAAAGCATTTAGAGGCCAGTTGAACAGGACAGGTTTTGAAACATGAGGGCCTCACTCTTGGCATGAGTGAGGCCCATAAGAAAAACACACTTCAAGATTTGACATCACAAACACAATTTCTACAGTAAATCCTCAGTGTTTCATGCCTGCTCTAAGTCACCAAAAGGCAGGTGATGGGAGGGGTGATGTGTGTAAAAGCATCCAACCAGCCCGGGACACACACCCTCTCTGCGGCCTCAAAGCACATCAGGAGGTTTTTGATGCTTGCTCCTGCCCAAAGCCACCCACAGGGACAGGCTAAGCATAGCTCAGCTCAAGACTAACTTATAGATGGTTTTCCTTCATGACCTGGACAAATCTATGATGCTTGAATTTCATTAAAGGCATGCAGTTCTGCATGGCCCTTTGTGGAATCAATCCCCTTAAGCCATTCTGACTATCTTAGACACCGGGTTGTGGCTTTTCATGCCCTATCATCACTGCACGTCACGTTCACCCCATAAGCAGTTGGGTTTGCAGAGCTCAGACCCCCACAGGACACAGACTCAGCTACGTTGCAGCTTCTTCTGCGTGCCGTGCACAGACCACATCCACCAGACAGACTGACAGCAGCTAATCAGTTCTGTGCAGAGCAGTGGGACCCTGCTAACCTTTTACTCCTTCCTTCTGCAAACCCATCTGCAGCAGTCTCCATCTGAGAGGCTTCCTTCCCAGATCAAAATGAACGGAGCATATGCCAATGCTATCAGTTTGTGGATATTTCACTTGCAGGACTCCATTTGCTTTGCTTAAAAACCAACCAAGATAAAATACCAAACTACCTTATTGTGCTGGCCTGATCTAGTCTAATGAGAACAGGTTGAGAACAGCCTGAATCACTTGTTTTTGCAGACATTCAAGCTCAGGAAGAAAGTCTATTGCAAGAGCTCTTTTAGGGATGGATTTAGAGCACAGAGGAGAGGGGACACAGGGTGGTGGCACTGAGGGGACACACAGATCTGCTGGCACAGGCAACCAATGCAGAAGCCACTCTGTTGGGCTGGGGGGAGACTGGGCTCCCGGGGAGGGCTGCCTGCATAGCCTGGTCCCAAGCTGCACCACCTCCCAGAGCTGGATTTTCTCCTGGGAGCGTATTTGAGCTTGTTTAGCTAAGTGTATCAAAGTAAAAAAATAGACAAAAGCATCAAGAAATAGAAGACAAAATTAGCTAGGATAAAACCTGTCTGATGGGTGGCATTATAAATGCCTAGGAATAATCATAGCCCACCCAAAGACTTTCAAAGGAAAGTAGCTCAGCTTTGATGCTTTTGGAGTCCAAGGACTTTGGCGCTTTTTTTCATGTTTTCTCAGGGGAAAACACAGGCATCAGAAAAATACCCTTTTTCTAAAGTAGGCTGCAGCTAAAGAGATGGCTTCATCTCCCGTGCAGAGATAAGAAGTGCTTTGCTTTTCAAGAGGTTGAAGTAAACAAAAATCAGCAATCAAGGGAATCAAAATGCCCAAAGACTCTTTGCTCACTGCTTGTCAGTGCTGAACAAGTTCTATTAAACCCAAAAAACCCAAACCAAGCCACAACCCCAGAATCACAACAGATGTTCAGGCATTCACACTGCCCTGTTTGGCTACGAGAGGAAGAAGAGACACAGCAAGAAGAGACGTTGAAGTGGACTTTTCCCCAGGAAAACAAAAATAAAAGCTCTGTGAGAGACGCGTGTGAAACCTGTACCCCATGGAGCCCAGTGGGAGCATCGCTTGTGCTTGCCACCA
Organism: Phoebastria nigripes; assembly: GCA_035582835.1. Classification (NCBI taxonomy): domain Eukaryota; kingdom Metazoa; phylum Chordata; class Aves; order Procellariiformes; family Diomedeidae; genus Phoebastria; species Phoebastria nigripes. The sequence goes on from JAYKAV010002220.1 coordinate 5,511,486, forward strand.
TGTTTCTGCTACCTATAGTCCTGTGTAACGATGCATCAGGAGTCTCAGGGCTTTGCTTCCTCCTGCAAGGACTGATGTTCACCTCCGTCCCAATGCAGCCCTGCCCCAGCCACATCTTGCAGCCTCCTTGTGAACTGCGACCATTGCCCACCCCTTCTGTCCTACTGTCCACGTGGTGGTGGAGGTCTGCTCCTGGTCCTTCGGCATCACTACCTGCTCCCACACCCCCGACCGCCCCCATCCCCGCAGCCCAGCCGGGGGGGCTGCTGAGCTGACAGCAAATCCCCAGGGCCACAGGTGCTACCCTGCCCATAAAAGCTTCCAGCCTCCGAGCTCTGTGGAGCACTCTGCGCTGGTGCAGACAATGCCCCACAGCCCTTCCATGAAGCACCAGCACTAGGCTGGAAGCCACGTGGACAGGATCGCAGGGTGATGGCACATGAGGGCCGATGGGCAGCACTCAAACATTCAAGCAAGGAGCAGGCGGCATCTCAGGAAGCACTGCAYGTACCTGGCCAGAGGCCAGAAACACGCTGGCTACAGCACTAACTTATCAGCAGCAGACAACTTTGCAAACAGCCCACAAACAAGCTCCTACGTAAATCAAAGACCCTCAGATGGGGTGAGAAACCCCATCCACAAAGTTCACGGCAGTGAGATGCCATTTCCTAAACAAGGCAGGGATGCAGAGAACAGCAACAGGCAGTGGGGTGCGGCACAGCCCCTGGAGCAGCACTCCGGGAGGAAGGCATCTCAGAGACCTGCCTGCAGCCCCCTTGGCTCCCAGCAGAGACAGACTGCGGTTGCTGAAGTCCAGAATTTGTATTTTAGGTTTGTATTTTCCTTAGGCTGGCCATATTCTTATTTCCCTCATGGGAACAGAGCTCCCAGGTTTATCCCATCTCCACACAGTGCCTCCACATGCCTAATAACTTCAGATCCCACCAGCAAACCTCAGCCATGGCTGAAGTCTACAAGGCACTGCATCCGGCCGGTCCTGGGAAAGCGGCAGATGGGTACAATCATCTCAGTGCTGTAGCAGAAAGGCTACAAAATAAGCCAAACCCTTCTTTATCATGCACCACAGGATCTACCTCTGCATCTTCAGGCAACTCAGTTTCCATGTTTCTGCAACAGTTGGATAGACTTTGATATTTTTTATTATCAAATGGTCCTTTAAAAGGATGTGTCATGCAGGGCATTTTTAGATAAAGGGGCTTTCAGTAAAAAGACTGTTTCTAGTCCTGTAAAAGATAATATTATTTGAAATAACTCAGCAAAGTCATTAGCGAACCATTCTCTATCAGCATGTAATGAACAAGAACATAAGAAAATTACTACCATAATTATCTGCTGTGGTAATTTCACATTTTCTTTCACTAAGTGAATGAAAAATAAAGTGACCACAATTATCTGAAATTTTAAGTGGAGTCTTGCAGCCCCCCTACAATTACTTGACTAGATGACACTATAGTTTCCTCTAACTGCCCAGATGACAAGAGAAAGAGGCCTTGCGGTGCAGTGCCATGTGCATTTTATAGGCAAACAGAAAAGAGAGGTGGTTTCATCTACCATAGGACGTTGATACCGTTATTTTGGAGGCAGGCTATGGGACCAGATGTTGTCTTCACCACCATGAATGAGCTCCAGTGAAGTGCCATCAGGGTCAAACCTGGTGTCAGCCAGATCAAAAATCATTTACACTGCAGCTGAAAGACCAGTTTCATGAGCAATGTGCAGCCAGTGCTGTCCCCTGGGCAGCAGGAGGGCCCATGCTGGCCTGGGAACATTGCAAATCTCCCAAAACCACCCAGAGGAACAAGGTCATCCCCTTCCAGGAGCATGGGAAGGGGTCAGTGAAGGGAGTCTCCTGTTCGGTTGTGGTACCTGTGACATGACCCAGCGCATGGGTGAATCTCTGTACAACAAACACGTTTTCAATGTCAGGATCCTGGTCCTGATCCCTGGATAAGCCCGGCGCAGAGCTTTCCTTCGACTGGACCTGCCTCAACAGCAACGTCTCTCTGTAGGGCTCTGTCTGAGAATGTACCACCCAGAGAAAAATGACTGTGTCTTGTTTTAGTCTGTAGGGTATCACTCAGATTTATAGGCCATCCCCAAACAGCCCCCTGCATGTTTTAACCTGCGGCTTTTCACAGAGCAATCTGTGCCTAGACCCTTGTTTCTGAATTCTGTCCTTGCCCTTCTTTCACCATCCCCATAAGATTCAAACAAAACTCCAACCACCACCATCTTCTGCAAATCACCAGAAAGACGTACTTACGCCAACTAGCAAACTGGGCACAGCAGCCTGGAGTCAGGTCCTGCCTTGGTGAGTCCCTGCCTCCGTTGCCCTTGCCGTTAAACGTGACCATGCTGACCTCTCCCAGGAGTGCCACCATGATTATCAAAGGTTGTGCTGCTGCAGAGAGGAGAGTATTAAAACACTCCAGACTTCTGCTCTGTGGTGAAGTCTATAAACCCAGTGACCTGGTGCAGTTTGACAGGCAGAAGAGTAGACATACAGCATATTGAGGCTATTAGCAAGAGTCAGGCAACAACAAACAGCATCATGCTATGAAATTAAATCGAAATGCAATAAAAATCCCAAACGGGAAAATATGCAGATCAACCTGAACTTTGTCACTTTGCTGAATTACAGTATGTTTAGTGACAGAGATTGCTTTTCAACTGGAAAGTAACAGATTTTTCTATCTGATGTTGCTGAGATCTGGACATAAAAAGCAGTTTTCTTGGGAAGTGGCAGTGGAAGTGAAATAGATCTTCTAGAGGACGTTGCTTCCTTTCATTCAAAGGGATATCTGTTTTAAAGAGAATTGAAGTTTTAATCAAAGTTCTTTCTTACGTTTGTCAAAAGTGGGGAAAAGTGACAACTGCTTGTCGGTTGTTGGCTCGTGCTAAGCCAACCATTTGAATATTATTCTGGTTGATTAAATTTGCATTGCTAATAGGAGGGAAGCCATATGCCTCACACACCTGTAGAATACAGCTTTGGGTTTTGAAAGGTTATTAGCACACTATTATGTTCTGGCAAGAAAGGATTTTTTTCGGAGCGGGACGAAGAGCTCCCGGGGGCGCAGAGGAATGCAACGGGTCCTCCGCCGCTGCTCCCCTTCCCACACTGCGCAGGTCCTCCCTGCACGGCTCACCCCGCAGCCAGCCACACAAACGGTAGCAGCAGGGGAAGGGAGAAACCTGCCTCTTCCTGGGCAAAAACCCTTCGGCTTTAGCAGTGAAGTGTCTATCAGGGCAGCATGAAGTCTCACTTAAAAAAAAAAAAAAAGGAGCATGCAAGAGATTTAAATCTTATGGAATGGCTTATAAAGATAATGGAATTGCTGCTATCTCTCTGGCTTCAGCTGAATTTTAAATGGCTTGGGTAAAAATGAGGGGTTTGTTTTTCCTGTTGTCCAATTAAGAACTTTGTCATCACTAGAGATTGCTGAAATTACTGCTTTCTCCTTCAGGTTATATTCCAAAAATTAAACAGACTTCTCCTACTCCCCTTAAGACTTTGTAGAGGGATTTTATCCTGATTAAAGTGTTAAAAATTAATGCCACTCAGACAAGTCCCTTTGGATTCTATAGATTGCAGCTACTGCCTGTCTCCTCCAGGTATTTCAGTCGACGTTATCTGTAATTAACGTTACGTGTCTTAGCCACTGGCTTTTTCTCAGGGAATTTTCAGCAGTGCTAAATGGGGGCCAGTCCTGCCTGCTGTGAAAACCAGACTCGAATGCCAGGCAGAGCTGGTCTTGTCCTCTTTCCGGCATGCAGCTTTATTAGCAGTGAAGCAAACACTATATGGAGAAAATTCAGTGTGCATTTAACTTTCCAGGCTAAGGATCCTGGTTAGGGATAACCTCTCAATACTCACTCCCACTGTGATATCCAGGCTCAGAGACACCATTTGCTTTTTTCATTTAAAAGCTGTTGCCTGGTAAGAGGACAAAGCATTTCGGGAAACCCAGCTAAGCTAACACTAACTATGCAATACAGGTGGGAATGTGTTTGGTCTCAGGATGGAAAATCTCTGCAAGGAAATCCCATAAAAGCCAAGATGCACCATCAGAAGAGCCCTGGGCAAGCATTACTTTCACCAGTTACCAACCCCACCAACCCAGCCTCGGCATTTGAGAATTACAAGTTTCACTCTCCCCTGAATTTCCAAAGCTTTATTGGGCTAATTGATAACCCTTTAAGGACAGCCAGGCAGAGAAGTTCTTCATGGCAATGCCATAGAAATCACAATAAAGAGACAGAAACGTGAGCTGGTGAGTATTTGTTCACAGGCACGTATGTGCGTTCTCCTTGCTCCACAGGTACTTATGGACAGATAGAAGGACAGATAAGCCTGGGCACGTTTTTCCCCAAAGCATGCTGATAATCCTGACCCAGCAAGGAGGATCCAGCAGGACAAACACCGCTTTTTGTGCAGAAACGTAAAGGAACTACCTGATGTAATGAGCTCAAGGATGAGTCCAGGCAGCAGCATGCAGCGCAGAGCCAAGGGGTGCCGGGGAGCGAGAGCCAGACTGGCTTTGCCCCACGGGGACCAGGAAGGCTCCAGGAAGGAGCCCTGGGAGGCAAAGGGACACAGGGAGGGGGGTGTGGTGGCCACAGGTGACACCTCTGGCCCAGCATTTGTGAAAATTGATACTTCGCTGCAAACACCTAATGACACTTGGGACCTTTAAAGACTCAGAAGGACAGATGCCCTCTTTCCTATAGTTATATTAGAATATATATTTATATTAAACTTGCACTGCACTTGGTACCCCCTGCGCTGGCTGGAGGCAGGCAGTGTCGGCTGCATCCTCTTCTGACGCACTGCACCGGTCCCTTTTCACCTGCATCTCTCTCTCGTTTTTAAAAATACATCCGCATCAAGACAGCAACTTCCTATCATGATGTCTGGAATTGCAGGTTGTCTTAAATAAAGGGCATTTTTCAGAGCTAGCAAGAACACTGTTACTGCGGTCAGTTCATCAGAAAGTTTTGTTGGGGTTCAATAGCAATTGCTTTTTTTAATTGCAAAGTCATTTAGATTTTGATAAAACTTGCTGTCAATTTCCCAGAAATGTCTGAGGTCATAATTGCCATTTTTAAAATATTCTTCAGGGAAAGTTTTATTTCAATTAATTTGTCAAATTATGAGGTGTTTTTAAAACTGACAAAACATTTTGTTTGGACATTTCCAAAACAAAAATATCTGGGATGACAGACAGGACGGGGGAAGCAGCGTTGGGATGAAATCACTTTAAAAATTCCAAGTTTTTGACCTAACGTAAGACAGAAATGTCAAACGCTTAAAAATATTGGTAGGACAAGAAACCAAACCACCCAAAGGAACTAATGCCTCAGTGCCCACACAGAGTTTGCTATAGCATTAGCCATGGTCAAGATGATGTTGTTAGCTACTTGCTTTTCTTAGATTTCGAATTACTTGGCTACCCAAGCACAGGCGAGCTGCCTCCTCCCATGGCAGCCCACCCCAGCAGCCGGTGCGGCTCAGGAGTCTGGCACGGATGCACAGGCTATTCCTGTTGTCTTTCCCAGAGTTGTGAAGGTGGCTGTGTGGTTGGAAAATGCTTGTTACAGAAAAGGGCAGCCCTGCTCAGTGCGAGGAAGGCACAGAGCACAGGTTCCTAAGGCAGGCTTTTTCTAAGCTTCCCCAGCATTTACTCCTTCCCAGGCAAGAAAACAACAGCCAAGGAAAGCAACAATTGCCACGTAATTGCAATATTCCAAAAATAATAAACTTCCTTTGGTAAAGGAGCATGTTACTAACATAAAYGCACAGGACTAAGATTGAAATAAGGCTCCGAGGTAATGAAAAAATGTGCAAGGACTCTAAAATAATTCCCTGCAGAACAACAGAACCTCTCCCAGACTCAGCACTGACATCCCACATCTGGGATAGCTCATTAAAAACCACCTACGATCCCGAGCAACGCTTGAGCTCGGGACAGGAGCAAAAAGCTCAGTGGAAGAGAAGAGGTTGGAGSACTCTTCAAGGTGAACCAAGACAACTCAAGTGGTGTGAGATGGAGAAGCCATTGGCACGGCTGACCTTAAAAGACAGCTATCAAAGCACAAACACATCCCTTCAGGAAAACAAGGCAACCCCTCCTCAGCCATACTGTACAGTAAGCTCAAGGACATGCCATGTTTCAGCACGCAGATCTCTGCTCTCTACTCTCTAAACTGGGAAGGACCTTGAATGCTCTGTTTAAATTTAATTTATAGACGAGAATAAACGCAAAAGTTTCTTAAAAGAGCACATCAATAAATTAGCATCAAATTTTGCTGCCTTGTCARGGATTAGCAGTTTTAATCCATTTCAAGCATGAATTGGGAATTAGAAAATAGTGCTGAGATTATTAATAACAAGTAGTTCCGTGTGTGCCCTTCATTTGCTTAAATTTAAAGGGCTGGTAGGAATTTTTATGCAGAGTGGAGAAGGAGCTGAGCAGATAGAATAAAAATGTCTTAATGGCATAACATACCTAGAGCTTTCAGGCTAAAGCTCTGTTTTCCTATTGGTTTCTGCATCAGACATTTGCTGGCTGAACCTGTTAGTAGCTGAGGTGTATATCAAGAGGAATTCATTTTCAATCATTTGAGTGAGCAGGGCTAACTGCTGTGGACAGCAGTACACAACTGGGCTTCAGCAGCAGACTGCACGTTCGACTTTTACCTTTAAACCAAAGCATCCGAGTTGTTAGGTTAGCTTGCTCCACTGAATTTACCAGCAGGCTTCCCAGCTTGACTACAAGGACCCTCCTTTTATAACTAGATCCTTTAGCCCCAAAGGCTACAAAGCCCAGTTTTCCAGAAGAGGCTAGATATGGTCTCTCTCTAGCATAAATACTAAAAAAGGAACTACGTTTTAAATTGGAGGGTGGATCTTAAACGGACATCCTCATATGACATGAAAATAATTGTTTGCATCCATGCAATGGACCTGTTTTGTGGAAATGTGCATTTAAACCTGGATTGTAAGCACCCGTATATTCTGCACGTGTTAATGCTGTTAATGCAGAATGTGTCTGCATGATTTATGGTATGCACTATGACAAAGACGTGAAATCCTACACATAAATCAACTTAAAGGCAGGGAGRTTGGGCCAGGGTTAAGGGACTAGCCTTGGGTTTTGAACACCAAGGCTCACATCTCTCCTCTGTAGCTGAATATGCTCATAGATGAGTCCTGGAGGCTCCCTGCAATCCACTTCTCTTGCAGTAAAATGGGGTTATAGAACTGCCGTAGCCCAGTCCGGGCGTTGTTGCAAGGGCAAACACTTCCCAGATTGGGAAAAATTCAGCTATGAGTATTGAAGAAAGTGATGAAAAAGTCTTCATTTCCTATATAAATTATTTTTTATGGAAACATTGCCATGGGGCAATATACATCCAGGTTCAGGAGATGAATTTTCTTATAACTTCAGCAGACTTTAGCCTCAGCAGCTTGATCAGTGTGTCTACAGCTCACAGATTACGCAGCGATACTCCCCATTTGGGATCTCCACAGCAGCCTTTGTGGAAATTCGTAAGATGTAGTTTTCTCCCAGCCGTGTCAAAGGAGTCACTTTTTCCATTCCTTTAAAATCCACATACAATTTCCAGCTAAATTTCAATCCAGTGCCAAAAAAAATCAGTGTGAAAGAGGAACTGTGTTATATGTGCAAGTAACAAAGCTACTAGGAGACTCTCTAAACATACTTCTCCCATGAGCTGCAGCAAGCCAGCCCTGCATGCCCAGCAGCAGTATCCTCCATCCTCCTCCTGCTCCTCCCTGCCCGGCTGGCCCTTGCCCTCCCACTCACAGGTGCTACAGCAATCCATGCTGAGATCTGTGTAGCAAATGAGGCATTGTGGTCCTCAGAATAAATAAAAAACAAACCCAGAGATCTGGCTGGGCCACACAAGGATGAAGTGCGTGCTCACACGTTGCTCCCAGATCTTTCACAAGCCTGGAATCATTTGCAAAATCACTCTTCTGGTGAAATATCATACCATACCCCTCATATACCACCTTAAATGTACCCATCTACACACACACTGGCTGGGGATAAGCTTTTGAGTCTGTATTAATTCACATTTGGTCTGTGGGTGAACAGCAAACAACACAGGGCCAAGACCCAGAGGTCTGCCTGAGGTCTTCTGCTAAATCCCTCTGTCACTGATGGTTGCTGTCTGCACCCATTCGCCTTGTCTTTCCATCAGCAACTAGGAAGGCAACTGAAGATGTACTTGAATAATCAGAAGTTGCCTGTTAGACCCCGTGAGTCAGAGTCTCAGGGTCATCCCACATAGAGGGTGCTCCCACACCCCATTATGCACTCGCACCCTCTCTTCGGGCACAGTACCTGTGCACATAGGAGCCTCCAGCCAAGGTGCTGTGCTTCCGAAAGCAGAACAGGTGGGGATAAAGAAGGTCAGATACACCAAAGGGCTTTTAAACTGATTGCCAGCACTTCAGGGAGAAAATTAACATACCTCAAGTTGTTTGGATGACACCCACAAAGCCTGCTCCCTAGCACAGTCCCATATATCATCAATTTAATGGGTGTTAATGGGCTGGTGCCTTCAAAGCTTTTCAGTCAGCACAGATGTTTGCCCTTTGACAAACCACTTTGATCATTTACACTACTAATTATTTTTAATTCAGAAAATGTCATATGAATTGTTTGAAATGTGCTGTACAATGGGGCATGGTATTGTTCATTACCTCCCCTAAACTTCTGCAAAACAACTAGCAAAAGTTTGGTCCAGGCATGTAAAAAGAAAATGCAATTAATATAAATTGAGCTGTAAGTTAAGGTCCCCTTTCTCCTCCCAGGTAACAGTGGACGACATTAGGATAAGTTGTGCAAAGAAGTTGAGACAAGATTGCAATATTATGGTCATAAATCACAGTGTCTTGACATAACCTCATTTACAACATGCACCTCATTCCCATGGCCCTTGCCATTACACAGGAAAATGCAGAGATGCTCTAAAACCGAGAACAGATTGCAGAGCCAAAGTGAAGAGAGCAGAGACCATGCTAATCCATAGTTGCTTTCCAGTGGCAGAAAACAGTCCTCTTTTTTTCTAGGCAGAATGACAACAGTAGAAATCTCATCATGTCACACAGTCACTATATATTACATCTATAATCCAGTCTGTCCAAAATTTTTCAACAGTTCAGTACATTTTTCCTTTTAAAAAGAACTGCTCTAGTTTACCTGGAGCAAAACAAGTAGGGTGACAAAAAACAAAGCTAAACCCAACGGTTTTGGATCAACCAAAAATACTGGCACTGGTACTAAGAGCACTTAATTTGATGCAAAGTTAATTTTTGAGAGTTTTCATTTCAGCAAGGACAGAAAAAATATCAGTGTTTGTAACTCCATACAGTTCAGCCACCCATAAGCAAAAATAATAACTAATTATTAACACAACTCTACTCATAACCTTTGTCATAGGATGAAGCAGGGCAGAGTGCCTCTGGACTGCCCCTTGTTTATGACTTTTCCTGACCTGCATTTACAGCCCAGCAGAGCGTTTGAGTTCACAGCTGGAAGTGTAGCATGAAGGACACATAGGACAAGCTCTCAAGTGATAACATTTTACCTGAGACTCCTGAAGACATGCTTCTCAGAGCACAGCAGGAGACATGGGTCACGCTGGGTTTGCTAGAGCCACCACAAAAAGATGCAGCTGACCAGAGAAGCAGGTAAGGAGGGATGCTTAATGCTCCCTCCAAGAAGCAACAGCTTGTTCTCGACACACAGTTCCATGGGCAAGAAATCCTGGACAAAGTCCATGACTCCACAGAGCTGGAAAGCAGAGTAGGAATAGCATCTTGTCTCATGTCTTAGGGCAGACCGAATCATCTAGCACAGCATGAAGTTGCCCCTTACCAGGCTCATAGGAAGGCTCCTGTGACACATCATCTCCATGCAAAGCGAGACAGATGACTGCCTCGGGTGCTCCATCAGTAGCTCTGGATGTTGGTCAGGAGATGAGCTCCCACCATGGGATGTGCAGGACTGCTGACTCGTCCCAAAGACCACCAAATGGTTAGAAAAGTGCTTTTAAAAGGAAGAGGAGGTATTTTCTTCTCTAGTCAGATCAGGTTCCAAATCTTTTTCCAGGTAACAAATTGTTCTTAAGTAAAATTTTTCTGATAATTTAAGACTTTTTTTCTGCTAAAATAAAGCTATTTAGAAGTATTTCCTATCAACCACTCCATACCAGTTTTGCTAGGATATCTTAGGCTAAGACAAAGGAAATCACAAAAACAGTAGGAAATGCAGAAAGAAAATGGTTAAGATGGTATTTCACCCCARTTTGACCTTATTTTGGAATAGGCCATGACAAAGTGAAAGTAAATCTTTCAAAATAGAGATACAGGTTTTAATCACTCCTAATTAAAAAATAGCTGTAAACAATCTGTGTAAATGAAACKCAGCTTGAATGAACGAGGGGAGGAGGTGCATCCCACCTCCTCCCCTCCTTTGTAACAGGCCAGATCAGCTTTCTGCACTTCCAAGTTGTTGACATTATCCCAAAAGTAATCATGTTGCTGTCTAGCCAGGGAAGATTGATGCCTATCTGTGCTGACAGACATGCTGATGCCTCTTTTCCTTAGGTTTCCAAGGTTATGGTTTGACAGTCAATTAAAAAGTTCTCTCTTCCCTGACAAACTGTTGGGCTCCACTGACTTTTTTCCCCCTCTTCCCTTCTCATAAAACACCTTCATGTTCTCCCCTCGATCACGGAGATTTTATTAGCACCCTGTTGCAGCAGCCTTTTTTGGATTACTTTCTTCATGCTCTTCTGTACGACGGAGGGGCACCACGGCACCCGCAACTRGGCACCCCCCACGTCTCCTGCAGAGGTGACAGAGGAACACAAACTTCACAGCTGCTCTCATTTACACAGTCGCAGCCATATACCACAAACTCGCTGGTTCCCTGCTGCCTACACCAGCCCTGCCAGAGAAGGACTGATGGGGGTCCATACCCAGAGCGCTGCCCTCACCCCTTCCTGCTGGTCACTGCTGCACTCAGCAGAGCTGATTGCCACCGTAGCAGGATCCGAGAGAGCAAACCTGAACAGCGCAGGAGATGTCAAAGTTGCACATTCCCAGCTTCATTCTTCTACCTGTAGATGGCATGGATATACCTTGCTATCTCAAGCAGCTCTCCACCTCTGCTCGCTTGCTTAGCAAGCAGCATTCTAGAGATCAGCACTTTTAAATATGAAGTACTATCTAGTGGGCGAAATTAACTCCCATCAGATGATACAAAACACCTATATAAAATATCTACTTGAAGCATCAATGCTTTTAAGGGCATTGAAAGTAATATTCAAGTGAGAAACAACTGTAGGAACTATTGCATTTTGCTTTGCAATGAAGTCTTTATGTAGTGAGGATTTCCCATGGCAAATGGGGTTGCTCATAGAGTGAAAACCAAAACCCAACAAACCTCCAAAGAAACAAACAATTAGGAGGAAACCATCTGAGTGACATTCAAGCTATACGAGGCGTAGGACTACGCCTGTGAACTCCACTCACTGAGACATCTCTCAGCAAATACCGCCACTGAGACAAGATGTAGGAGGTTGTTCTTAGGAGAAGCAGCCTATCTGGCTAAATTTGCAACCATGCCTGTGTACCTTTGGGCTGGTTGTGCAAAAAGTATTTAATTGCCTCAAGGTTCAGAGCAGCAGTTAGTGAGAATGACAGGAAAAGACAAAAACCCTAGCAAGTGTGACTGCAAGTTGAATGAGTTACCTTAGCATTTCTGTAACTCCCAGTAAGCATCCCTCCATAATTTTAACCCATATCTTTGTAAATCAGAGCACAGCGTCTTTGTTTAGGCACTCCTTAACCTTAACTACAAAACACTCAGAATTTTTCCAAAACTCCGCATTTGATTAAAATGGGAGATTTACTCTATGCAGAAAGCAAATCTCCGTACAGAATTTCTTTAATACCTTCAGATGGGAACCCTCCAAAAGTAACTCTGTGTCTGCAGGAAGCTGGAGGTTATCTGTAAACCCCTGCTTGCTGCAATGCCTCTCCTCTACAGAAAAATAATAATGAAATTAATTTTGGACATTCCATTAAGCTGCAGTGTTCAGAAGCCATTCCTGCAAAGATTTCTTACACGGTACCATTAGGACATCCTTGCAATGCACCAATTAAGTGCATAGGCAGGACTGTGGAGAAGTAAAGTCAAAAGTATTCGTATGTGCAGCTACCTAGGACACTGCTTAAAAGACACAACAGAACTGCCGAACATGGCTTAATAATTCTCACAGCTGTTTCAGTAAGACGCCAAAATTTTCCACTATACTAGCACCAAGCAGCTTCAGGTCCCGTCAACCCCTTACTTGGACAAGTAACCTCACCTTAGAGCACTGGCTACTTGCTGAGAGTATATCCTTATTTTACCTCTCCCTCTGTCTGAGGGCAGCTCTGCTAGTCATTGCAGAACACATAAATCGCRCACTCTTTTGGAAGCGAAAAAGAACTTGAAATCCGGGCAGACTTCATACTGTGGACATGCTCAGAGTTTGGAGAATTAAGTTGGAGAAGAAAGAATAAACATTAAGTCATGCATACATTAGGGACAAGGGTTCACTGTGCTCTGTCGTTTTATTTTCTGCTTCTTTTTATAGTTGAGGAAGGGGGCAAAAAATGACAGATTAAAAAAACGACACAGAGGATGATATTTTAATAGTGGCTTCTGTATTTTGAGTTTTGAAAACATGCCCATACTCTTCAATGAGTTTGAGAGACACTAACCTCCGCTCTTAAGTGACTGAGAAGATACCTTGTTCATATTCATAAAAATCCTCTGGGGCATGAACCATAATGAACTGTGTTTATCCTTTAAGAAAGATGAAATGAAGCAACTGGAAAAGCAATTAGCTTCCTCATAATGCATAAGAAATTATATAGGTAATTTCCCTAGTTGTGCAGAGATACTACATGTATTTAGTACCCTGCACCAAAATTCAACCTTGTTGAAGGTAGAAAGCACAGGGGGAAATGGGACTGGAAGCACAACACCCTCTTACAGACCTGTGAAATATTCAGGGCTGTGTTTCAGCTAACTAAGAAGTTTCAGCTCAAATCAGGACATTACAGGACAGTGCTAGAAGCAGTGAGTTGGTTCCCTTTGGTCTTGCATACCTAGACTTCACCTGAATTTAATCAAGAAAAATTGGCACTGCCTTATAATTTACTATATTTGAGGGTTTCACAAACACCTCTAGTTTACCCTATGCAAATTATTAAATGAATACAGAAATGGAGACAAGCCTCTTGAAGATATTCTAAGTACTGAAAAGAATACTTAAATTTGATCTTAGCTCTATTTTGATGCTTGATTTCTCAACTTCTAATACCAAAATAATTTTTCTCCCCCTACATTTATAAATCATACTCATTCTCCAATTCTGTCCCTCAGTAAGATAAGTAATTGCACAAGTTGTTGTCCTCTGTATTCATTTAGCTGAGAACTGGTTTCTGGCTTTATTTTTAATCCCAGTTGATCAGTGTTCCCACATCTCCTCCCTCTCCGCAACAAAATACCTATCCTAATCTGTCTATYCAAAAGGGTTGTCTTTTTGCTCCATCACCTTCAGCTTACAAACATTCGAGTTCTACCAGTCTGAATTTTATGAAGTAAATCTGCTTTTCTAGAGGACACACTGATTCAGCTGAAAAAATCCAGTGAAAATAACTGCAGGTTTACTTGGGAGACTGGAGCCAAAGTCCTCTAGGTACCTTCACTGGGAATATTGCCACCAGCCTTTGGGTCTTACAGCTTTTTCTCCATGGTCCTGTGCATTTCTCAGCACTGCTGCCAAGTTTCGTGCACRTCTTGCAGCACACTGGCAAGGTGCTATTATAAGAAAGCCAACAATCAGTGTTAATTATTCTGAAGGTTGAACACACACATGGGATGCAGAGGCATCTCACATTTTGATACCGGCTCTACTGCAGCTGGAAACAACATCTCTTCTATCCTTCCAGTGCCATCCCAAAGCTCAAATTTTAACTACATTTGGGCAAGTTGTCCTATCATTCACCTAGCAGAACTGAAAAAGTTGTTTGGTTTTTTTTAAATTACACTTTTTTTAGTAAGGTACAGAGAGTCCTTCGGGTTCAGCCATTCCCCATCACTGCACATTCTCCACTCTCAGTGCAGCTGTACCAAAACAACACAAGTGCTAAGGGCACAGAAGGTCTTGACTACTTGGGGTGAGCCAAGCTATAAGCCATTTGCCTCTTAGGCACATCCAGTTCTCGTGCTTTGCGATGTTTATAGCTGTATATGCAGGGCTTTCTCGGGGTTTTTGAAGAGCTTGACCAGCACAGTCAAGGCAGCTATTTACCAGGGGCCTACACAAGGGATGTARTTCACTCCTGGTGTCTCTTCCACAATGCCCTTGGCTCTTAATGCCACACAGGTGCCCCTTGTTACAGTCAAATTTTATGCCAGTATCTCAGCCTAAGTAAAGTTGTGGGCAGCCAAATGGAAGTGATTATCTCCTCAACCATCAGCTGAGGCAAGGTCTTCCCTGAAATTAATGGTCTACAATTCTCCCAAACTCAGCTACAGGCTGCTGGGAAGAAATAACATTGATCTTCAGGGAGTCTTTCATGGAAAGTAAGTGTCAAACTTGGAACACAAGCACCCTTATAGTGTTGTTAAGCTAGAGTTGCCAGAAAAATAAAAGCTTAGAAAAACTGCCTAGAGAAAGCTGATATTGGCATTGATCACTAATGCCCCAAATCAAGGGACAGCTGTGAAGTCCATGAGCCTCAGAGGATCTCTCTTGCACAAGGGTTTGTAGAGTTCATGACTTTGCTAACAGTACTTTTCACTGTGCCTGATCATCTTTGGGTCTCACAGCAAAATAATTTGGCTGAAGAGAGATATCCGCAGGCTTCAGTTATTATTCCATTTCCCCTGACAGCCATTAACATCCATTAGTGTTGACTACTGACAAAACTTGGAATGCTATGGGTTTTCCAGAGGACTGGAAAGAAATAAATAGATGGCCAGAATAAGCAGATGGC
The DNA here is from genome assembly GCA_035582835.1 of Phoebastria nigripes. Classification (NCBI taxonomy): domain Eukaryota; kingdom Metazoa; phylum Chordata; class Aves; order Procellariiformes; family Diomedeidae; genus Phoebastria; species Phoebastria nigripes. The sequence continues at coordinate 5,526,601 of JAYKAV010002220.1, forward strand.
CAAGAAGCCATAATCTTGCATGAACCCCAAGCAAAATCACAGAAAAGCTAACATGATACACAAACATGAAAGAATTAAAAAAAGAGAGTATAACTGAACATCCCTCAAGATAACGCTTTCTTTGTTGTGAAATTATCAGGTCTGGCTGATAAAGATCACCATGTTGGTCCAACATGCTTCAGTAAGGTTTTTCAACTTAAGTGAGTGACTTTATGACTCCCGGTGTTGCAGAACACTATGGTCTAAAGTCAGCACTATAGATAAATCAATGTAGATCAAAGTTAATTGAAAGACCATTAACTGATAAATCACAAGAAGCAATTGTAACATCATCCATCATAAACCCTCTCACACTGCAAGCTAAGTTCAGGCAAGTCACTCTTGATTTCCCATAGAGATAAGGAGATTACACAGGAATGGATACCACCAGTCAGCTGGCAGGTAACCGTAGCCTCATTAGGCTATGGTTACTGTGAGCCCCAGGCCAAAGCTGCAATTTCACATTAGATCTGAAATGAAGATACCATGCCTACATAGCTTGGTACTTGATCCAATCCTTCTGCAGAGCAACGGACACTCATCCATCTCTCCTGCTTGCGCTGCCTATGGAGGAACTTTCATAGAGAGCATTACCTGGCTGGCTTCTCTTCCTAGAGATGTGTTGGACAAAGCGCTGTATAGACTCTCTCCTTGCCAAACCTGCTTAGATATCTCCTTTCCTTTTATATGAAGATATAAAGGCCCACTGGAACCATCAGCCCCCTAAATGGTCATAATCTGTCATTTTATGCTCTTCCTGGGTTCTCATAGTCAAACCGTGCCTGAATCCTGCAAACTCTTTCAGCATAATCTCACTTAATGCACAGACTCTCCTCTATTTCCACCTAACCAAAATTGTCATYCAGGTGGTTGTTTCATGTCTGGACCACTGACACACTGGCATTGACTTCCTTCTAGCTTGGAAAATATGATCTTGCCCTACATGCTTCTGCAGAATATGACTCCATGACAATGATCTGCTCTAACGATTGCAGTTGCCCCTTCTCCTCTACTATTCCTTGTGTTTGGAAGAAGCTGCTCCTACACTTCCACAAAACAAACACATTGCCTTCCTTCAGACCCTTTCTTGCAAAAAGCCTTTTCTGCAGGACCACCAAACTTACAAATTGCAATGCTCGCCATTATCACCTTCTCCTTCCATATTTCCTGTTCTGCCTCTCCTGAGTTCACTTATTTCACTTGGACTGGAAAGTTTTGGGGGATGAAGGCCATCTCTTACCTGTACGTTACTGCACTCAGTGCAGTAAGGTCCCAGTCCCTGACAAATGGTGCCGAGTCCTACGCATATTCCTACTAGAGTCTCATTTCCAGGTTTATAAACTAGAAAAAAATTGGTAAGTAATTTCCCAGCCATACCCAGATGTCTGAACTGCAACTTTCACAGTAATTTCTTGAGCACTATGATTGTATTTGTTACTCACACGAGTGTCAACACAGCAGAAATAACGAGTCTGTCCTAACCAACACTGCTGCTTCAGCTAACCGCATCCCTCCTGAAGGGACGGGCACTCTTCCCTTGTATCCCAGGACATGCAGATGCAAACTACTGAGCAAAAAAGCATGTCTCAGCGGTGCTCAAAGCCTGTCCCCTGTTGGGAGACTTCTCTGCTAGTCAGTGAGATGCTGTATTGAATTCTCCCCACGGCTGCTTTGCATGGAACCAACCAGGAGCAATTCCAGATTTTAGACTATTCACAACGTAAGAGCTCATCTGTCTGGGAGGGTTTAGAGCACAGGTCAGACCTGCTCCTCACACCCAAGTGTGTCCACACACCAAAAGCAACAGGCAGGACTAGGCAGGGTGTCTGCCTGCAGAGCTGGCTCTGATATCCTCAGGAAGAGGCACTGTGCAGATTGCAGGACCAGACCTTTCAAGAATAGATTCAAGCTTTAGAGGCACACAGCTTTACTGGGGGAAACATCTGGTGCCAGTAAAGGCTCTGATGATATCTCACTACTGTCCTCCTYTCCTAGCATAAGTCTTGCCCACATTAAAATGACTAGAAGCTGAGAGTAAATTCAAGGAGCCCTTGAGGAAGAACCAAAAGAAGAAGGTGACCTGTTAAGTCTAGTTAAAATTAAAAAAAAATGAGCAATTTTATTCCTGGCCTGGAGGCTTACATCCTTAATCACAGCAGGACAGCACAATGGTAGGTTTTTTCGAAAACACAGGGAAACATGTAATCCTGCCTCAGCAGGGAATGAAGATGAGCCATGTAAATATGATCCCTTGGACACCGACTGATGCTCCACACACATCTGTCCACATGCAGCCTGGCACCTCCCTGATGGCAACATCCCTCTGAACCCAGTTTCATCAGGCTACTGGCCTTTTCCAAGAGGTCCCAGAGCGAGCCTGGTGGCTCTGCAGCTACAGACCTGCGCTGCCTTCAAATCTGGAAGATGACTTTTTTTTTTTCTGCATGGTCCTGGTAGAAACAAAACCCATTTTATTTACCAACAGCAACCACAGAAGCAGGATTCAGAGCTAGTACTGTAGAAGAGAGCAAAGTCAGCACATAATTTCAATTACTTGGGTTAGAGAACCAATTTCCATTACTGCTAATGGGATTTATGCATCCGTTCTGCTGAGCGTGTTACTGAAAATCTGCACCTCATTCTGACCCCAGAAGTTTTTCTTCTCCTGTATAGCTTTAAAAAAAATGTGATAAAATGCAAATAAAATGAATGCTGTGTTAATCGCTGCCTTAGCTTTGGGCCATTTGCAATGCCTCTGCCTCTCTGGAGTTACGTATTTTATTTTCAATAGATGTCTCTCCCCACTCCAGTGGTGAAGCAGTTGTCTGTGGTAGTCTGTCCGCTCTGGGGTTATACGTTGCCTGTACTAGCAAGTTCCCCTTTCATACCTCTTCCTAGATAATTGGTTTGAGCTCCTTGGCTTTGCCAGGTGTCTTCAGGACCTTGATCTTTCATTCCTGTTCTTGAAGTAATACTGCATGGGGAATCTCTTCCCTCAGCCATTTCCTACGTGGAAGGCACAGGTCTGGAGGAGCACTCACCCCCGAGAGGTGCTGGGAAAGAAAGTCTGCTTAATAACACCGTGCTGTCACCGATGTTCAAAAAGCTCATCATCATATTTTACGGTGCTAAGAAACAGTTAAAACTTCAAACACAACAATGAAAATGAGAATGTCAATACCTCTTTGTCTCTTGGATGATGTCCAGACTAGCTCTGTTTATTAAATAAGAAACCATGACATGACCACCTGTTTAGCAAAGTCTCTGCAAGCTTCTTGCTAACCTTTGCATTTCATTTTTCTTAAACTGTTTATATACACAGGAGGGCTCAATCCTAACTGGAGCTTCAGGGCTTCCTGGTAATTTTAATAAAAAGGTCAAACTGAGAAAGGAGTGATTGTGCATTGAAGCAGATGGTGAAGCTTACAAGAACGGTGCTCCTGCACGGGCTGCAGCACGGAGGGATGCCGTCAAGGAAATTCTAGAAATTTTGTTTTTGTTGCTCAGTTTGGTGATGTTTTAACACCAAAGAATCTGTGAAGCAGATACTCCAGTAATGGAGTATGATGGGATGTTTGGATTTATGAGTTGGATAAAACGGTTACAGGTGAAATCTCATGGAACAACAGATCTCTGCAAGAATCTCCCATGAGGCTGGACTCCCACATCCCAGCTGCTGAAAGGAAAATGGCTTTTAAAAAACACCGTCCTCCCTTTCTGCTTTGACTTGTGCTTCTCAGACACAGCCCTTTCCCCCTTTCTAGCCAGTTTGGTCACTCTAAGAGTATTCTGACACCTTCAATCTCTTAAAAGCACTCAACTGTTTTCATTTAAATGTCATCTGAATTAAATTTATATTTGCAAGACACAAATGTCACTCCACACTGTACTAACTCCACTACTGATCAAAGCTGCCCCCAATAACACAGATGTTATGTAGATGGTCCTCCTGACCCCACTGAGCTGGGACATCTCAGCAGTCTTGTCAGTCCCACAATCTACTCCTGGGATCTGTCAGAGGGGCATAGAGAGACTTTTCCAGTTTCTTCCAAATATTAAGCTAGTGTAACCTCTCCTTAGTGTAACAATTACAGCAGATCAATGCTTAAATCGGTGCTTTAACGTAGCTGAAAGTCACCCCCCAAACCTAATGAAGAACCTGGAATAGCTATAGGCAAAATTGCAATAGCTTAAATACCAGTTTAGCAAGTGTGGGGAAATAGAATAGTTTGTGCTCAAGCATGTACTCCAGGTAAAATTCCATTTCTAGGGCAGCCAAAAAAGCAGAAACCACATCTTTGGCCATGGCATTGAGAGGCTTCTTACCCATATCCTGTATGTAAATGATGTCTGGGCTCCTTGGAGAATCAATTCAGCAGCAAATACTGCAAGGCCTAAAGGAACCCCTTAGCACTCAGGTTGAGCAGTTGAGCTCCCTCTGTGAAATATAAGGAATAATTAAGCCCAAAGCTGGACAAGGAGTCACCATAGGTGGCTGAAGCAAATGCTAAGAAGGTTCAGTCTCAAATCCTGCTCCCCTTTGGAAACTTCCAGCCTAGCAGTTTTGCCGTAGCAGTGCAGACCCCTCCACACAACAAGGGTGGGACAGCTGACGTGAGACTTGCTTTGCTCAGTTATCTTCCATTGACCCTTTAAAAACAGTCTGTGGTTCCTGGTAGATCTGTGACTGAGCAAAAAAAAAGAAAAAAAAAAAAAAAAAGAGCTAGAAGGCTGAAGAAGGTGACTGAAACCAGGCTGGGGAACCAGCTGATAGTTTGRTTTGGGAATGGCAGAGGTGACTGTGAGAACAAGGTATAGTAGACGGAGATCAAAAGAGAAGGGAAGCGCATGCAGAGGGACCAGAAGACCCAATTCTCGTCCCAGCTTTCCCCGTACCTGCTGTATGACTTCGAGCATGCCGTTTTACCTCTGCACTGCCGTTTCCTGTGTGCCCAGACATGAACTACCTTAAGGCAGARATAATTGCTTCCTACAGCTCTATACAGATCTTAGCACAGTGACCATAACTGAGACCTATGGCCTCTGATGTAATACAGTTGCTAATGTGCTAACAAGGAATAGGATGTACTCAAAATATGTGCTTAAGTACAGGACTAATGCTGCAAAAAGGTAACTATTCATCCTGGAGCTGCGTTAATGGCTGGCATAAAAACATCCAAGGTGAGGAAAGTGTGGCTGGGGAGAGTAAGAGAAAATAAAGCCAGCTTTCTCTGGGGTCTGCCTGAGGCTGGTACACAGCCTGTGCTGACCACGGACATGTCTGACACCCTGTACAGTGCATCGCCCATGCAACCCACTGCAGTGCGACTCTGTGTGGGGAACAGCTGGGCAAAAGGAAGGAGAGGGCAGGAGCCTGGCCCCCGAGATTATCCACACTGTCATCACATGGGAGGAAGAACCAAGCCCCGGCATCCTGGATTCACAACTGAGCCTGCAAAATTGGCAGTGAAAAGGATGGGAATAGGGTCTTTGTACTTGTAGCATGAACATTTCTATCGTAAAAGTCTGAGAAATACCTAATCCTCTTTTTAAAAAGAAAGAAAAGGCTTGCCAGTAGTCTGGTCATGTCTGAGAAGAGAACCACATTTTCAGACACATCATTCATAGCTATTCCCAGTTTACTGCCACCAGCTATCAGTCTACCCGAACGGGCAAAAAGACACCGAACAGACAAGGTGAACATCCCAGTCAGACATGACGGTCTGCAGGACCCCCTGCTTCCTTTACAGGCTTCACTGAAAGAGAAACACTGCTGCATCGCAGCCTTGTGCAGAGTTTGCTTCTAAGTTACGGTTTGTGCCTCGTTCAGAAAATCTTAGTGATGTTATACAGCCAGAAGAGTAACTGAAGCCTCTTCATTTGCTGTTCCCTGTGAGGAAGCATCGYAAATTCAGAGGCATGATTTCAACAGACAGTCTGTCATTCTAGACCAGGAAAGAGCAACCGCTACTGATCCCTTAAGGACAGAGGATAATCAACATCCCTCTGCTGCCCTCCTTCCAAGACACGAGGTGCCTGTGGGATCGCTGATGGCCCTCTCCCCAGAACAGGGAAGGAAACCACAAAGCAAAGACTTCAGCTATCAAGCAACCAGTCGTTAAGTCTCTTCTGGTGAGATGTACAAATTAAAGAGATTAACAGCATTTACATTTCTCATCCAGTGCCGGTGCATGGCAGTTTAGCACCTTCAAAAAGATAGACCTGTATTCTGCAGGAGGGACTCGGGACACTTGGTGTGACTCTGCAGACCGCCCAGGCCCTCCGCGGAGAGCATCGCCTTCAGATTCAGGGCTTTCATTTGGAGACCTGGTCTCAGGCAGTTCACATGCCATATCAAACCCCAGTTCCTCCGTGCATTCCTACAGCCCCCATGAGAGCATAACAAGTGTAGGCATCTATCGTAATTTAGGATTAGTTTGAGGGGCATGAAGAACTGTTGGGCTTTTGTTGTTATTAGTTTCATGCAGGTGTTAGAGATTTCTTCTGCACTCTGAAATAGATGCTCTGCAGATCAGCTTCAAAAGCCCTTAGTTCTCCTCACACTCATGTCCTTTAGGTCACAGAAATCACTTTGAAGTCAGCAAGGAAAAAAAACCCTGCTGTTTTCCGACAACTAAATGGGGCATACCCTAGTGCTGACAGCAAGATTGAACGTAGCCTCCGTGCACTGTGAGATGATAAATCCCTTTATTGGCACAGATTACCAACCTGTTTGCTTGCATACAGATTAATGCAACAGCATGAGTCCTCTGGGTGACTGCAGAGCAGGGAAAGCAGGAGGGGTGAATTTATTTGCTCAGATACTTGTGATATTTATCTATCAATCACCAAGGAAAAAAACATTTCATGAGCTTAATTCCAAAAATATCTTTGTATACAGAGAACAGAGAGCTGTGAAAATTACCCAAATTAAAAAAGGAAAGGAAGCAGCCCCTTGGTTGCATACATGAAAGCCCAAAGTTGGTGCCACCTGCCCAGGGTCAGTGTGCCCCGACACCACACCTGAGGTCTCCCCTCCAGCCACGGGATTTCCTAACCTGCCTCACTTGAGCAGCATGTAGCAATAACACAAAAAGCATGACTGAAAGAGGAGACRTAACACATGAAGCAAATCATTCATCTTCTTGAGAGCCTCAGCAAATTCTTTCCATTCACCACCAAACATGGTGAATTAAAGAGAGGCTGCAAAACCTTTCCTATGGCAGGAAAGATGATGGAATAGCCCCTTCACATTTTTAATTAACTCTTCGTTGAATGATAACCATTGATAGTTTATCACCCCTATTTCATGCTCCTTATCCACTCCCTGCCTTGCTGGCTGCAACTGGCGGCCATAAGTGGCATGGTACAAGTCGCAGTCCCTCGCCCCAGGGAGGGGGCCATCCTCCCTGGCCCACTGCACCCCAGTGATGCTGCTGCCATTGATGACGGACCACTTGTGCACAGCCTTTGTACTGCTGAGGGGAGCCAGGTCCTGGCCCTGCGACACGCTGCACCCGTAACGAAGGGCCACCACTGAAAAGGCTCCGGCTGCTTCCAGGAACCCCRCGAGGAGCCAACCCGGGTGCTCGGGAGGTTTCTCCTCCTCCAAGAGGCTGCCAGGAACCAGGGACCTATTGTTCAACCAACCCACCCAATTTAAAGACCTGTCTAATTAGTGAGATATTGCTCTGATGCTCAAAAGCAGGTAGATGCCTGGCTAGCACCCAAGTCATTTCAGGGTACTGGGCCTGGCCTGCCTGATGCCAACATTTTTTTGGCAGCTGGATGTACTAGTTTGGAACCCCTGGGAAACTCAGTCCCCACATTTGAAAACTGGCCTCAGACATGAAAATGTGACTTAGAAAATAGACACAAACTGTGCTAAACTAAGAGAGCAGCACATTCTCTTTTTTTTCTTTTTTAATTTTCCTGAGCTCGGCTATCCCTGAAATCTTTTACTAATGAAATTACTTGAGCAAATTTCTCAGGAGACAATAAACATCACAGCCTCATTTGGCATAAGGGAATTCTTCTAAGCTAAATTGACTCTCCTACATTAAAATTGAGATCTGCTGCTAAGTACTTTGTCTCCCCCAAAGAGCAGACTATAAATCCAATAATAAACACGATATATTTACCAAGGAACTAGAGGGCAAAAATAATTGAAATGATCTGTTCCTAAATATGTTCCAGTTTTGGGAAAACAGAGTCTGCTTCCATTTCTGGTGTAAATACTTTTTCCCAGTCCTAGTATCCTTTAGGGACCACTTGAGCATGTGGACGGAAAAACAAGTACCAGCCCGCAAGTGCCAAACACATGGGTGCTCCTCACCAGCTCTCCACACGCTCGGGGAGAGCCAGCTCCTGATCAGAGCACCCACAGCCACAGGGAAAGCTGGCACCGGGTGCTGGGCAGGTCATCCCAGGGGTGAGTGGGTGCCAGAGAGCTTTGCACCACTTCCCAGCTGCCTCCCTGCTTCTCCCCTGCTTGCATATATACTGGCCTAGCTGCTCTTGTCTTTATTATCCTTCCATGCTTGGAGACCAGCAAATTAAGTGAATTAAACTGGATGTTCATCAACTCCTGTGGGGTCAGTGGGCATCTCCAAGCCTCCATGAGGCTGGAGTTATGCTTCCGCTTGCACAACCTGTGTTTTGCCCAGTTCGATGAGGATAACTCATTGTTTCAGTTTTCTGAACATGAGAGCCATAACAATAAAAAAATCACAGCGATCAGCACAAAAACATTCCAGCTGTCCACTTGATTAATTTTCGTTAATTATGCATAGGACTACAGACAGTATTTGTTTTCTGTCTTGCTACAGATACTTTGTGTGGGCCATAAAAGTGACTTTACTTGGAGGAAAAGAAAGTATTATCTATGGGAAGTGTTGCTGCCAAAAGCAAAAAAAAAATCTTCCAAAATAACTTCAAAAGGTTTGTGTTCAGGCAACAGGGCACCATTTTTAAGTAATTTAATTTAAAAAGAAAAAGTAACAACACCATAACAGCACTATCTGGACACAATCCAGCCAAGTGGATTTCATTCAGGACTTGAATATAAAATTGGGTGGAAAACTTGAAAAGGAAAGTCAGTATTGACTTGCAGTATTTGCAATTATTTTATTGACTAATTTTTTAAAAGTTATACATTGTGGATTGGTTAGCACAACCTAATGAGGCTGCATCAGTGCCCCATGTCGATTTGCAGCAAAAGCTGGGGGCCCACATCCTTCTGAGAGCATCCAACCATCCACACTGATCCCTACCAGGGAAACAAGTCAGGAGATTGGTACCAAATGAAAATAGGAGGAGAGAAAGTAGGAGCAGTAACAGGGCTGTACCTGAGCATTTGGGCAAAATAAATGGACTGGCCCCTTCCCTATTTCCCCTCCTCTCCCAGGAGCACATGGGAAGTAGTAGCATGTCTGAGGGTGGCATGGCAGCTCCTCCAGTCCTGCTTAGCTGGAGGAGACAGCGAGGGAGTTTTCAAGGGCAAGGTTAAGAGGGCAAAGCAGAGCTTCAGCTGGAAGCCAAGTGCAGAGACCTGTGCAGTCAGTCAGGCTTTTCTCATCGCCTGCACAGCCCTCAGGATGCCCTTTCCTGGCTGTCGCCCCTGGAGAGCCGACGCTTGGTAGTGGTGTAACGGGGAGAGCCAGACCTCTCCTGAGGAGGACTCGGGGAGGAAAGAAGGGAGGAAGACAGTGAAAGCTGCAGGCACACAACATGTCTCTTCTAACCCAAGGACAAAACTGCAGCCAGTTTGAGTCTAAGAGATAAAAATTAAAAGACAATTTAAAAATAAAGTGTTTTAAAGGAAGAAAAGTAAGGTGTGATGCTGCTTCTGCCCTGCAGTCCATGCTGGATGCAGCGATCCTGCATGGGTGGGCTGGGGCAAGGCTGCTGGGATGCTGCACGGACCTTCGCTAGAGCCAGAGCACACAAGACTAGGATGATAAAAGGGGAGAATCTGTCTGGAAGGACTAGCATGGACCTCCCACGCTCCTGAGCACTGCCCCCTGCTACTGCACACAGCCAGGTCATGCACTTTCATGGCAGCAGAAAAGCTCTTTGGTTTCCCAGAAAGTAACAAATTATTCCATGCTAAGAGCAAACTGGTGCCTAACGCAGCATTTGTGTGACACAGCAAAGCATGCTGAGGGTGGGAAGAGAGTCCTCTCGTGGAAGGATGATAACCCCATGACCTATGCRTTTATGATCTGCGCTCTAATCATACTCCCCAAATGATACATAAAAAAAACCTAAACAGAAGTCAGGATGTGTTAAAAGCAAACCAGGTTCCCTGGCAGCTTTATTGAATTAATGGAATTTAACCTTTTCTTTCTCTTGCTCTAAATTTTCCTTAAAATAAAAACATGACTCTTAGAAGTATGTGTACCCAGTTTGACATGCAAGTGTGTCATTAAAAGCTGTGTTCATTTTTGTAGACAATAAATGGACATAATTGGAGATATGCATTTCCTCTTAATTTTTGTGTTTCCAGCCATAAACATCAAGTGTCACTGTAGCTCTCCCTGGCCCCTCTCTGCAGTTACAGGCAGAGGTCAGCCCTCGAGTTCTCCAGCAACCACGTGCTGCTGTTTGCCAGTGTTACGAGCAAGTGGGCACTTGGAGATTTGACAAGCAGCAAGTGAATCCATTAATGCTGGATCAAAGGTTGCATTTTCAGCCCTTGCATGCACTGGAGCACTAGAAGCACACTGCGAAGGCTGCCACAGGCCTCTCTAATTCTCCCAAAGATGACATTTCTTGTAAATTTACTCAGTCCATATCCTGTGCTGGCAGCAGACAGGGCAGCTCCCACACATGGCCACATTTATTTGCTTACACTGTAATTTCATGAGTGGCTTAASCTGACATAAAGCACCACTTAAAGGAAAGAGCTGGTTCCTCTCTGCTTCCGTCCTCCCCTCCTACACTCTGAGAAAAGCAGTATCGAAGGACTGATTTGGATCAAAACTGTTTTTTTACTGCAGGCTGATTTTCACATAGACTGTTAGCCCAGTCCTGCCTGCTGCACAGCCTCACCAACACCCCTGCCAGTGCCGAGGGGAGTCTGGGGGTCAAGGGCAGGAATGAGCAACGCGGGCGGTGGAGGAGGGACTCTGCAGCAACCCTGTGTTGGGTTTTGACATTGGTTTCAGCGGACCTTGGCTGCCCTCACTGCTGGAACAGGTACCCCAGTGGTTTGCCCCCACATCACAGCCCACGTTTCCATTGCTGTCTTTGTGCCAGCACTAGACTGGCTGAAAAATAAACTTATGAACAAAATGCTTTTCCCTCTTTTTATCTTTGGTCCAGCTAAGAGACAGCTGTTTACCCCAAACTAAAGTTGTAATTAAAACACAACATTAAGCTCAAAAATCAAGCACATACTTCAGCTGAGATGCTGCAAGTCTAAAGGCTCAAAGCACCCCAGGATACAGGTTCAACACCAAGTTTGTCTCCTGGCACTAATTTGGGTGAGCATAATACACCATCGGGGTGGAGCATCCCTCGGGTCCCCCTGTGTTTGCTGCTTGCTGTGTGGTTCTCCCATTTGAGCTGCTTTACTTCATCTGAGCATATAATAGATTCATGAATCCTTCATTTCATTTGCTGTTCTTTCCCACACAAAGCCTTGGCCACCAGTGCCCTGCAAGCAGCAGTTGGGCTCAGGCTTTGGGCCTGAAGCAAGCCAGCAGCCCGGGGTGCCAGCGAGAGCTGAGTGTTGTTCTCACCGGAGCTCACACAGTTCAGGGCCTTTCAGCATTGCACAGGTCTTATCTCTGCTCTCAGAGAAAAAAAAAAGAAATGTGCTAGCCTTGGCCAACAACTTCACCAAGGAGCATTAATAAAATTCTACAGAAAAAGCCTTCTAATTCATGCTAGTTTGATGGACACCACAATGTTATCAGCAGAGAGCCACCCTCCAGGCGCGCTGCCAGCAGATGTACTTGCACTGCATGGAAGTGCCCTGGCAGCACACCCTGCACCCTGAACGGATGAGGACAACCATCACACACTTGTCATGACACAAGAGCCCAGAGACCTTGTAATAGCAAACAAAGAGCAGTCTGAAGATAATCTCTTTGGAAGAACACTGAGGCGGACATGATTAATTAGCCAGAAGGAAAGCAAATTGATTAAGAAAACCAAAACAAGAAGTAACAAAGCTGTGACAGCTCACACATCACAGGGGACAGGAAAACAGTGTAAAAAGCAGGAGTTGTTTAGCTTTGTCTCCCAAGTCATGTACTTCACTAAGTAGTTCAAGACACCCTCCTCCAGTTTCTGCATAGAAAAAACAATGTAGAGGGAGATGATGTGTGCAAATACCTGTGTAATTATCTGTTCTGTCTCACAGACTTCACGTGATCACAGTGGCACCCCTAAGTGGGAAAGCGAGCTCAGCTACGAAGGCAGAGGGAGAGGAACTGCCTCTGCCCAGCCCTGGCCTGGGAGGAACAGTCACAGAGGAAGGAAAAAAATGCAGCAGAATTAATGAAGAGTAAAGTACTGTTTTAAAGTACAGTTTCATTTTTTCCTATCAGCAAAAAAAGTTTTGCACATTTTTTTGTGTTTGTTCCCGAGTAGATAATTTCTGCTTTGAGAAATTTTGCTCCTATAAAATTGACTTCTAGAGTCTGTCTAGACTCAGAAACATTTCTAGCTTGTTTTACAGACAGTTCTGCCTAAATGATTTCTAAATTGGTTAAAGTGATCATATAGATTTCAGATAGTCTAAAGCAAGCAGGCAATGTTTTTCCTGCACTAAATTCAAGGTAACTTTGACAAGTCCATTAAAGCTAATGCAATAAAAATGTTCAGGTCACCTGTAGTCCTGTACACACTGGTTAGTGCTATGGCTTTAGCATGAATTTAGATTACAGTTTTAAGCCTTGTAGAAGATACCCCTAGTCAGGGGAAATCCATGTAGGTCAAGTGTCAAATAAGCATGTTTTACCTACAGCCTCACATACATCACATTTTCAAAATGTAAAGCAAGAAATGAACATAAAGCAGCTTCTAATTTCATGTTATTTACTAAAAATTTAACAACTATAGCAGAAATTACTAAAAGTCTCAGGTAATTCTCACCACTGGAAGGCAGAGGCATACGTCTGATTCTTGCTGATTATTTTTCCTTTAAGTGACCTAAAACTAGGTTGTACATCAACCTTCAAAAATTTCCTCTAGGTTTATTCAAACACAGAAAGACTGAAGAGGTTTTTACCCACCCAACTCTGAAATCATTGCAAATAAAACACTTGGGAAAAGCTTTGGATTGCCGAAACTGAGATTCAAGAAGGTATTGAGTTAACTGGTGAGAAATCACCTTATTCCTTCTTTTAAAGTAAAATACACAAGGTAACAGCTAGTGCCAGGAAAGATGGGGCCAGCTGGGAATTGACTATTGCTTGAAAGAGGAACTGAGAACAGGCTATCAAAAAAGGGGGGTTGGTCTTTAAACCAGCCCTGATCAAATAAAGAACTGTCCAAATCAACAGTCTCTTGAGTGAACACATATGTATCCTCTCCAGATGGTGAGTATCTGTCAGCGATGGAGGGACTCACCCATGACAGGAAAGACCTGACACTCCAGAGATCATTCCTGCTACCCAGTCTTAGTATTGCCACTGTCCAAAGGCTAAGCTGACCCATCTGCCTTTCCTTCCAGTTCCCCTGACGATTTCTTCCCCAGCACAACCCCACACAATTCTATCCGAAATTATGGCTCAGTCCCCCACAACAGATCTGAGATGGGTGGGCTGCAGGACTGCTCACCTGGCCCATGGACCTTCTTGGTTCATCATGGGTCAGGTCTTAGTGTGCCTTTTTACTACATTTGCATCTACCTCAGGGCAGGAGCAAAGGCAGGTTGAAACTAACTCTTCGCTTCCCCTCCCAACCATGCTCTCATCTGACAACAGATCTCATCCTTGGAGTATTTTGTTGCTCCATTAATTGGTCCCAAGGTATAGTCTAAAAGCCAGAAATGACAAGTACCCATTCACCCCACCTCTTTCTCTTCAACAAAATCCCAGGCTCATGCAGTTGGATATAAACTAATTCCTGATCGTGAGATTGCAAGAGAACATGTGCCTTAAAATGCAAGCTCAGACTGGCTTGATTTCACATAACMTGCTTTTTACTCATTAATCATTGTCTGAGTCCTTGCCTTAGAGTGAGTTCGTCTTTCTTGACTCCAAATTTCTTGGCCTTTGCCAGTTTATTTAAGTGTGAAGGAGGAGGGGACACAAGTCTGCTCCACTAACAAATACAATATCAAATTAATATTTACTTTTCTCTGGCTGAACTTAAGTGTTTGTTATTTTTAAGCATTCTACACTTCCCCAGAGCCCCTGTTGTTTTTGCAATCCTAAATCTCAATCCTGGTTCACAAAGTTAGGAGAGTTGTATTTGTTTTTCTTTTGCCTAAATGGATGTAGAAGTCATTGAAATAAACAAGATAAGCAATAGCCAGCCAGTAAGTAATGAAGGAAGGTCTTCTTGCTGGTTCCACAATAATCTTTCATAATTTCAGGAAAAATCAGAAAAAATCTTCACAGGAAGTTTGAGAGTTAGAGCTCAGAAGTCCGAACGTCCCTGAGAAAGGCACAGAAATCTCACAGGCCATAAAAGTACTGAAAACCGGGAAATTACTTGACAGTAAGTCATTACTCCCTATTTTTTAAACCATCCACAAAACAAGTCACAGCTAAAGCATTGTGCATGATGAATATCTGCAGCTGCAGGAAGCATTTATGGATCTGCTTTGCACACAGTCTCACAGAGCCCTGGACGACCTCAGTGTTTGCATAAACAGTTCCCTGGGGTGAGATTACCAGCTTGCTCACAGTAAACAATGTGTTTGTGTTTTGCTAAATCTGAGGCCCGAGAGCCGTGTTCTAGGACATTAGGTTTGGTTACTGTCCACACTGTCCCTGTTACAGCACCAGTCCCTGGTGCTACGCAGAAACACAGATGCACACTCCTCTGCAAGACGCTGCCTCTGCTTTGTGATTAGCAGATACCTGAGTGCATCAGGGCTAACTGCAGCCTCGTGGTAAAAGGTCCCATGGAAGATGGAGATATAATGGGACATGAAAAGGCCCAGATTCTCCAGGTGTTGGATCTGGGGTGTCAAACCACTGGTGCCCAGACATCCCACAGACACTCAAGCATACACAGGCTATCCTTTGCAGAGTAAAGATCTAGGTAGAGATCTACCAAATGGCTTTAGAGTTTAGCAGGGCTACTCAAGTCACAGCAAAACCCTGTTATACAGGCTTGGCTGACCCGCCCCCTTCATGTCTGCACTTTGCTTTAACTCCACTAAGCCTAAAAGAGCATTTCACTGCTCTTATCAGAAATACTAGCTCCTCCTAATGCTCCGATACCCTCTGGCCACACCTCACTGAAGATATTTCAGGTACAGTCCTGACTGGCTGTTGTTCAAAACAAAGACATTAATCTGCTGGAAAGAAAAGACACAAAAAGTGAACTTAAAGTAAATGTCATCTTCTCAACTACACAGTTCAGCCTCTTTGTAATCTGTGTGCTGCATAAATCCTATTAGGCATCAGAGAATCTGCAACCACATTCATCTTCGGGACTTAAGTCCACATGAAAACATGTGAGTCCCCAAACACAGTGAATAAAATTATATTTGTTATTGAACACTGACTTCATGGCATTTAGAGAGTTACAATCTCCAGCAAACAGAAGAGGCAGAAACCATGTTGTTATTACACAACACGGAAACACATTCAGCGTTTTACCTGGGCTTCACACAAGGCCTGAATTCACCTTGATTGATCCCACTCAGACTCATACGAAGTGCCTTCAGGTCAAGCTGCTCTTGCTCTACGGTGTAGCAGCCTGCTTACAAGTACGGATCACTGCTTGTGAACCAATGGGACTTTTAAAATTCCTTCTCACACAACCCTGCAAGATGCTCAGAGTTACAGAGCTCAGGGATGTAATAAAGCCAGACATATTTTGTTAAATTGGCTATACTAACTTAGGATACAGCCCAGAAAGCCACATGTACTTATGCTAGACTGTAAGCTCTCAGTCCCAAAGATATCATCTGAAGCCACGGACGACTTCGGCACTTGCAATTAAGTACGAGTTCCTGGAACAACACTTCCCGCGGCTCAGCGGGCTGAAGCTCTAGGGGAGACAGACTACACATAGGCTTTGGTTCCCGCAGCATGCGATCAAGACTCCCACGGCTCCTACAAGCTAAGCACTTAGGGCACTTAAATAACTGTATGGGAGCCCTTTGATAAAGCCCTGGAAGCCCTGCTAGGCATACAGCTACAAGAAACCTGAGGATGCTGCAAGTTTCTTTTAAGCCCATTGAGATGTAGGACATCACAAGGAAGCATTGCAGCCTGAGCTTGACCCCAAAATCCTCTAGCAAACATTGTGCAGATGTCAGTTAAATACCAGACTGCTCTGGTGACATCAAAGCTCTTACCAAAGACACCACCATACACTACTCATGGTCTGGGCACTGGTGGAAAACAGAGACAGAGGAGAGCAATACTCTGCATCCAAAAAAAAGAGAGCTAGTATGATCTTGGAAAAAATCCTCTCTCTTTGGAAGGCAATAACTGAGTCACCAGGAGGCAACAGAATGGATAAAACTACCTATTGCTGTCATCAAGGAGACTCAGAGAACGGCTGCCCATACAGTGCCTTGTCACCTCCACTTGATAATCCCCCTTAGAATAGAGCCAGCCCTCACCAAACCTTGTCCCTCCAATCAACTCGTGGAGCAGTACTCTCCATCAGGACAAAACTTGTTCTCGTAGCTGATGACACTGATTGATTCGACTTAGCTAATATCTTTTTTCTTAATTTCTTCCATTTTGCTCTTTCTTCTGGGATTTATTGGTACAGCATGCACTTGCAAGTGATAACAAACAATTTTGCATTAACGTACAAGAGGAGGCTGCTGCTGGCTTTTCTTCTACACAGTTTGAGGGTTTTTTGTCCTTTTTAAAGAAAATTGGATAGCTGATGATACTCATTTCAGATTCAGTTCCTATTTCACACAAGCCTGCTTTTCTGCCTTTGATAAAATCAAGCATAATACATACCGCATATTAAATCTCAGGAGACTTCATTCCTCTATCACCTAGGGTCCTGCATTGATTCCTGTGCCCTTCATCTGATACTTGGTTATGTTTCAGGCTGAGTTCAGAATTCTGAGCACCTCAGCTCAGATGGGACTGAGGTACTTAAAGTCTCCTCACCCAGGATCAGGGGAGGGAGCCTGTTGTGGGGAAGCACGTGGCCTAGGAGGACATTTCACACTATTCAAATGCAAGAGTAAGGTCTTCAGAGCTGTTCATGTCAGACACCCCCTCTCCACTGCAATCATGCAGAACTGTGCATTGCAAGGGGTCTTGCCTACCAAATTTGACATTCATGAAACAGACTTTTTCTTAGGTATTCAAGATCGTTCCTCAAGCCACCTGATAAGTTCCACTTTTACAGTGTTTAAATGTCAGAAGCATCTTCAGAAGCACATCAAATGAACAGCTTCGCTATACTACATAGGCTGTTAAAGCTCTCCTCTCAAAATGCAGTGCGTTTTAGTAGCAGTGCAATATGTTTTATTACAATATAAATCTCTCTGATAAGTTTTTTCTTTAACAAAGCAGCTTCAACCTTCTGTTCCAGAACCAGCTCATGCAGCTACCTGCATTATTTCACCACAACATACAAACAGGGGTGCTGGYTGCAGGGCACATAAAACAGAGCCTCCCTCCACACTTCAGCTCTTGCCTGTGTTTTACAGGAATGTGAAATAGGGTGAACTGCATTTGAGGTAAACCACGGTCATCCTTTTACTACTGCAGAAAGATGAGAAAGCTGTCAATCAAGATGAGGTCCACCAGCAGAGACTCCATCCCCAGAAACTTGCCTCATCGCAAGTGACAGAAATCTGCTTTGAACAGGATTAACGTAAGAGCCAAGCAAGATGGAGGGAAAGCCAGCTGAGGCTATTTTGAATTACAAAACTCACCTAAGTATCAATCTTCCCTTTTCCACATTCCCAAATCAAGGCAAAAACGTTGCCAGGTTCTCATCCATGGCATGAATGTAGTATCCCAAGGTACCAGGCACCAGATTAACTAGAGGCAGAGCAGATATACATAAAGTCTGGGCATACAGGAAGCCCTCTCTTTCTGAAATACTGCTGATTTTCTAGAGATAAACATGGTCTTTATGCTGTTCTCAAATCTCCATTCCCTCCTTTGTTGGCCACTCCATTTGTGGTCTGTGCTGGATTTAGCTTCTCATGAGCTGCATCGAATGCTTCCCTGTTGACCTCAGCAGATGCAGAAACAGCTGCTGGGCTGGCCAAAGACTCCATCTTTGAGTTAGGGAGTAGCCTCTAGTCCTAATGAAATTGTAGGTGCTCCAAAATTTGCAGTCTCAAAACCTAACAGTCTTGTTAATGTTACAGCACTCACTGTAGTTACAGACCAGCTGATATCACTCCCTCCAACTTCCAGATTTTAACTTAAAATTTAAGTATAATCAATGGTGTAGATTCAAACATCTGAGTTTTCCAAACCCATAGCCTAAAAAGGCTGAGTTCATTTCTAACTAGCATGCTTGCAGTTTCATGTCTTTTCAGCATCAGTTCTGCACACCARAACTTAAGATCTCAACTTTAAGTAAATGTTATTCTGCATAATTAAAATAATTTCAGTAACCCACTTTGTTTATTCCTCCCAAAACATCCATTTTCTGGTATGCTTCAATAAAATGGAGCTGCAAACCTGATGGGGGAAAATACAGATATACCCAGCTCTGCCAGGAAAATCTGTAATGTTTTACCCCTTGGCAAGATATATCTGTGTCTAGGGCACCCACTACACACCCACGATATGTCTTTTAACTGTTACAGGCCACTTCAAGCTGGTATCTAAAAAGTCTTTAAATGTTCTGGATTAAAAGAGAACTAAATGTTTTCTGAAGACCCAAAGTGCCATAGAATATTTTAGTTCAAATAAAAACAGATTGTGGTGGTTCACTCCGATGTGTCAAAACTACTTATGGTCTTATCTCCCTATTAGCTGGTGGAATTCATGAATATTCAATGTTATTAGCTATTATGTTCTCAGGGAAGACAGATCCAGTCTTTTATAAATTATACATGGACTCTTTGCAGACAGCTGAGAAAGCCAATTAGCCAAGTGGAATTTGCATATCAATCGAGGAGAGAGCGTCCCATGTTCAGCCGCCATACAAGAAGCATCTTAGATTCACATTCTACATCTGTAGGTTGGTTTTGATTTTTTGTGAACCTTCCCCCACAGTTATTAATATCTTTAACTAGAGCTTTAACTAGTAGCCCATTTGGGAGGCAACAGAGATGCCCAGGGAGGCAGCCCAGCACCCAGCCAAGCAGCACAAAGCCCAGGCCACAGGCACAGGCTGCACCTGCTTTCGGAGCCCAGGAACTTGGCTGCAGCAGGAAGAGTTTGGGGCTGCCCTGCCTGAAGCTCCCGGCTGCCTGTCCCCACACACCTGCCAGAAGCACTGTAGGCACATGGGGGTTCCCTGGACCCAGTGGTCCAGGCGGACTCTGCAAGGTGAGCCTGCGGAGGAGGCACAGAGGGACCCAGCAACTCCCAAGTTCACGTTCACACCAAAGGTGGAAGAACATCTGCAGAAAGCACAACAGCCTGAAAGCCAGGTCAGGAGGTTTAGCAGTCACGAAAGAGAACCATAAAAACACCTGGAACATCCCAACAAGTCAGCAGAGCTGAAGCAGCGGACTCTCCAAGASCAGCCCAGCACTGCCACAGCTGCTTCGCAAAAGCAGGTGTGAAGCAGCACCCTTCTCTGCCCATTTCTTCCCGTAGTCACTACGCTCTTTTTCAGYCCACATTCATCTGCACTTGTGATTTATCTCACCATGTTGAGATCTCAGGTCTTGTGGTCCCAGCCTACATGTGCCAACTCTTTTCCTGCTCTGTAACTCCCTGTTTCCCTCTCTGCAAAACCCATCAGTCAGGAGGAGCTGGGACCAGCTCTGAGTTGTATTTACTAGCTCAGCAACCAGCTCCTGTGGTTGCTCCATGTGGGCTGACATGAGGCTATATTTAGGGCATGAAATCCCTGTCTTACCTCTATAAATGTTTTCAGTGACTCATCATGGGGAAATTAGCAGCCCTACACAACCATGAAAACAGAAAGAAGGATGCTTTTGGGAAAACCGCCAACACCCTTTCTCTCCAATGGGAGTTTTAATTGGCACCAGCGTTCGTGTTCATATTGATCCACGCTCCTCTACACTCAACACCAGTATTTAAGCATGAGAAGGCGTAGAAACAGTACAGATGAGGTGTGTGACTGTGAAAGCCATATGGGAAAATGCTGATCCCTTCTGTCTCTGGTATCAGCCTGTATTTATTGCAGTGTCCCTGTTTGCAACTCAAGGTTTATACAAACTCAGCAAAGAGGGTATTGGCAGTCAGCTAGGAGCACACAGATGGTCAGCTGCTACATCTCAGCTGATGGGCAGTAACACCCGCTCATGCTCCAATGCTGTAATTTGGAATATGGCTGGACAAGGTCCTGTTCAAAACGCCATACCCAGGACCACAGGCAGATGTCTACTCAAACACTGATGCCAGCAGGAGACAGCAATCCTCTATAAGAGACCAAGAAGTCTGGTCCTTGCCCCCTCACCAGGCATGGACGGATCTGGGGCACAGCATCGCCCATAGCCTCAGGATCCRTCAGCCACACCAGGAGAAGCCACTTGCTGGAACATGCAAACCCTTTCTCTGCAGCTCTTAAATGAGCAAAAGCTGTAGACACCATCAACCTCTACTATTTCAAAGTTTTAGTGAGCTTGTTTTTTGTCGAATAAGAGAATGTGTAAAAGAATATGGAAATACAAACAAAACAAGCTTGTCAATAGTGGTGGGCGATTGTGCTCATGATTGGAATAAGTTTTGATAGCAAAAAGACATTTTGCAAGCAAATAGCCCATTTTGCAGTCCAGCACATTTTGCTGTTTTCCAAAAGAACAAAATGCACTGAAACATAAAGCTGCACTGTAAGAGCCGTCTGTCCTGCTCACCCAGTAAACAATAAAGACGAAATTTCACATGCAGTTTGATTAAATGCACATTTAAGGATTACAGCTATTACAATTTGCTGGAAAGTGAGATTTTTTTTTTTGTTGTTAAGTGCGCTTGTGCTCTACCTCTGCATTCCCCTGCCTTGTCAGGCTGGGTGCAAGGAGAGGACACCAGGAGCTGGTTCTCTCACCTGCTCCATAAGCTTGGTTGTGCCTCCTCTAGGCTGTATTTGCCATCCTCCCTGCCCTCTCCTAGCCATGGTACGTGTCCTCCAGGAAGGGCTGCCAGCCTGGTGCCCTGGCCAGGCCATGTCCTGCGTGCGGATCCCAGTGGGGTCACCATGTAGCCTGGCCTGACAGTCCCAGCCATAAGGCGCTCCCTCAAAGTCACACATTGACTGGGTTCAGGCCCTACAAAGAGAAGACAAAAGGCTAATTACATTGAGTAGTTTCTCCTCCACATCCCAGCAAGACAAGGCAGGACCTAGCCGAGCACACCCAGGAAAGGGTTATTAAGATCAACCRATCCTTCTGAGGCCCTTGAGGTCCCCCAGAGAGCTGAAAACATGACCGCCTCGTCACAGAGCAGGGGCACAACAGTCCCACCACAACCGGTGGGACAGATGACTGGTGCCCCGGGGACTCCCTCTCCCCTGCAGCTCTGGAAAGGTCTCAGCTTTCCCCTAGGAGTACAGGCAGGAGGTTCACCTTCCTCCAAACATCTTTCACACAAGCAGTTTCTCTCCTCCACAGCCTCCTAAGAGTCTGAGAGCTCCTGCAGCTGAAGCAGGGGCTGACCCAACTTGCCATGTTTCAGCACTGCTAATAACTGCTTAAAAAAAATCTTGGGGAAAAAAAAATAGAGTTTTGTGGAAACTACAGGTTGGTACCATTCAGTTTTTGTAAGGTGGGAATTTAATTGGCGTCTCAGAGGGAAACTTGGGTTTGTCATGGTTAACTCTTTTCCTTTTGTGAAAAACAACTTGAGACAATCTCATTAGTCACTGTCCATGGCTGATCAATTGAAGCAGGAATCAGGACTCCAAAAGGGTAAAAGTAAACTAAGTAATGTTCATCTTTCTGTATAAAAAAATATTATGGAGATGATAATTTGGTTGGAATGGATGTTTCTGCTTTTTCTGCTCATTTTCCCCTAGGTAGCTTGCATCAGGGCTCTCTGAACCTGCCATGGTAGGTAACACTATCCAGTTTAACACTGTGAGCATTAGGAACTTAGTACAGAAGATGCCCAAAGTCACCTGTATTCCAACCTAGCAAGGTTGAAAGAGAAGAGAAAGCTGGCTGGCCATAGTTAACTTGCACGCAAAGGACAAGGGCACCAAGCACAAAATATAGACATTGCAATTATAGTTTCCAGTGGCCCGCTGTGTGGGGTTTGGCTGCGATAGAGTTCATTTTCTTCACAGTAGCTAGTATGGGGCTATGTTTGGGATTTTTGCTGGAAACAGTGTTGATAATTCAGGGAAGTTTTAGTTACCGCTGAGCAGGACTTACACAGAGTCAAGGCCTTTTCTGCTCCTCACCCCACCCCACCAGCGAGTAGGCTGGGGGGGCACAAGAAGCTGGGAGGGGACACGGCTGGGACAGCTGACCCCAACTGACCAAAGGGATATTCCACACCATATGACGTCACGCTCAGCATATAAAGCTGGGGGAAGAAGAAGGAAGGGGGGGACGTTCGGAGTGATGGCATTTGTCTTCCCAAGTCACCGTTAGGCGTGATGGAGCCCTGCTTTCCTGGAGGTGGCTGAACACCTGCCTGCCGATGGGAAGTGGTGAATGAATTCCTTGCTTTGCTTTGCTTGTGTGCGTGGCTTTTGCTTTCCCTATTAAACTGTCTTTATCTCAACCCATGAGTTTTCTCACTTTTACCCTTCCGATTCTCTCCCCGATCCCACCTGGGGGGAGTGAGCGAGCGGCTGCGTGGGGCTTAGTTGCTGGCTGGGGTTAAACCATGACACCCACCGTGCCCCACTGCTGAGCCTAGGCAGCTCCATACCACCAAAATCCCACCAATGCCCATGTGAGCCAAGGCAAGAGCTGGAGCTGCAGCTGCTCCAGCATTGTCCAGCTGTCCTGCAAGTAACAGCCCTGCCAAGGCAAGTAAAGTGTTTCCTCCAAAACAGGAGCCCCCAGACAGGCTGACATCAGGGAGATAAAGCAAGAGCCCGAGCTGCTGGTCCCAAACACCTCCACACGCTCCTGGCTGGCTCCAGAGGCAAACAGCTGGATGCGATCAGCACATGGCACAAACTCCTGGCTCTGCAGGACGGCAATCCTGGACCGCTGTGCAGAGGCTACAGCACCTTTTGGCTTGGGTGGCCTCAAGAGCAATCCTGAGCTGGTGGTTGGTGAAGGCCCTGGCAGACAGGGGCAGGAAGGCAGATGATGCTGCCCACTGAAAGGGGAGGCTGTTTGCACCTCTGCAGGCAGAGCAGACCCTCGATTAGGTGTGAATACAGGCTTGCACTAAACTTAATTTTGTCATCAACAAGGATAATTTATTGCAGAAAGTGTGCAAAGTAGGTATTTAGGAGTTCAAGATGAAAGTCTAGCAAGATCTATTCTACTTTCCACCACAGACATAGCAAGGATTTGACTTTGTCAAAGAGCACCTCATTTATCTGGGGACAGCTAACAAAGCACTCCTACCCCAGGGAAGCAGGGCACAGGCTGCCCCAGCAGGGTGGCAGACAAGCTGCTGCCGTTGGTACTGTGCAGGGCACAGGATTGCTGGCAGCAGCGTGGTCACACCACCGTGTAAGCAGCACAGCTTGTACCGCACGCAGCTGCCCTTCTCGCCCCAGCTTGGGAGATGATTATGCTCTGCACACCCCTCTCTGCACAGTTTATCTTGTTAACCTATTTTGCAAGACTGAAATCTAATTCAGCAGCTTTACTGCAAGACTGATGCCACACCAGGGCTGCTCCCACTACAGGGCGTGTTAGGAGGAAGCTGTGTTACCTCCAGCAGATCTATGCACAGCCCCAGATGGGTCAACCCTGCACCAAACAATGCAGCAGCCCTGCACCGTGAAAGCCGATGCTCTGGCGAGCCAGAGGTGCATGGCTGCTGTGGTCCATGGGCACCACCAGCACGGGACACGCTGGCTGACATGGGGCAAGTAGGCAGCATTGATAAAGAGGAAAGAAAGTGTTTCTTCCCAAAATCTTCATTTTCCCCCTCAGGTGCTCAGATCTGACTGCAAGGGACTGGCTGGGTCCCATACAACCACGCTAAAACCTCAGTGGTAAAAGCTTTAATATCCTTGAGCATCTAAATGCTCCAGAGATACCCGAGTTTGGATCATGCTTTGCTCTCCCATCACCTTTCCAGCTATTTTGGCCTGCATTAACAGCTGCAATAACACATAACAGGGGAGCCACTCCTGTGGGCTATGATCCATGCCAGAAGTCTGAGCTGAGATTCTGGAAAGCAGCAGCTCAGGAGACAGGGCCTGATTCAGCCCCCGACAATTGCCTCACTAATATCGTTGATAATAAGCGGACACAGACAATTAGCAGCTGGGGAAAAGCTTTGTGGTTTCATTCAGTCCTCGTGAAGTAAGAGCCCTACAGTGGGAAAGTCTCTCAAAAACAGCTGAGGCAATTTGTGCTTGGGTTTTGTTTCCCCGTGTGCAGAAATTATGAATGAAATACTGCTGTAAATCAGGCTGTTACAAGAGCTCCCACAGCCCTCTGGTCACGTCAATCATCTAATTGCCTTCAGTGAGAGTGTTTCCATGAGTGAGGACTTTTGGCAGGAGTAAAGTTTGAAAGATGAAGCACTTGCACATAATGACAGATTCATGGAATAATATGAATATTTATAGACACTGGCATGGAAGTACTAAGCTTCCCATGCAATTATTTATGCGCTGTGTTCAGGCACACGATTCATCTTGGCTACTTTGAATTGAGCAGCTTTGTGGCTCACAGAGGCAGTCAATACACACTCGACCACGCTTTGCTCCGTTTTGTATCAGTGCTGATTCAATGCTGCAGTTTCTGCGGAACGATGCCAAGGCAGCAAAGGCAGATTTCACCATAGCGTTATCACAAGGACCACAGCAGTACACTGCCCTCACTGCAAGCTTTACTGGCTGGGTCTCTCTTACCCACAGCTCTGCTTCCCTTTTGCTTTTGCATGAAGCCGGAGAGTTTTTTCCCTCCCCACTGACATCCCTGAAGGACTCACCGGGGCTGAGGCCCCAGAGACAGAGCTTGAGAGCACTGTACTCTCTCTACAGGTTTGTCCATGTGGCAAACACACCCTTTTTTGTTGCCAAAGCAGTATTTCCAAGAGAGTGGGGTCAGCTGCAGAGGGGTGAGTGGTTAAGCACAGACACTGTAGACCTGGTGTGCCCGCTTGCTACAATGTGCTTCAGGAAAAGAAAATATTTTGCTATTGTTACTTCTCTTGATCAACACTGGCAGTGGGAGTGAATCCACAAAATCCAGCATGAAACAGTGGAATACAAATGTTGCAGGGAAAAACTATGAGGCATCTCATGGTGTAAGGGATGTGAGCAGGCACAGCATGGAAAAGGTGTGGATCTCCTATCCAAAAAAACCAGCCTGGGAAAGGCATCCACCATGGTGAGGTAAAAAAACTTACAGATGTATTTATGGTATTTACTGAGGTTTTTTCCCTACCTGGTGTATTTTTCTTTATAGAACAGAAAACAGCAGAGAAATACTCCTCCTAAGCCCATGGTGTGCGTGGCAGCCCAGAGACTCAGGTCCTGCCAGAGCTGAACTGTGAAGTCCTGAGCCCAGAGTGCTAGGAAAAGGTATATCCAGGGAAGACTGCTTTCTGGCAGCATTTACCCTTCTTTTTTTTTACATAAGCACAAATAGTACTTCACCCACAGACTGCCAGCAGTAATAGTGTAAGAGACTTCGGCAAGGAATTCACAGCCTGCTCCCCTCTTGTAACACCTTCCCGATTACTCCTGCTGTCTTGGACAATCAATACTAATTATAGCCACACTGTCACTCCGCTAGCGAGGAGTAAAATGGTGATGATAATGATGATGGGGTAATAGAAACGTTCATCCTATGCACATCAGTAATGTGAACTCACTCATGTGCTCTGAAGGCATTAGGATGGATGTGCTCTGAATCCAGAGAGATTCAGATCAGACTACGGAATAGCTGCACAAACCATTCCGACCATAAACCTTAAAAGTTAATTAAAACATCAAGTGCTTCCAAACCAGTGCCCCATAAAAAACATTTTTCATAGGCACTGTCATTCATGAAAACTTGCAAGACGGGCTGTATCAGTAACAAGGAGACATCTGTACAGGGCAATAGACATATGTTAAAGAAGGCAATGTTATAACCTCCCTTGGACTGGGGGATTTCAAACGAGAATTTCTGGACATTTCCCAGTCCTACTTTTGGCTGGGCTCAGTGCAACAGCTCAGGAACTGACCAATTTGCCATTTCTTTAGGGGAAACAAGCCCAGGCTCAGTCTCCTTCAGTGCCAAATGCTAAAGAGTGGTTTGGGAGCACCAGATCCAGCTCTGCRGAGGGGCTCACCACTAGAAGCTCCTTCTGTGTAATCCCACATTCAGCATCATCTAAGAAGCTAACCGTAGTGGGCAAAGTGGGTTTTCCTACCAGAGGGTGATCTGAACACCCTGAGCAGGCCATGCCCAGAGAGTCACTGATGTCCCGACAGCACAGGTTATCACTGACTCTCACAGTACCTTCACGGCCATGATACAGCATGATACCCTGAGCCCTGCAAATCACATRCACATGCACACAGATGTCCATCTCTGATCACGCATGCCCAAAAATGAAACACAAGCTTTCATGAGCATTTAAGCGTCAGACTTCACTGCGCGAAGTTCATGTAAGTCACACAATTCAGACACATTGGGATTGCTTTTTTTCCCTCAGTGCTACACATACCAAACTCAGATGCTAAACCAGAAGCAATTAACAGCTTGCTCAGCAGTAACCTCTGCTGACAGATCAAATGCGTCAGCAGAATTTGGTGAAATACACAGTGAAAGTTGGTCTGTGTGGCCAGCTAGGTCTGGCTCTCAAAACATAGCATTTAACCAAGAAAAGCAAGTAGRTAAAGGCTGAAAGCAGGCTAAAAAGCCATCAACAAAACTTGTGCTGCATGGTACAGTCTGGAATAAAGCCCCAGATCCATTGCTTTCTGCTCCATACCAAAACTCAATTTATTGCCTTTCCCCTCTCACCAGGGGAGAAGATTTATGCAAGACCCAAGCAGGCCTGTGTCAAACCCAAAGGCATTAAACGTACAGAAGGGTGCTTTACCTATCACAATGCAAATCATATCAGCTGTAAGCCATAAAAAAAGCTCATTTCAAACAACAGTAATTTAACAGAGTTATTCCAAGGAGAACTCATGACTATATTTGTTTTCTTTCTGATATTGCAATAGCAAACCATGCATGAAGTTTATTAAGCCATGCTAATTGTCTTTCTGTTCTAGTACATTTTAGCCATATGGAGAATCTGGCGGGCGCTCAAAAGACAAAATTGTTATTTGGGGAAAAATATCCTGAAAAGCTTCAACTGCTTCAAATGTTAATTTCTTTAACAATGTGAATAATACATAATCAAAATGTCAGCCTGGATGTGGTACAACATGTTGGAA
This sequence comes from Phoebastria nigripes, assembly GCA_035582835.1. Taxonomy (NCBI): domain Eukaryota; kingdom Metazoa; phylum Chordata; class Aves; order Procellariiformes; family Diomedeidae; genus Phoebastria; species Phoebastria nigripes. The sequence goes on from JAYKAV010002220.1 coordinate 5,554,435, forward strand.
TCCATCAGAGAAAGGTAATTTGCAAACCCCAAGGAGATACACATAGGAAAACAGCTGAGTTCACGTAAAACATTTGCCATTAACCTGAAGAGTTCATGCTCACCGGGGAGAGCAGATGATTGCGCTGGGTATGGCGCCCATCCAGAAACATGTGCTAGTACTGTATCACAGAAAAATCCCTACCAGAGCTGTCAGGTCTCCGAGTCAAAGGCTGGAGATACTAAATCCRTGGGAAGAAATGGGGGTCATGCTCAGATCCCCAAGTCTACTTTTCACCATGACCATGCGAGAAGCCCCAGAAAGCACACAGCCCATCCAGGGAGACAACCCCTGCCCAGGGTGTGGGCACTGAATGGGAGAGAGAGAGATGCAAAGGGAAGAAGGTTGACGCTGGAGTTACTGACACCATTTCTGTGAATCATCCATTCAAAAGTTTACATGCAAAAACAAAAGCCTGGAAGAAGCCTTCTCAGCACAGAGAACCACCTAAATGTTACATGCAAGTGATTTTTCAGGTGGAAAATCTATTTCAGGTGGTAAATTCTCATTCAGCTACTATTCACAAGGGAAATCTCAGCAGAGGCTGAGACTTTAATAAAGTTCATCACTATAAACTATCTTTGTTAAACTTTCCAGACCCTTTCATCTGTATAACAAATGAGTATCAACACACAAGATTAAGATTTCATGATCACTTGCGTGCCTTGCTTAATTATTATTTCATTAAGAGATGACACAATGTCAATAAATTAATTCCAAGAAACATTTTACATGCCATGATTTTTTTCCATCCTCAGCACGCTTTGTTCTTGTGCTGCTGTAATTCATGCCACCATTTGAAACAGCGACTTTCAGTAAGGTTAGCCATAAAACAAGTCACTGATGATAGTCTTATGGTACAATCCAGTTATTTATGAAAAAGGATATTTTATTTTATTATTCCCTTCTATCCTAAACAATAAAATGTAATGACTTGCTGCTGAGAAGGAAGATACAGGAGCACCAAATCATGACATATAGGATACAGTTAATGTGAATAATATGGTAGATTATTATTTTTAAATATTTAAAGTAATACTGATTGTGGATGAACAGAATTTATGGTTGCATGATTCTCAGCTTTTTCATTACGTATCTCTGAACCCCTATAACAGCAGAATAATTGCTGTATTATGTATTTCTTCATAACTTGTGGATTACGTAAGGTGAATATGAAGAACAAGCTAATATATACAAAACACCCTAAAGCAAATTGTCATCTAGGGGAGCTTGAGGAAAATCCACATGCAGACACAGTGCTATTACCAACTGTTTTAACTGTTACTTTGAGAAAGATAATAGAATATCTCAGAAACAGATGGTAGGCTGTATCAAGGCCTTCATCCAGATTACCCAAGGGGATGCTTTTGGATGAGCACCACAGCCTTGCCTGGAAGCATGGCCATCCTCTACCAGAGCTCATCAGAGCCTGGAGGAAAAGCGAATGCTTTCATACAAACACAACACATTGCAAGCCAGAAAGGACAGGCAGGCAAAGCCTGACTCCCATGCCTCCGCACAGACAGCTCTTGCCAGCTCCTCCTCGAGCACTTCCCACTCTGCAGCCTCTGTCCTCCTGCCCAGCTGCTGGAAACCCAGTGCCCTGAAAGATGGGGCTGGAAGGCCTTGAAAAGTGGCTTGCTGCAACTTCATCTGTGTGAGCTAAAGCAAACCAGGCCTGGTTTATAACAAGAGTCTACCACCAGGTCTACCATAAATTGCAATAAACTACTTAAAGAATACAAATGGACTAGGGTAACAGGGGATTACACCATACTCTGGCATCRATAGTTATTGGGGTTTTTTTATGCAAGCAGTCATCTCAGAAAAGGAGAAAGCAAAATCAAATCTTTTGTTGTTTCTCATTATTTACATGCCTTATTGTATGACAGAACGAGGGTTTCAGCTGACTTTTAACACAAAAATTCATGCGCAGCTACCGGACTAAGCACAGTTGGTCCTGAATATAATTACACTCCAAAGAATTTCAGAAACCCATGTTTCTACTGCCTGATTGAGCTTCCTTCCAAATGGAAACTGCCCAAGGCAATTCTCCTTCTATGTAGCTCGAGTGATTCTCACGAAAAACCAGATGGCATGAACCATCTCACAGGAAAAGACAGCATTTGCTATGCAGTGAGAAATGTTAGAGGGCAAACAAGCCCCCCCGCCTGTGCCTGACACATCTTTCCCACATCAAAACAAACCCTTCATTTTGCCTGCTGAAAACCAGCAGGAGAAAGAAGTTTAAAAAAAAAAGAATCAGATGTCGTCACGTAGGCTTTCCCGCTTAAGCTACATGGGAAGCTCCCATGACTCACTTCTTCAGTCACGCAGCAGAGGAATAAGTGAAGCTGCAGTGAGGAAGAGTAACTTTCATGACAACTTTTTATTCCAATAAAGTTCCATTTTCAGCATTAAAAGGAGGTTATTCTTTCCACAGTACTTGTACGCAGGCAGGCAGGCACTGCAGCCCAGATGGAGACAAGCCCCACACCATTTTAACACCTTTATAAATGCATGGGAGCGATTTACTCATCCAGGACCTTGACTGGGCGGGAGGCTTGCTAAACAAGGGGAACAGCCTCACATGGTTCTCATCCCCATCTGGCAGTTTTGGAAAGCCAGACATGAAGACCAAGTTTTGCAAGGCCTCAGGAAGAGCTGGCTTCAGAGCTGACCTTGGTGGAGGTCTCCAGGAGTCAGCCCTCCCTGCGCTGAGCTAATTCATCAATGAAGCATTCCAGCATCTACAAGGGGAAAGGACTTCCAGCCCAAACCACCAAACATGCACAGGAGGTGCCTGGGCAGCCTCCTGCTATCTTGCCTAATTTCAGCTCATTGCAGTCATTTTGCTGCTTTTCCTCATTTTTGCCATTCCCTGAGCCCACCTGCACCCTCTAGGGTGCCATTGCAGCGCCCCAAGGAAGAGATGCAACATATAGATGGGCTCGTGATCGAGGGGTGGACTTGACCATGGACGCTATTACACAGGTTATCCATGAATGTGAAACATGCGCTGCAATCAAGCAAGCCAAGCGAGTAAAGCCTCTCTGGTATGGAGGACAATGGTTGAAATATAAATATGGGGAGGCCTGGCAGATCGATTATATCACRCTCCCACAAACCCACCAAGGCAAGTGCTATATGCTCACCATGGTGGAAGCAACCACCGGACGGCTGGAAACATATCCCGTGCCCCATGCCATCGCCCAGAACACTATCCTAGGCCCTGACAAGCAAGTGCTATGGCGACATGGCACCCCAGAAAGAATTGAGTCAGACAACAGGACCCATTTCTGAAACACCCTTGTAGATACCTGGGCCAAAGAGCAYGGCATTGAGTGGGTATATCACATCCCCTATCATGCACCAGCCTCCGGGAAAATCGAACGATACAATGGACTGTTAAAGACTACACTGAGAGCAATGGGTGGTGGAGCATTCAAGCACTGGGATGCACATTTAGCAAAAGCCACCTGGTTAGTCAACACTAGGGGATCTGTCACCCGAGCTGGCCCTGCCCARTCAAAMCMCTTACGTACTGTAGRKGGGGATARAGTCCCTGTAGTGCACATTAAAAATATGCTGGGGAAGACAGTCTGGGCTACTCCTGCCTCAGGGAAGGGAAAGCCTGTTCATGGGATTGCTTTTACTCAAGGACCTGGGTGCACTCGGTGGGTAATGCGAAAAGGATGGGGAAGTCCGATGTGTACTTCAAGGGGATTTGATTTTGAGTGAAAATAGCCAATGAACTGAATTGTATGATGTTAATTGCTATATAATACTGTATGTCGTATCAGTRGTATTGCAGTGAGAATCACCCAGATTAATAAAGAATGAACTTTGGTGAAACCAAGCAAAGTGCAGCAATAATGGAACCAGAACTGGCTTCAGCATGCAACAGTCCAGCACCACACACCATCTCTCCTGCTTGAAAGATTGTTATGACAGATGGAGCCCAAAGTCATGGACTAAACGAACTCAATGCACATTTTGTGGACATTTATGGACATTTTACAGACATTTCACAGGGGTGGTCCATAGACTAAGGGAATGATATCTGTGTATTATATCAAAGGATGGGAAGGGGGGTGGTGGGTAATGAGAATGTATTGCATAGTATGGGACTTGAGCATGACATAAATGGTATGGAATAAGGGGTAGATACTGTCCTGGTTTCAGCTGGGATAGAGTTAATTTTCTTCCTAGTAGTTGGTATAGTGCTGTGTTTTGGATTTAGTATGAGAATAATGTTGATAACACACTGATGTTCTTAGTTGTTGCTAAGTAATGTTTACACTAGTCAAGGACTTTTCAGCTTCCCATGCTCTGCCAGGTGCACAAGAAGCTGGGAGGGAGCACAGCCAGGACAGCTGACCCAACTGACCAACGGGGTATTCCATACCATATGACRTCATGCTCAGCATATAAAGCTGGGGGARGAAGAAGGAAGGGGGGGGACGTTCAGAGTGATGGCATTTGTCTTCCCAAGTCACCGCTAGGCGTGATGGAGCCCTGCTTTCCTGGAGGTGGCTGAACACCTGCCTGCCGATGGGAAGTAGTGAATGAATTCCTTGCTTTGCTTTTCTTGCATGCGTGGCTTTTGCTTTCCCTGTTAAACTGTCTTTATCTCAACCCATGAGTTTTCTCACTTTTACCCTTCCGATTCTCTCCCCCATCCCACCGRGGGGGAGTGAGCGAGTGGTTGCGTGGGGCTTAGTTGCTTACTGGGGTTAAACCACAACAGCACTCCACCTCGCACCTGAATGTGCCCACCAAGGTGAGGGGCTGCCCCGGGCCGCTCCTCTCCCCTCTCYGCCCTTCCATTTATTCCACAAATAACACGTTCAAGTGAGAGCTTGACCCTTGAGAGGGTTTACAGCCCTGGGTTTTTGCAAATGGGAATGGTGAGCTCTAATGAGGGAGAAGCAGGAATATTTTTGCATCAAACAGCAATTACTGAACATGCTGCCTTCTGAAGATTAAAAGGGTTTTTAAAAAATAATGAATACACCTGGGCTCGTGCATTCAGTTGAGTCTTAAAACTCAAAGAATCTGAATTAGCCTAATTTCCTCAGGGAAGATAATTTTTTATAAGTGTAGTTTATACATTCTAGAGACTTAATCTGTCACCTGCAGTACTGTGAACCAATTCCAGGGACTTGCACACAAAAGGCTGGGGGGGGAGGGGGGCGGGGAAATAATCATCTAAGTGAAACATCCTTTCAATACCTCATTTCTGGTTGATTGCCCTTGGAAATACAGAAAGTAAAGAAGAGCAAAGAAAAGCAAGAAAATCTTCATATGTCCACTCTTACTAGTGGCACACAGCAGCATTTCCTCACCTGTACAGCCTTCATTGCTATTTGCATTTTAATTAGTTTTGTGTGGTTAATTGCAKTCAGTGAGGCACAGAACTCCATAGYATCCTGATCATCAGAGACGTTAACCTTAGGTTTATCTGAGAATGTAAGTACTGAAAAATAAATTCACCTACTAGCACTGCAATAAAACCTGCAGAGAGACTTTATCTGATGCAGAATCAAGCGTGAAAGAACAAACTCCCCTTCTGCGCACATGGAGCAGTCCCACACATCTTATCCCTTGGCCTTGCATGGTCATTTCTTCTTAAAGAGATGTGCATGCTGTAAGTCACCCTGCGTCACCAACCCCCCAGCCTCCCTGCCCATCCTCTGCTCCTGTGCCAGCTGGCCCAATATTTAGGATGCCACAAATTCCAAAGCAAGGACATTGCTATTTGCTGTTACATGCTTTCTGCACTTCAGTTCCCCTTTTGCAAACTGCAGACCCCCTGACATAGTGGTCCTGGGCCACCCACACACCCCCAAAGGGGTTCCCTTCCTTACTGCAGCACACACTGGGCTTCCCCATGCTCCACCTGCGGAACTCTGCTCTGCCTCTGCCCCATCCCTGCGAGCAGCACATTTTTGGAAAGATCAAGTTTTCCTCCAGGATACTTTCCTGTGTCTGAAGTACATAGCTGTCACTTCCATCTGCACTTTGAGCTTCAAGTAGTCTTAACTACGGTGGGGTCAAGCCAAAAAGTATGTAGAATATAAAAGCCACAGACCCTAGGAACTTCCCTCAACCCATACAAAAAAGTCCAGTCCTACACCCAAGCCTGTTTGTAAGCCTCCCATCAGGACACTGTTTATTAGCTCAAACTTGAAAATTGGCAGAGAAAAATAAGTCATTGCTTTTCTGTCCAACCTCCCTCCAAAACCTTCTTCTCTGCACCAGACCCCACCACAGCTGAGCTTTCCCAACTTTTCCCCAAGTTACTAGTTCACCTCCCAAAGCAGGTCCCACAACTGAGGGGTATAGAGCATCAGCTTGCTCAGGGACACACCAACCCCTCAGCTCAAGCTTGCTGTTGCAGGGCAGGCTGGTGGAGGGAGCAGAGCACACTTGCAATAGCCTGTGCTCCCGACAACGCGCGTGGCATTGTATCAGGGTATGCTGCTGTGACCTTGCAGGGAACAGAGAACAGGATGAAGAGCAGAGCCAAGCCACTACTTGCCAAGACGTGTCTGGGTCTGGCAGGAGGCGGTGCTGGGGAGCAGCTTGATTTGGTGCTGCTACAGGTCACACGTACTGAAACTCCCCAAATGCCTAACTCGACAGGAAACCAGTGGGACAGAAAAGACACCTAAACCATTCAACAGCCACAGCTTAAAGTGCGTTTTCCTTTGATGGCTTTAATAAAGCTCTATTATTTGTTTGTTTCAGTGGCTGAAAAAGCATTAGAAACAGAAGCATCACCTGCCCTGTCACAATACACAGCTCCTGTAATTACTGTGGGGTAAGTAGACAAAGGACTCCAGGTTCAAAAGAGGCCTTGAAAGCACTGCAAAACAACACCACCACCAGATTTACAAAACCTGCTTGCAGTCAGTGCTCTGATGTGGCCATTTCCCTAAGGTGCAGGCACCTATAAAAGCTGAGAAATGTTCACTTCTCCCATGACACAGAGAGATATGTGAGTTTGTGCTCCTAGCACAGCTTTCCCCAGTGAAAGAGTGTTTTAATTTAAGGACCTTGCTTCTTCATCCCACAAGCCCATATATTGTGCTGCAGGCAATTAGTGTTGGGAACGTCAGCTAGTAAAGGGACACTTCTCTAGGTTACAGCACAGGAATGCTGTGCAGCCACCACAGCTCTGTCCACGGGACTGGGTGTATGCACACACGTTCCTTGCTCTCCCTTATTGCTAAGTACAACTTAAGCAAGGAAGCCCTTTTTTGAGGGGTTACACTACATCAGCTCTGTGCTTTGCTTTGGTCCAAACAGAGCTGAGTTATTCCACACAAGCTGAGCTGCGGTAACTGTGTGTGCTCCTCTTACTCCAAAAGAAATGTGAAAAGAATAGGCTTTTAAGTCACTGTGTTGGGGAGAATTCCTCTCAGTGCCATGCCAGGATGAGATAGAGAAGCTGTAGCAAAACTACAAGCTAATGCCAGATCTTCCTCCCACTCTGATACTCTTAGCTGTAAGGCCATCTGGTAAGAGGGATATAAAGCAAATTTTAACTTGCATTCACAACACAAGCGTGGTTGAAAACTAGATTAACTATACTCCACTTGAGTTCACTGGAGATGTACCAACCACTAAATTAGATTGATCACCAATAATCTCCATCTCCATCACTGCTGGTCTCTCGTTGAGCTCAGGGGAAGAACCAGTAGAGCCAAACAGGAGAAAATTGAATCAAGTTTTGATGGTATTTCTTCGATAACTTTTAAGGAACAGACCAGGACACCAGGCCACCCTCTGAGCTTCCAACCCCTTGTGGAGGAGAAGCTGCAGAGAATTAATTTGCAGAAAGTTTGTCCAAAATTTTGAACCATGATTAAAACAAGATGATGATAGCCTTATTAACTCAGCCAACCAATTCCTACCAAGTCTGACCCTTAACTGTATTTCAGTAGAACACAAGGATCTTTTATTTAATTGGTTTCAAAACAAGACAGACCGTACATTTCAGAAAACAATCCTTATATATTCCCCAGGTGTCAGGCCCAGAGGATTTCCTTTACACTCTTCCATCTGCACATTTTTCTTTGTTCCCATGGCCAAGTTTTTCTGTAAGCGAGGGGGGGCGTTCAGATTCCAGGTCTTGAAAACAGCACCAGGATCTTTATCCAAGACCTAGGCAGGATTTGCTGGGGTCATGGATGCTGTTGGCCAACAACAGGCACAGCCATACCAGTGCCATTAGCTACCATGAGCGGTTAAAAGCCTTCAGTAGGGGTCCTTCTCTGCTCCTATGCTTGTTCCTGGCTATTTTGGGCTGAGATCAGGCCGAACTCCATGGAGAAGTTGCTTGGGAGAAAACCAGCACAATGCCTGCCCCTCCTTCCACGTGCGCAGCCAGTAGCTGCCTTTCTCTGCTCTCTCAGCTGGGTCCCTCCACCACCATGAAGCTGGGTACACACCTGGGAGCAAGGGCATTCACCAGCCACAAAGCACCCAGAAAAGGGTCTCCTCAAGGCTTCCCTGAGGATTAAACCTTGCAAATCAAAAGCATAACTATCACTGAACAGAAGAAAGGGAGAAAAGACAAGACTTCTCTCACGCATAGACCAAGTCATGCTCCCAACTGCACCAAAAACTGCTCAGGGACATCTCAAGCCAAGAAGCCCACACCTTGTTCAGAAGTATCTGGGGAAAAAACTTTATGCAAATTTCCTGGGCCAGACTTAATTAGCTCACCCGATATGCAATCCCATGGTATGTGTCAGGTCAGAGCCCTCAACAGTTTGTGGGTGACCTTGTGCAAGTTGTTCAGCCTCCTCCTTCATGGTCCCAGAGGAAAGAGGAGAATTTTTACACTACTTTCTTCAGATAAACTAATTCAAGCCTGTGTCTGACATGCGGTGCCAGGATGCAAACATGTAATGGATGTACCCTACAAGGCATTCACATTGCAAGTTCTGCTGCTGTTATTGTTACAAAAGAGTTGTTTATTCTATACACACTCTCTCTACCACACAGATCATGTGTACTCTGCAGAAAGAGATCCTGCAAAATTCCAGGCAATGGAGAAAGGTATTGCATGTTTGTGACATTCAAATGCAGAGCTGGCTGAAATAACATTTCTCCCAGCAGAAATGCCTGTCTGGGCTGAAAATTTCCATAAGAAAAACCAAGCCACTTCCTGATGTTTAAATTCCTTATAGAAGAACCAGGGTGGGGAAAATAAAAATAATAGAACAACAAAATATGTCACTGTTGATTTACACTAACCTCAGTTTTGAATCACTAGGGCATGATCCTTCCCTGCTGAGCCCAACTTGAGCACAAGGCAGCCTTTAAACCACCACCTCTAAATCAAATATTCATGAACTAGCTGTGCAGCTTGCAAGTGAACACCAAGTGTCCTCCTTTACTGAGTGATTCAGTGATTAAGTATGATGGGTCATTGTAGCTTTCATTTAGACACAGCTTTCTAGCATTAATAGCATTTCTCAAAAATATTTTGTTGACTATTTCTACGTCTCACTGACCCTCAGCCATATCTTTATTTTTCAACTGCCTTCCCCCTTGCTACTGCTCCATTTCCTTCCTAAGTTTTCAACTAAATCCAAGCCATTGACATAATTCAGGCATTCAGAGGGCAAAACAAAACCCACCCTTGATCTTAATCCAGAAGTCTTTAAAAAACAACCTGAGGTCAAGCTGTTAGGATTGCTCAATGGGCCAGAGCACCATGTCGAAGGAGCACCCGGGTGCTGAACAGCTCAGGAGAGAAGTACTGTTTCTTAGACTACAACAGCTTTTGCAGTAGTACTAAGGGCCTCAGCAGCTGCCAACACTGGTTGTTAAAGAAGCTTTCTCAGTCTAACATAGCAAAGTGGGATTTCACTTGTGTAGCACTTGTAGAGATGAGCAAAAATAAGATCTTAAATGCCTCTCACTTCAAAAACCTATGTATGAACCAGCCTTAAAAGTTTAAGCTCTCCATTTCCAGACAATTCTGTCCCTTCCATCATCTAAAGCAAAAGAAAAACTACCCCCAGGGACTCCTCGTTTTACATTTGTGAGAGATTATCAGCACTAAAGCCATAATCTAAACTGATGCCAGATTTTAGGTTCAAATATTGCTGGTCTCTGCTTGTGTCTTCTACTTTTGAACTTTCAATATCTGCCTTCAGAAAGGCATATCCCTGGTGTTATTATTAACAATACTCTACTTTGAACGCGATTTGAGCTGTTACGGACTGAAAGTTTGAGATATCCGCCAGGAAAAACACCAGAGAGCAAGAAAAGCAGTAGCTAGTGTTAAGAGAATCAGAAAATTTGTAATTGACCAGTAGTTAGAAAATAACAGCATCCAACCCACATTATAACTACACACCTCCACCTCTAGAAGAGGTATTTTAGTATCTTGGCTGTTAGCAGGGTTACATATGCAAAGCTGTTTATAAAACAATGATTTAAAACAGCATTTCAGTAGTCTCAGATCTCCAGTATTACTTGTAAATTATCTAAACCTGCAACATTTTCTGTTTTAATAATCTGTCAATCTTTGCTTCACTACCTTTAGTAATAAAATGCAACACCAGCAGAAATACTAACCTTGGAAATTGCATGAAGTGCAAAACTGGGCATGTATTTTGGCAATTTAACTGCATTTTACTCAATGCAGTTAAATAAGCTACGTGATTTCTATCTGCTTTGTGTGACTGGCATGCTGGATAGATGTTAGAACAGATCTTTTCTGCATCTGGTAGATGGATTCCTTGCTTCACCCAGCCGTGCACCAAGGTCTTAACCAAGATGCCAGTACTACTTTGGCAAAAAAAAAAGAGGGCTGATAGTAGGTGGGCTGAGCTCCTCTCAGCAGAAAGTAGATCTTCAGGAATTGAATGCAGTTTTCAGGAAAGACAATAATTCAGAATTTCATAATTAGGAAACTGAGCCAAGGAATAATGCTCTTATCTGCAATTCCATGGAAAAAGGACAGTTTCTCCTATGTGTGTCTTAGAAGCATCTTCCTTTTACTTTTACTGAGGCTGCTTAAACTAGCAAGATACACATAGAGCGTGCTCTTAGCTGGCCATGTTACAGCCCATGGGATGCTTGCCAGTATTCATTCAGAATAAAGCAGTCAGCAAATGCAGCTTCAGACATATCTGTCTGCATCCTAGTGTGACTTGTCAACTGGATTGCACTACCATGATGGTGTAAGAGACTGGAAAAAAAAAATTGTCTCAGGACAAAACAGTGGTTCCACCAAGCCCAGACACTAGCTCCAGCATTAAGGGGGCTAAAAGGCATCCAGGCCCCTTGGCAGCCTATGCTGCCCTCAGCTACGAAGCCCTCTTTGCATTAAAGCTGCGCTCTCGCCACTGAGCGATGTTATTCAGTTATTCCCCAGAAATGCACTGCAACCGTAGGAAGAGCTGCATGCTCGTGGCAACCTGCAGCTGACAAGCCATGACTGTGATTAACATCCAGATTTTACATTACTATGTTTTTGGTGCAGAAGCGTTCAGCTCCCCACAGGTCACGGCTGGGCTGGAGGCAGTCAGCAGGGACAAGCAGCTTGTGGGAAAACCAGCCAGACCGTGCAGCAGCCTGACCCCAGCCTGCTCTGCCTCTGACACAGCAGAATCTCCCTCCGTCAACCCCACCGACTGTCCTTGCCAACAGCTCCACTCATCATTTGCTTGCTCAGGCCAGATGATAGAGCCCAACCTTGTGTCATGTGTGGGGAAACCAGTCCCTTCTGTGTCCCTTACCCCACCTCCAACCCGGATGATACTGAAAGGACAGAATTTTTGTCCCGATAGCTTTTACTTGAGATTTCACTCTTACTCAAAACAGGTTTCTTACCAGTTGGTTTTAATGTGATATTAACTGTTGTTATAGTGGTGCAGGCTCACATCACACTCTTAACTGCTGCCAAAGAGTGAAAAGCTTTTATTTCCCATTGCTGAAACTGGGAAAATATAGATGGAAAGTTGGAAATGCCCAGATAACTCCCTCAGCTCTGTGCTCACCTGTTTCAAAAATGTAAAGCAGCAAGGCTTTTTTTTTTCCTGTCACCAGAAAAAGGTTTTCCACTAAGTAAGGATCAGGTCTTTACCAATGATTACAGAGTGATATCACCAATCTTTTGGTGATCAGTGGCACAAAGTCTAGTACATTTGTTGTACTACTGTGATTCCCTGGAAATGGGTTCAAGTCACAGGTGGCTTCACTTAGGACTGAATCAGCTCCCTAAGGGTTACAAAGACTACATTTGCAGCAGGGTTTTTTTCTCCTCAGCTCTGTATTCAACAGTCTAATCTCCTACTGCTGCTGGAGCAGTTTGTCTGGTATGAATATAGGCCATTGGGAAGGTCCTTACAGATCTGCTAATGTACGTTCCAGAGCTCAGAGCCATTTGCTCTTCCTCTGGCTCCCTGGTGCCTCTTACCAAAATATCTTACCCGCTGAGGCTCAGCTGTAGCATCATGGTTATGCCCTAAGGGATGTGTTAAGCACCTAGCCACCTCTTTCTGAATTTCACTTCTGCATCTCAAGAGGCAAGATGTGGATTCATGCTGGCTGACTTCAGATACTTCAGTTTGGCTTCTTCACAGCCCTGATGGTGTCCCACACAGGTAGCTTAGATGGTGGCAACAGCAGTGACCCACCAGCACAGCCTAGACCTGCTCTGGGTGGCAGCTATGGTGCCCGCTGCACAACTAGACAGGCCTCAGGTCCCAGGCAGAGGGCTCCTCCTGCAACTCCAGAGCAGGGAGTTGACTTCCACAGAGAGAAGACTGCAGATCGCAGTGTCACCAGTGCCTCCCACCATCTCACTTTAGTCAGCTTCCTGATCACCACTTCAAGACATCTGATTTTCCACACGGCTCATTGCAGCACATTTCACTGTTCCAGACCTAAACTTTAGGAACTGCAACTGGCACCAGACCAGCCCTGCATCTGGCCTTCATTCCTCATTTGTAAAACGCAGATATTCTGTTCACACTGCAGAAGCCCAGACACCAAAAAAATGGGAGCCATTATTTGCCTTCAGCAGATTGCCACAGTAATGCCCTCCGAGTCTCATCCATCGAAATGGATTATACCAGCCTGCTTCTCCGAGTGTCATGGAGCTTCTCTCAAGTGTTTTGTGCTCTGAAAGGCTTGTAAACAAGTGCTTTACTTTTAGCCAACAAGTATGAATTCTGTTAAAAAAGTTACTCAGATATTTGTCTGAAGTTCATTCTCAAGCTACAGACAGCCAACCTATTTCAGCCACCACAATAAGCTGCAAGGGTTCAGGAAGAAAGAAGGATTTTTATTTTTATTTTTTTTTTTTAAAGCCATAAAAAACCCCAAAAACCAAAGAAGAAAAATGAGTTTTTCCTGAGTAATACTCCATCACGCCAATAAGACAACAGGGTTTGATTTGGAGGAAGTAAAAGGCAATGGCTTTCTTTCCTAGCAGCCTTTACTTCCCAGGCAAACAGGGCTGGGAGTAGAATGAGAAAAAAAAACAAACCACACAACACACACTGATCTAGGGACTGTTCCAGCACTCAGCAACTCACTGGGCACTGAAGCTGACAGTGATGGGTCCCAGGGGTGGCCAGGAGAAAGAACCAAGCTTTTGGAGAGCAGTGGAAGAGTCTTCCCAAGATGTGGGGAAAAAAAGAAATATATAAATAGTAGCTATCATTAGCAGTGCATACAGACTGAAAGGGAATACAAGGCACTAATAATCATACCACAAATGTTCTTTTAAGACATGATCAGAGTATATCTAATATAACCTCATATTTATAAAGTTAGATGCATGCTAGGGTTGCACTGAACACAAGATGTCTATCCACATAGGAAATTATTTTCTTTTTAGCATCTACATGTCTCACCATCAAGTAAACGCACCTCACCAAGTAAGCGTAGGCATTTACTTCTTATTGGGCCATTCAGCAGGCCAACACCATCAGCACAATACCAGGATGCACTGGAAAGGATGCAGTGCTCTGTGATGGAAGAAAACCAGATCCAAACTGAAAAACTCCTTAGGTTTTTATGATAATTAGGTGCCTGCACCACCTTCTGCCTCTCAGGGAGGGAGGGAAAGAAGTAATTATCAGCCATCCAAACTCCCTGCTACACAAAGAGGGCTCCCACACTCCTGTCAGCGATGACAACAGCCAGTACTCTGTGGGCAGCACCTGTTTTATTCCCCTGCCAAACAGCAACTGAAGGAGGCTGGTTTCACCAGTCTGCCTGTACTGGCATGGGCAATGCTCGTGTAGATTACAAACTGTGAGGCTCAAACCAAGGAGCTCCTTCTGAGCAATCCCTAGAGCACTTTGGAGAGACAGAGCTGATGATTACCAGTCTCAACACTTACATGTGCAATCTGTAGAGATCAGCTTGTGGGATCACATCTGGCCAAAGACAGTCTGCAAGCAGACACCTCCAAGCCATCCCTTGCCAAGTGCAGCACAGCAGCTTTGAAAGCAAGCTAGGAGGGTGAGATTGCTGTCCTTCCTCCATGGGCAACAGCTCTGCTCTCTGAAATCATGGGACAGCTGCCTCCTGCCTCAAGAAACAGCAAAAGCAGAACAGGGATCTTCACTCTGTGCCCACAAATTTCAGTAATCAAGTTCCAGTCAACTTCAACAAGGGCAGAATGGATTTTTCTTAGTCAGTTTTTTTTCTTCCAATTGAAATAGGTGACATCAATTTGACTTGTCAGTTTTAATTAGCATTTGCATTATGTTCTGCTCTGAAGTTGTTCTGTTTTGACAAACAGGGGAAAAAAGTCTAATACATAACTCAAGTGTAGAATTTAGGGTGTCAACATGAAAGTAGGATGTCAACATGAAAGGCAAAACTAATTAAGATGCTTCACAGGAGATCCCAGTGCTTCCCACAGACACCAGTGACATGATGCTTTAGATAGGCATTCTGTACATTTGTATATACACAAACACATCCAGATAGTCAGGGATTCACAAAATGAAAACTGACATCAATTAGTACTAGCAATGGAACAGAACCCAAGACTTGCAGCTAAGCTCAAGCCTCATAATACAGGACATTGTTGCAAGAACACAGCAAGAATCAATCCCTCCTCCAAATAACAGAATGTAGTGACTCAAGATAAATATGCTAAGAAAGCATTATCAGCAGCAGCTAACAAATGGAAAACTGATACAAAAATACAGATTCTCCAGAGCATATTTCGTTCATATCTCCTGCTATAGTCAGTCAGTATCACATACAGATATACCTCCAGGGACACCAATAGAAAAATAAGCATCATTTTTTAAAAAGTTATTAGACATTTCAATTGACTCTGAAGCAAGCTGACATCAGGTTTTTTTTCCTTTTTTTTGAATCATCTAACTCGACCAAACTTACAGGCAAAGTGTGCAGCCAGGGCAAACCCATATGAAAGTGCCAATTATTTTGTTTAACATTTAGTGCCATTTTTAACACTGCAGAGCATTGCTGGAAGCATGAATTATGCAGAGCATTGAGGAGCGTCACTGGAAGGGTCACTGTCAAAGCACACTTGGAGGTTCTTCACAGGACTTCTCCAACCCTTTGAGAAGCCTCTCAGCTTTTACAGCAGGAAAAGACCCAAAACGTAGGAGCCATCTTCAGTCCTAGAGCAATATTCAAGGTTGCCGTTGG
Organism: Phoebastria nigripes; assembly: GCA_035582835.1. Lineage (NCBI taxonomy): Eukaryota > Metazoa > Chordata > Aves > Procellariiformes > Diomedeidae > Phoebastria > Phoebastria nigripes. The sequence goes on from JAYKAV010002220.1 coordinate 5,570,149, forward strand.
GTTTGGATTGTTTTTCCACTGACCATAATTTGTTTAGATGTCACTGATGCTTTTAAAACTGGATGAAACGCACACAGGGCAGCTCTGCACAACAGAAACAGGACACATTCCGAGCAGCGTGTATTCCCCTCTATTCTCTCACCTGTTCCCAAAGGCAGGAAGAGACGCTGCTCCAAGCAAGGCTTCCCACAGCCGCACGGGAGGCAGAGCTGCACACAGCACAAGAGCTGCATTTCTCCTATTTTATACTTCTGGCATTACCTGGCCTGGAAACAGAACCTGACAGCATTAACCAAGGCATGAATAAGGATATTCATAGCAACTTTATTGAAATACAGCAGTCAGATAAACACATTGAAGATGGGAAAAAGCTACCTAAGATGAAGAACAGTGCAACAAAACCATTGACATACTCAGGCAATTTTCCATTTTGACTGGAAACCAAGAGAGGCATTAGAACAGCCTTCTAGGAGCTGGAAAGGGAACAACATCCTTTCTGGTTTTAAGATAGAGTTTGTTCTGCTTATGATAGCTTATGTGACATAGCTGGCTGCAATTATGAGTAGTAGGGACACAGACAGGATCCTCCATGACCAGGGTGGCCTCTTGTACATTCCTCCTGCCAACATCAATTGTTTGCTTGCTTGCAGTATGCATAGATTCTAGAAGGAGTGTTGGGGGAGGGCTTGGGGGGAAGGGAGAGGAAGAGCAAGGAGAAGGCATGAATATTTTTAAGACAATTCCTCAGTTTAACAGGAGAACAGCTATTTACTTGTTTTACAGGCAAGTTACAAGACTCTTGGGAATCAAGGTTTGTATTGAAGTACCAACTGGCCTTTGATTACAGCAGTGTGAACACTGCTGCTCTAATAAATCACCAAAATCAAAGCTGAACCATGCCATGAAGAGAAGATTTCAAAAAGGGGATTTGTTTTGTTTGGGTTTTCTTTTTTGAATAGCTGTGACCTAGTCAGAATCAGATTAGCCAAAAAGCAATTTATTTTTTTTTCCTTAATACAACAGGGAGAAGAGAAGAGTGAAGACAAGAAAGGTAACTCACAGAAAATGGAAGCATTTGGATTAATAGAAAGGCTGGAGTGTTTCAGTGGAAGAGACAAAGTGTTTTGGTGCATCTTCTTCTGCCACAACCTCTCCCCTCAACATTCCACTGTGTTAGGACGGTGTTATGCCAGAGGGAAGCCATACTCGATGACATTGCAGGGCTAAAACACCACAATTCCTTCAGTGAAATCTCTCTGCCTACCTCAATGGACCTTGCCCCTGTAGAAATCACCAGGTTTTATGCCTCCTGCATTTTCTGAAATGCTCTTTTCCTTTATCTAGATTAGATTATGAAGCTCAACAACAGAGGAATTCAGGCTACTCCAGGGATTTAAATCTCTCCTCCCCAGAGCTAGAATAAACTACTCAAATTCAAATATAGGCTTATAAGTTTGAATACAGTAGAGCCAAGATGGGGACCATTAAGTATCTTTTGCACAGGGCCAGAGCAACCACCACCATCTAATTTGTCAGATGGGATAATGCAACCCTCCAAGATTAGACCCCAAAGATTAACAAGGCAAGGCCTCTGAATAACACTGCTGGGCTCCGAGACTTGTATTTCAGTGAAGCTTCCCTCTGGGCACCTACATTATTTGTAGCTGTGACCACAAATACCTCAAAACTGAGGCACTGAGTTGAGCATCACCCAGGATGGGATCTGCTCCAGCTTCCTGCTAAGTTAACAGCAAGACTTCCTATCATGTCTCAAGAGCTTCATGTCCCATGTCATATTTACAAGAGGAATCTGCACCATGATGAGGATCAAGCACAGCGTGGTCCCATCATCTTGTTTAAAGCTCCAACTGTGCAGAACATCTTCACATGAATCAAGCCCATGCTATCAGTCTATAGGTCTGTTTCCAGAGTTAAGTTCTTCCCCTAAATCAACACAAAATAAAGGAGGTTTAAAAATATCACCAAGCTCCCATAAATGCTTCTTCTTCACCATGAAATATTGATGTTAATATAGAGCATGAATAATTGAGCTTCTGATTGCTTTGAAGACTCTAGCCTTACTGAATGTTACAGGACATATAATTTATATTATTTGGATAGTGGAGGAAATAACAAATGGTTTCACCTCTTAACCCTGTCTAATAGGCTGCCTTAAGAATACCAAAGTACAGTAATTGCTATAATGGCAGTTTGCCCAAGTTAAGTCTTAATAATGTTATAATAAAAAGAGTTCTTTTTGGCTCTTCTTTTTAAGATTGATTCACCCTAAAAAGTAATCAATAAATGCAATTTTTCACCTCCTCACTGCAAATACCTGCTTGGTATTTCTTAACTTTTCCTGCACTCAGCTTTGCTGGAGTCCCACAACAGTGAGCCACCTGGTCACTGATGCTCCAGGTACCCCCTCAATCTGGAACTGGCCAGATACAGCCAATGGGACAGAAGTGGAGACAAGGAAAGACTGGAGCAGTAATCCTGGCATGTTTCGGTCTTTCCTCTAAACTCCTTAGTCCCCATTTCCTATCACTAGACTCCCAAGCATATTTTTCCCTGACAACAAAAGACCTACATCGGATGAGCACTGAGCAGCATTTGGCTGGCTACCAAAGCCTCTTCCACAGATTTTCCCAAGCAGTGCTGTGCACTGCAAAGGACTGTGTGGCAGAAGTGCATCCCACAGGCCAAGCCATCAGTCCCAAGCCAGAGTAACGGTGCTCCTTGCATAAGTGACTGCGGAGCTCTGGACTGACAGAGCACATAGATCCCATGACCAGGGAGCCCTCAGAGCAATCACTGTTCATCTTCAGCTTTGCAGACGTTATTGATGTTGCTTTTCCCTTTTGACTTATACCCTCCACTGTTAACAGAATAGAGGGCATAAAATGGAATACCTTCATTTCACCTGATTTAATAGCTGATTTAACCAGCTTGTTATTAGAAATAAGTCAAATGAAGAAGTGATTGCACTTCCCTTTACAGAAAGAAATATCATGTTAATTATTCTTTACCGGCATAATAATATTCTGATATGCCAGCTAGACCCAAAGGCAGTCCAGTGGGAGCCAGGCAGGTGCTCAAAGATCCCCATGCCCAGCGCTGAGATGGTCTCTTAACTCAGGCCCATGTTTCTCAGGATTCTTGCCTAACTCTATTGGAATATATCCTTCTAGGGCCATGTTTGAGCACTGAAATCACCCATGCCCCAGTGACAGGGCAATGGAGAGAAGCAGGTATCTAAGGCACATGGCAAGAGCCAGGGAAGTCACTGCACTAGCTGCTTGCCTGAACCTGGCACTAATAAAGACCAGGCACAGGGATTTAGGTGGAATTTCACACAGCTGACTATGGTTCTAAAAGCAGTTAAATAATTTAGGAAAGGATGGTTACAAATGCTCTAGGTATCTTTATGAATAATGAAACCCAGCAGGTAATATAATTGAATATTTAACTTCACAGTAGCTGTGAACTCGTCTGCAAAACATTTACCCCTCATGTGTCCTGTTCCATCTACACAAAATCCATCCCAAGTAAATTACAAGCAGTAGGGACTTGGTCTAGCTGACAAACTGAAGCAGTGGATGCAATTTTACACAGCTAATTGTGATGAGTTCTGTTGGGGCCAGTTCTGTTTAATATCTTTATCAATGACCTGGACAATGAGATCAAGCGCACCCTCAGTAAGTTTGCAGATGACACCAAGTTGGGCAGGAGTGTTGATCTGCTTGAGGGTAGGAAAGCTCTATAGAGGGATCTGAACAGGCTGGATCGATGGGCCAAGGCCAACTGCATGAGATTCAACAAGGCTCAGTGCCGGGTCCTGCACTTGGGTCACAACAACCCCATGCAATTCTACAGGCTTGGGGAAGAGTGGCTGGAAAGCTGCCTGGCGGAAAAGGACCTGGGGGTGTCGGTCGACAGCCGGCTGAATATGAGCTGGCAGTATGCCCAGGTGGCCAAGGCAGCCAATAGCATCCTGGCCTGTATCAGAAATAGTGTGGCCAGCAGGACTAGGGAAGTGATCATCCTCCTGTACTCGGCACTGGTGAAGCTGCACCTCGAACACTGTGTTTGGTTCTGGGCCCCTCACTACAAGAAAGACATTGAGGTGCTGGAGCGTGTTCAAAGAAGGGCAAGGAAGCTGGTGAAGGGTCTGGAGAACAAGTCTTATGAGGAGTGGCCGAGGGAACTGGGGTTGTTTAGCCTGGAGAAAAGGAGGCTCAGGGGAGACCTTATTGCTCTCTACAACTACCTTGAAAGGAGGTTGTAGCRAGGTGGGTGTTGGTCTCTTCTCCCAAGTAACTAGCGATAGGACAAGAGGAAACAGCCTCAAGTTGTGCTGGAGGAGGTTTAGATTGGACATTAGGAAAAATTTCTTCACCAAAAAGGTTGTCAAGCATTGGAACAGGCTGCCCAGGGAAGTGGCTGAGTCACCGTCCCTGGAGGTATTTACAAGACTTGTAGATGTGGTGCTTAGGGACATGGTTTAGTGGTGGACTTGGCAGTGCTAGGTTAATGGTTGGACTTGATGATCTTAAAGGTCTTTTCCAACCGAAACGATTCTATTCTAAGGGATAAAATATTCTTGTTGGGAACACAAGTTATTATGCCTCACTTGTGATAGGCTTTCACTCTAGCTTAAAATACGCATTTTCCACATGAATGTATCACTCACTAGTTCACATAACAGCCTGCTACCTTTCTTCAAATTGAAAGACTCCAGCAGTAACAATATTACCTGTGTGTGTTTATATATATATAAAAATGCAGTGTCTCTGATTTCTCTCTCCAAATACAGTCATCCATTAGATTTAAGGATATTCAATTCAGACACAATGTAGTTTTGTAGAGTACAGAAATGAATTTTTAATACTAGAAGGAATCAGTATAGTGAGACAGACTGACCTCCAGCCTCACACAGACTACCACTCCTGCATTGGTTTCTTAAAAGGGCTGCTGCTTCTGCATGCCAACTCCAGCTAAATCCCTAGCCCCATGCCAGGTGAACATGTTACTTTTTCCACCCAAACATAATGGATATTGTTAATTTTGCCTGCACATGAACTCCTGGAGCAATCTAAGATTGTTTTTTAATCTATTTACACTTGTATCATTAAGTCACTTCTCACTTTCATTTTTTGTTGCCATTAATATAACTTAGAAAAACTCCAACAGTCCTAATTTTTAACTGATAAAAAAAAATCTGGATTGGGCCCAGTTCTCCTCCTACACTAGTGTTACATTAGTGTAACCACAGCTTTCAGTGAAATTAGTCTTGTTCACTCCACTGGGAAACAAAGAAAAAAGGTCAATCCTACTGTTTTCTCCCTACTACACCTACAGTAGGAGTTTGATCCACAAATACATATGCATGACCCAAGCTCTGGAGGGATAATTACTCAGTATGGCCAAATAGTATTGCAGCGAATCTGATAATGTTTCATTACTGCTAATCATTTTCACCAAGAAAACTGGCTTGTTTAAAATATCACAATGCCTGCATACACCAGAATTAGACAGTACACATCAGTATGAACACCAAATAAACCAAAATAAAATCAGTCCTATGTCTGCATTAAAACAACTCAACAAATACTATGAGGGAAATTATGAATTAGCTTGACTGGACTCTATTGTGTTACTGATAATTACACATTTAATCAAATTGAACATGGCACGCAGACCTGGTCTGTCTTTCCCCCACTGCTTTTGACTGCTCTCATAACGCTTGCTTTGTTACGGACAAAAGGATCCTACTCCTTTCAAGGCTGAGCAGATCACAACCCCATTTGGGTACTTGGGGATGTTTCTGGCCACAGCGTTTGACATCCAATTGTCCTGCTAAGATAGCTTCCCCCTGTTGTCACAGCTGCTGCTGACAAGTTATTATCCTCCCAAGCAAACCCATATCCAACCTACACAAGAAGCATCAATAGCAAAGTACACATATTCCTGCCTTTCACACACCACGTTGAGGGGGAAAATCATGAGCTAGAAGACCAGATCAAAACTCAGCTGGCTTTGTTCCTTTGTTGTCAGTGGTTTTCTGCCACATGGTGTTTGGGGTTTGTGGGTTGGTTGGGTTTTTTTTGTTTTGATTTGGTTTTTTCCCTCCCCCTCTCTATCTGCCCCCCATCCCCACACACCCAGAAGCACATCAGTAAAAAAAGCAATCAGGCAACTGCAGCAGTGTAACAACCTGTTACCCAGTACCCAAGTCCTGGGTTTTGTCCCAGGCCAATGTAAAACAAAGGGCTCTGCAAAGCCTTGTTGCGGCTGACTTAATTCAGTCCTCCACACTTCTAAGAATGATGTTCACCTTTGATTTTCATTTCAAAGGTCCTGCTTCAGCAGGGTTAATGAGAAAGAAAGAAATCATATAGCAAATTAAGGCTTAATTATTGTGCAATTCCCTTAGATAAATGTTAATTGTCCCATCCTCAGTGCTTTGCAGTGTAATTAACTATACCTCTGTACCAAAGGGAAAAACTGTAGCATGCTTCATTTCAAGGTCGCAAAACAAGTGAGGAAGAGACAAGAGACAAGATCTCCTGACTTGTCACCTCTATTCAGTCCCCTGCTTCAACCACTAGGTAGCATTCACTCTTCAAGTTGACACAAAACACATAAAACCAAAGTCAATGCCAGCTACTAGCTAAAAAGCTATGAGAAGAGAGGCTGGGAAAAGGGAACCTTTCCACATTGGTCATATAAAGGAACTGCAGTTTAAATCAGTGTTTGATATGCAATAAGTTTGACAAATAGACTTGTATACAAAGTTATCTAGCTCTTTTTACATATCCTTGTAATAACTACAGCAACTATGGACTTAAAGATTCAAGCACCACCTCTGAGCTCAGCTGTAATTTACTCTTCTTTGCTGAGCTATTTATCTTCCTAATGTCCCTGCCAAAGCAAAAATAAATTCTACTAGACATATCATTAAAGTATTTAGTCATCAGTACAAAATAGTGATATAATTCACTAAACCCAAAATACCCCAAAATGCTAGCTGCTGCTATCCCTTTACAGTTACTAAAGTGCCTTAATGAAATTCTATCTGGCTGCAAAGCGAAATATGGATGGATTTACACATAACATAGAAATAGTCCATTTAATTAGCAGCTAAGAGGTTTAATGGCTAATATTAATTTCTGTTAAACAGTAAGCCATAACTCTCTCAGCTGAAAGCTCTGAATTCAGACAGTTGTTTGGGATTCATTTTACTTCAAAGGCTCAAAGGTGAATTTCAGATGTGACTGTGCAGTGAAGAAGTCTGAGTTATGACCAAAGAGACAAACATTCAGAACTGAAAAGACCTATAGAAACTGCTACAAGAAGGCCATCCCATGTCCATCCCAGTCTATAATAAGTATTGTATGCTGCAGCCCCAGACGACAGCGCAGTTTCAGAGAGGTGCAATTCGTTCCTTACCCAAGAGCCCAATTACCATACTCCACAAAGCACGAAGATTGAGAGATTGTGCAATTACCACCCCAGCTATTATCACTGACTATTCTGTTCCAACCCAGCTCAGTGCCCCTTCAAAGAGGTCATTTGTATGTAACAGTAATTCCCCAAACAACAATACCCATGAACATGCTCCAAGGCAGGCAGCCAGCTACAAGCACTTGCAAGATGCCGCCTCTTCAGGCAGGAACAGTAAAAACTATTCTTTACTTTCCAAAATTTCAGCAGAGAACAGAGTGGGGGAAAGGTCTGGCATCTGGAACACCACGGTCTGTCAGCCCAAGGACCCACAGTTACAAACAAATTCTTTATTTCCTTCTTGGAATAAAGCCTGCCCAAATCTCTCCAGTCTACAGATGGGGATGCTTCTCCCCTGCTGATCCCATTTTTGAGCTCTTACAGAGCCGGGTGCGCAAAGGGACTGAGCAGTCCCTATTCCTGCTACAGAGCTGGACTCATGCAGACCAGCCAGCAGAACTTGCCTTGCTTTTCATCTTCTACAAACTTCACTTTTTAAACATGCTGAGCACAGGAACTCTTCAGTGTCTGTACTACCAACCCTCAAATTCTTTTTCGGTGCAGTCCTAAGAACATGCCAAAAATAAACTGAAGTTTCCATTGCCTATTGAAAAAGCAAAGGAAAAGCACGTGCATGGCAGCTAAACCAAAGTTCATTTTACACTCTCCCATCACTAACACAAAGTGCAAACCCCTGCACTCCCTGGTATTTCCTCAGTAAAAATAAAAATACCAGCCTTCCTCTGCATGCACAAAAAAAAGACATTTTTCTTTGTTGCTTGTAGCTTATTGATTTTYAGTTGTTCAAGTATAAGTGAATCTGTAAGACTTCACCTCTAATTGCCCTGCATGTGCTTTTATGTTACAGAGTAGTTTCAGGCAGTAAAATGTCAAAATAAACAAGATAAACAGGTAACTGTGACAAGTTTTCCCAAGGGCAGAAAAACATTATCAGCACCTGTTGCATTTTCCATGTGCTCTGAAGTACCCAGGAGAAAAATCAGAACTTTTATATAGTCAATACTTCATAAGTAATGATTGGTATTGATTCCTTTAGGAAAACTCAGGCTGTGTGTGTGTGTGTATATATATATGTTTCTATAGAATGAGGAGAGCAGTATAAATAAGATCTACTCTGGAATCCAAAGGCCTTCAGGCCAAGGTCCAGCTCTTTTTCCTTCACCTGTCTATTCCTCTGTTTCAGTGTTGGCCTGCAGGCAAGGGCCTGCTGACCAGGGCTCCTACGGATGAGTCCTCAGCATTGCTTGGAAGACAGAGAAGTAGCAATGAAGAAGGAAAGAGGAGATTAATTTCTGGTCTAGGACATAGCAGGAGAGAATCTCATGTGGAAGAAATTGCCCTCAAGGTTTGGCAATAAGGGCTGCTTCTGGCACTGCTACCACTTTCATGCATGGCTTGGTTATGACTGACCCAAGTTGGGTTTAACCTGTCTCATTGCCTAAATATTTACTGTTTCTCACACATCCCAGGCTGAGCTGGGTGTATTGAGGATTGGTGTCATTAGCACAATCACAAACACAGCAGCTCTGCAGGGCCAGACACCCGTGGGGTGGAGGCAGGCTGTGTGGCAGGCACTGCCAAGACAGGACAGCAACAGGGACAGGTTTTGCCAGTGAAAAATAAAACCTTGTTGCAGCCTCAATTCCCACATCGCCGCCAGCAGGGCAGGGAAAGCCATAAGCTACCAGAACAGAGCAGCCCTGTTTTTCCACAGGAGGCATCTGCTTTCCAAAACATGTTTTGACTTTTCAGCAAAAAGAGCATTGTACCAAGAAAGCAAGCCTYGCCTCCTTCAGCACCCCCCACTCCCGGGGCAGGACGGCCCCCTCCTACCTCAGCAAGGTATCTCTCGTGGTTTAGTCTCACCAGTCCCCACTGCAAGTGGATATGGGCCCAGTTTCACACTGCCTCTGAGGGCCAAAGCCCTGCAGTGCCCTGGGGTCCCTTCCAGCACTTAGGGCAGGCTGGGGCAGACATGGCAGCCACAGCACCTTCCTTCTCTTCCAGCCATACTCTGCCAGGGAAGGAAGAACTTCTCTCCAGGGCAATTTAAGCCCGTGGGGGTTGGGTGTGACACTGCCCTGCCCAGGGAAAGCTCGTCAGCCCATCAGCCCCCTCCCTGCCCAGCCCGGCCCAGCTGTGCCCAGGCCACCATCCCTGCCGCTCGGGGCCCTCCAAAGCCGCCGCCGAACCAAACCAAAATGGTCCTTTGGGAGCATTTGATGGTAACCAGTTTGTTTTATTTACAACTAAATCACAGCTGGGGTGAAAGAGGGGAAATATTTTCTTGAAGATCTGGCTGTGAATTACTGGCAGAGCCCCCGTCTCCTCAAGGCATGGGCTCCTCAGGTGATCCCGCCAAGGCGCTGAGGGGCTCCTATGATGGCGGCCGCCTCACCCGTCCATGTGAAGAGCCACGCCAGCAGCACAAGCATGGTGTGGGCCCGGCCTCCAGCACAAGCTGATGTAGTGCTGCATGTGCCCCAGCCTCCTGAAATGCTTTTTTCGACCCGTTTCCTCTTGCAGGAGAAGCTTGGAAGAAATCACTTGTCCCCAGCCGTGCCAGGCCGACGTCACGGGGAGCTGGGGTGCTGCTATGATGGCAGGACAAATACCCATAAAAAATGAGTGTTCAAGTTGACTGATGGTGTTTTGTAATATTTCAAAAGCATTAGAAAGGGAAATGTTGGTTTTTCATTTTAAAAAAAAAAAAAAGGCAAAATCTTACTAAACTTTTATACTAAACCAATACACTTGTGCATTCATTATTTTCAGAAGTATGCTCTGGTTTTCTCTAGGTTTCTTTAGTTTTACCTATTGTATTGCCTTTTTCTGTGCTCATGCTGCAGGGGCTCCCACAGCCAGACACCTGGCTCCATGCTGGCTGTGCAGCCCAGCGCCATAAAAATCCCTGGGTCATTTTTTATAGTAATGGGTTCGTTAACTTCATTGTCCTGGCCAGGTCCCAGTTTGAGTAAGTACAATCCCTCCAAATATTCCTCTCTTATTTCAACCACAATTGTATTTTTCAACTTCTTTCCTGCAAATGGTTTTGTGCTTTTTTCCATGCTTTTTTTTTCTTTTTAATTGCAAAACAGCTGTCACTTTTCATCCAGGAGATGGTTGTATTTTGATGCCACATTAATACCTCTATCCTACACACTTATAAAAACCACTGGAAACCTACTTCAAGGCAAAGCAACCTGCTTACAGTTGAGGAAACAATTTTGCATCCTACTTCCAGGGAAATTCACAAGTTTTACTCACAGGAGGAGCACAATGCAGAAGGAAAGACATCACAATTTATTAAATGTGTTACCTATAAAATATTCTACATACAAAATAAATTATGTGCTTCAACTAGACAGATTTATAAAACAGTTTGATGGCTCAGTCTATTTAAAAGGTAATCTAAGCAAGCCGTGACTGCACAGCCATTGCCACTAATCTCAAAGACATTAAAGTTTTTCTGGCCTCTTAGAAGCTATTATTTGAGTTAAAAACCTTACCGGGAGACCATGCTTGGGAGAAAACATAGAAACATATTTCCGTTAATGGTTCAGACCCACCTTGTTTGCTCTGGAAACTGACCCCATACTGTAAATTCTATCTCTGCTGTACAGTGCATTACTTATAGCATATGAATAATGAGTATTATAAACAAGCATTACAAAATGAAAATTCAGTTAACAATATTACAGAGCTTCCGTTCAAAAACGTAGTTCATGAGTGATACAAATTTTATGGTTCTCATCACCAATGAAAAAATTTGCATACCCCATCATAGAGTTCTTGCAAGAACCCATTCTGCATTTCTTATCTCAGGGCTTTTATGGTATGAAATATTGCATTAGGGCCAGTAATTTACATTTTTCCAATAAAATTCTAAATACATATGCAGCAGCTCTTTACTGACTGGCTTCATGTTATAAATTATAAGCCTGGAAGTAAATACATTAGGACAAATATTGATTTCTAAATAGTCACCACGAGTGAGATTTTATCCTCGTGTTGAATTATTGCACCTCTTGTCTTTTATAGCTGTATCTTACCTCCCAGCTACTACACTTTGTGGCAAGTAAGTAAATAAATAACACTGCCTCACTTCTGACAGTTCAATTCATTCAGTTCCATGTGGCAGAAATAGCAGTTATGAGTCCATGCGAGGGTTTTCTAGCAGCTCTACTCGGACAGACATTTTGGCATCTGCAACTATAATAAACACTGCTTTCAGCATGTCACATCACTGAGCAATCCAGGCTTTACTGTGGAAGCAGCAGATGAAGTCCTGTGCCTGTGGGAAAAGATTAGCAAAAAAAAGTAGCAGTACTGCTCTGGGATGTCATTGAATGAAGAGCACTTGTTCATTCAACAYGTCTGCTCCATAGTTGTTCAGCAATGTTTTGTTTTAATGCTTAATCTCAGCCTTTACTACCTTAACACCATGATTACACATGGCATCTGGTTAGGAAACCAGAACAAGGCACTTGGTCTGTGTAAAAAATCAAATAGAGAGCTCAAGTTACAGTTACAACTGGAGCACCCTCCATACTCCCATCACCCCTGCTTCAGAAGTGGCACTGAGACTCCCCAAAAACCAGCTCCAGTCAAGCCAGCATGGAAATATAATGGCTGCAACCTATGGACAGAACCTATTGCCTGAAGAACTGCGTGAATACAGCAAAATCTGCTCCAAAACAGAGATGGGGGAAAAAAAAAAAGAAAAACATCTTGGATACAGCAGTCCTCATCCTCACAAAGCTCCTTGATGGATACCGAGTGTGTGGCAGTCCTCACCGTGCCTCCAGCCCAGGAGGACTCTCTCTGTCCCCAACCGTCCCCTATAACCCAAAAGCCACATCGTGCCCTGACTTGCGACCACCCTGGCTCCCACACCCTCCCGTTCACAGCTTGGCTGTGCTTTCCTTCCCAGCTGCAACACGCTTTGTGGTGCAAGGAAATGGATATGGCACAGTCTTTGCTTCCATAGCACCAGGTGGATAGACACAGACACAAGAAAGGCAAAGGGCCTTGGAGGGACACACAGCGATGAGACCAATGGCAGTATGGAGAAAGTTTCTTCCCTGATGAGGAAGGCCGTAGTGCATCAGGCAGCTGGAAGAAAAACACGTGAACCCAAGGAGATGTCCCAGATGCACTGGGTCATTCTCTTCCAGGTCTGAGCTGGGCAACTGAGGTATGCCTGAACTCAATTATATTTGGCAATTCAATCTGCTTTCTGGGAGTCAACAAAACCCAAGCTGTGGTTCCAAATATTTATTAAAAAATAACTGCAAGTGGGAAAAAAAAAAGTCAATAAGCAGTCCCATGGCGGATTTATTACAGTTTTAACAGGTAAAGGGAATGAATCTACTTTATGGACAAAAATAGCAATAGGGAAGTATACTGAAGGATTCTTAATCAAATGATAAAATGGAAACAGCATATGCAATATATATTTATATATAAATATATTGGTTACATTCTTCTTAAATAGATCAAAACAACATTCATTAGCAACACCCAAAAGTATTTCTTTGTGGCAAGACATTCATCTTCCTTCACGGCAATACTGCCTCTTCATTTTATATCCACTAYGACAATTTTAGAGTTTGGGGCTAGAACAGGTATTCAACACAACCAGGTCAAATCCAGAGCAAGTGATTTAAAACCAGTTTATAGGAGATCTCAATGTTATTTCTCAGACTTAAGGCCAGGTATGCAACAGGTGGAATTGGCAGAGTGTGGTTTAAGCTGTGGGATCTCCTTGAAAGCTCAAATTCGGATTAAAGCTAGATTCCCACAGAGAAACTCTGACACTGCTCAGGATTCCAAGTTTAAGACACACTTCCCTTTTTCTGTAAACAAATGTTAACAAAATAAACTCTCTGTACCCTGTTAATCTTTTCTTAACATAAAAATAAGGACCTGCTTGGGTAGTCTTAAAATAAGTCAGTATAAAAATCTATCCTATCCTAAGCACTGTCTCTGTATCAAAGTGCTAGCAAATGGCACAGTGTTTTCTGTTTGAAGCCATGTTCCCTGCTTTTTATGTTTTGTATCGCAAACCTCAGCTCCAGCAGGACTGAACTCGGGACTCCAACCATGGTGGCTGAATCATGCCAGCTCTGGGCTCACTCTTGGGCAGCCCTCACTTATACTGGGACACCCAAAGCACTTCTGAACAGGTCGTGCTAGGACAAGCTCTCTGTGCTGTTAGACGGATGGTGCCCATCACAGACCYGTCCCCACCCTGCGGGGTGGTGGCAGGGTCTGCACATGCAGGGAGCTGCTCAGGACCCACCCCGGCGCAGCAGGTACTTAGCCTGTCCCCTGCAAAGACCTCGGCAGCAGTCGGGCTCAGACCCTACAGCAGAAGATGAGCAGATCCCCCAGTCACTTTGCATAGTTTGGTTCAGCAGCGACTCTCTCCAAGTCCTGGGGAGATGCCCTATCGTGCTCCTGCTGCTCCCCTTCCTATCCCTCCCACACCTTGCCTGTTCAGGACCTCTTTGGCTTACTTGGTTTGGTTCAAATGCTCGCTGGCTGTTACTTTGGAGCCTGAATAAGAAATAGTGCAAATACAAGCTTAAAGAGAAAAAAATACCAYATTGCCTTCATTGAACATTCAGTTCAAAAGACAAGGATCTGTAAGATGAAACGCCAGCTGTGGGGTATTTGAGACATTTGGCAAACCTGTACAAGTTTCTTCATGATTGTCTTAAAGGAGTATATTTGGCTTGGTGCTAGATGCTTAAAATTATTTGCTAATGTGATTCTAACTAACACCGTTGTGGCAAATTGCAAATGACTTTGAAGACTAGTCACAGAACATGGGACATCTCTTTGGCGTGACGGGACAAACACTCCCTGCAGTTATGGATTCCTCGGTGCTTTTCTTATCCAAGTTTGATTCAAAATGATTTTGTTTGCATGGAATGGTGTGAATTCATCCAGATTGGTTTTGCTGGAAGGCAGACGGACCACATTATTTCCGAGGGTCAAGATACCTTTATTTGGCCATGCTCAGGCAGATTAAGAGGCCAAAACAGAACTCAGTTTGATTCCTATTATGGGAGGCTGGCTGCGGTGCATTTTAAAACAATAATCATGTAAAGTGGCTGAGATGTTCAAGTTTGAAACTTCATGAAGTGCCAGGGTGCCCTATAAATGCAGAGACCCCCCTTGCATTGCAGCAACTTTCACCACGTGGCAGCACRCACACTGCAGTCCTCACTGAAGCGACGCGCCATGCAATGTTTCTTGGCTCACTTCATAAAGGGGCTTTATTTRTCTCAACTCCTTTTCCCCCCAAAAATCAGCAGAAGGGACATTCAGCAACAAGTTGCTTTCAGCAAGCAATGCACAAATGGCTTGTTAACTTCCCTAAGGATTAGGCACTTAGCCTGCTCAGGGTTTTTGTAAATCCTTATGTACCTCTATCTGTAGGAGCCTACATGCTATTGCAAAGTCTGGTTCTCAGTGTTTCAGGGTTCAGCCCTGGGAACTAGTCCTGCTTTGACTATGATCAAAGAGGGAAGACTGCACTCTTTGAACAGGAGCAGGGCTGACTGCTGTCCTCGTTAGACCCACAGGGCTCAGACCTGCTCCTCTCCATTGCACAGCTCCCGCTGTGCCTCTCAGTACACCAGCATCAAGCCAGGTTTGCTAGCTTGAAGGTAGAGTTGCACCAGGGGAGTTTTACCTGTTGATTTTATGGGACTGTTTCAAAGCAGGATGCACACATTTTAAACCATAAGGAGATGAATTCAATAAAGCTAAGGAAAAAAAGAAGTAGTCATATTTACAGACAGCTGCTGTCACGCCCCCCCGCCTCCATTAAAGAAACAGCCTTATCTTTGCCCATGTGCTTGTTTCTGATGTGATACTGGCCTTCCCAGCACTTCAGGACATTGTTTCCAATGACAAAGATAACAGAGTTCAGGCTTTAACTGAGAACTAATGCATGAATATGCTTAAGTAGCTTTCCTCTCCCAGCTCCATGAATTAATTACAGCTTTGTACATGAATAAAATGGAAAAAAATTCTCCACTTCTCTCCCCCCCCCCCCCATCAAATTCATGTTATTGTGGTGGGCAAAAGGAGAGATGTTTGGAACAAACGCTTCCTTCCCCTTCTCCCTTTGTCTGCAAGTGTAAATATTACTGGAGCTTAAAAGTCAGCATCTGCATTAAACAGATGGGACTCTGCTATGTTCATCTTTTTTGTGATGTTCATGTAGCAGGGACTTCTGAAAGACATTTGGAATGAATGCTGGCCATGACAGGATACTGCCTAAATTAGAATCAGGCTCCAAATATCTTCCTGCAATTAGATTATGTCATATGTTATACTCTCACTCATGGCCTGGGAAGGAGTGTGCAAGGGTACTTAATATCTGTAGATATTCGATTAAAATGAGTGCATCAGACACTCATTAGTTCTGGCTTTTGCCTGCCTCACATCTAGCCCAGGCTAGCTTCTAAACCTTAAGGGAAAAGAAAAAGGAAAATGAACACACACACACAGTGGAAGTCATCATGCCCATATGTATGCCTGCTGGCTAATACTGTTACCTAACTGAAAAGGTAAAAAGTCATGCAGTTTACACTTTGTTTGCTATAGTTTGGGTTATGTTTATGCTAAAAAGACAGAATTCAGAGGGAGGGGAGAAAGGTTTGTTTGTAATACATGGCGATTTTGCCGGCTCTTGAAGGTTGTATTTCAAGCACAACTGCATTTCTCCATGCACTCTGAACGCTTCCCTTTTCGAGGGTATTGGCATGCTTGTGGCAAAAGCAACCAAACCAATTAATTAGGCACATGGTGAAAGATGGCATAGGAAAAAAAAAAGATAAAGATCAGTCGTTTCCATTCTGAAAATCCTTACTCAAAGCCTTGATGTCACAGCAGTRAGCTAAGGATGAAGGTAGCAGACTCCTTCCTTGCATGAGGGGCCCAGCAACATCAGCTGTGAAATGCACACATAGAAAGGCTCTTATATATTGTACATACAACTGTAATGTAGAATAAATAGTACTGTTCTGACTCATAAGTGTATTTCAGCTTGGTTGTTATTGTTTGTTACGGCTGGAGATGGCTTGCTTTTCATCCCTTCTGTCCCACCCTTGGACACATCGATGAACAGCAACCTGGGAGTCCGGAGTGTCAGCAGTATCCTTTTGTACTCCTTCCGGAAATTCTGGTTAAGAAGCCCATAGATCACAGCATTGAGGCAGCTGTTAAAATAGGCCATAAAATAGCTCAGGACAAAAAGCCATTCTGGAATGTGTGGCTGCACTTTTGAAGGATTAATCGAAACAGCAAGGCCAATAAAGTTTAACGGTCCCCAGCACACAGCGAAAAGGACAAAAACCACAAACATAGTCAAGAAATTCCGAATGTCAGCTGCTCTGAGCTTCTGCTTGCAGTCTTGTCTCACCCGATGTTTGACTTGAATCACCAAAATCCAGATTCGTAGGTAACAAAACGTCACGATGGACAGTGGGACGATGAAGTGAACCACCACCACTGTGATGGTGTATGATGTACTCACTGTCTGGGCAAAGGTGCAGGAGTAAATCCGGGGGTCATACTGCAAGGAGCCAACAAAGAAGTTTGGCACAATTGCCACCACTGTGAGTATCCAGGTCAGGCAGAGATAGCAGCAGGTATTCTTCAGGTTGAAGAGCTTATCATACCGAAGGCTGTGGCAGATGTAGCAGTAGCGGTTGATTGCAATCGCCGTGATGTTGAAAATAGACCCGATGACACTTAAGCCCATCAGGAACCCGCTTATCTGGCAATGAACATTTCCCATAGTCCATCCATTATGGAAAATGGCACTCAAGATCATAGGGTATGGATAAACCGCAACTACAAGGTCTGCGACAGACAAACTGACGACAAAGATGTTGCCTACAAAAAAGGAGAAGAGACCGTGAGAGGTTAGTGTAGGTCCAGATAGACAACTTGCAACTCAGAACTCCTCTTTAGGCCTAACTCTTCTCATGGGCTTCACTCTACCCTCCATTTGGAATTTGAAACCCTAGAAAATAAGACTTTGCTCTTACTAGTGACAGCAATGGAGAGTAGCTAGGCATGATTAACCTGCATATTCCTTCTTAAGAAAATTCTAAACTGGAAGCGTTACCCTTAACTCAGTTATAGCTGTGGGTCAGGTTCCTGCATTCCTCTAAGTTGTGTAGGAGAGAAGGATTTTGCTCTCCTTGTTAATCAGCCAGCATGACTGTAGTCACCAGGCAGCCAACTAGCATTCGCTGTCCTGCAGAGAACTTAATTCCTTTAAATACTATATAGGACACAATACTTTCTATAACATCACACAGTGACACTTTACATAAGCTCTGTCCATCATGGGCCAAAGTTTTCAGTGGTTTATTCATTGCACTGACAGCAATTGCACGGGAAAGGTCTTTTTTGGTCTTTTCCACATGAACAGGTATGTTTTCACCAGAATTTCTGCAGTGTTCATGCTAAGGAGCATGTGTTCTTCCAGGAGCCATGGTGCAGCCAGCCTTTATTGTGCTTATCTTATTTGGTATGTTTTCCTGTTCCTTTAATATTAAAGTTGTCCAATGCAATATGGAAGCTCAATCACTCCTACGCTGTCTGGGCACGGGCAGGGAATATAATTAATAAGTTGCTGTCAGCCATCTCTGCAGAGTATATGCTTCAGGTTGTCCATTTACGCTCTAAAACGAAGAGAGTTGAGAGTCTGTGCAAATATGAAACAATTTAAGCCTTGCTGGATTGAAAATGGCACATTGCGTGGGACACCTGTCAACTCCACTGTGTGGACCGGTGCAACCAATGACTTCCTAACAGCACTTACTGCTCATTTTATGAGTCTGGTATATTTTTAGATAGGCAAAAAGCCTTTCTGTTCAGATTGCCAGTCAGAGTAGAGGAGTGCATTAAGGAAGGGACCTTGAGGTCTTTTGGGAACTGGTGTAAGTACAGGACCAGCTATAATGTTGAAAAGGACATCTGTCAAAATTCAGCTTTTTGATGACTAGACAAATTGTCATTTCAAGGAGGAGCTCAACAATGCAGTTAGAGGACAGCACACCAGAAAAAGTAGTTGTTTTTCCTAACTCTACTACCTTCAGGTATATCTGCAGTGGCAGGAAGGAAAATATTACTAGAGTACCAGTAGAGGCTATGTTTAACACGTTTAAGGTGTTAACACTTATGCCCCTATGTGTTACAGGCAACATCCCAGCCCACTGATCACACCTTCACCTTCTCTTCAAACCCTCATATCCTGCTCTCTACCAGATTATATGAAAAAAACACTAAAAAGAGGTCTTTTTCTGTAGTATCCATGAAGGGACTCTCTGAGATCTCAGTTCAGCTAGGTCACTGGCTTCAGTATTTGGAAAATACACCCAAGGGCTGGCAGAAATCACAGCCGCATTGCCATTGCAGTTGGCTCATTGCTATGTTTGTTGCCAACAAAAACTATCAGGACAAGTCAACAGTTCATATCAGGCAGCAGAGTCCACTTCACGCCGACTGGAAAACAGTCCAGACTTGAGAATAGCCCACGGCAGTGTGGAGCTGAGACAGCTGACACAAAGCGTCATTTTAAAATAAACATTAGCAGGGGTCATGTGAAGCACTGAAATCTTTTTAGAGAGAGATTTCACATACACAGGTTTACCACAGCACACAACTTCTGTGGCTGCCCTGCCTCAGCGCTGCTTCTTTGCTGATTTAATATCTTACTTAGAGCTTTTTAAAATGCCGTCACTGAACCTGGTCCCCATATAATTAACTCTATTTATGCCCACTGTCAAGGGCAGAACCACCTGTGGTGAGGTTTAGTGCTCACACAGGCACCCTAGAGAGGGAATGTTCTTCTGCAGCAAAACTTCTATCAAAAATATGCCACTTAAACAAAAAGCAAAATGTGTCCCCAGCACCAGAATTTCCCTTTGGAAAGGTTTTCCAAAACAATTTTCAAGACAGCAAGAGAGAGATATCAGCAACCCAATTTAGGAGAATTCCAGAGGATGCTGAAGACAGACTCCACTAGTGGGACCACAACCCTCCCTCTTCCCTGGACCTGTCCCACTTGGATACACATTTATATACATAGGCAGTAGGAGAGCAAGCCTCTGCATTTGCTGGGGATGAAAGACAGCCACATTCAACACCCAGTTCTGAATCAGGCAAAGCAGAACAAAGCTGGATATTCCCTACTTAAGACAGCACATCAGTGGATTTAATCCAAAGCTTAGCAAAATCATAGGGAAAATTATTAGCCTCACATCATTGCCAGCTGCTGGGAGAAATGAACGATCTCTGTCAGTCTTTCTTCACTAACTTGAATAGTTGGGAGGAAGTAAAAATATTGGGGGGGGGGGGAATCTATAAAAATAATATTCACAGGGTGGACTGAGTAGCTTGGATTCAATCCAAGACCACAGTATTGCGTGTATTATTTTGACACCACTTCATTGCATGTTGCTCCAGCAGGGAGAAAATGAGACAATTTTATCAAGACAAGAATTAATAATCTCCTCCTTTACTTGGAGAGCAAACCTGCCATCCTCTGCTCTGTGCTTTCAACTTGCAGTCTTGGCTCTCCTATCAGCTAGAAGGCCTATCGCCCCAGCAGGGTGTCAGGTCCCTGAAAATAAGGTCAGAAAGGTTCACTCAGTACTATTTCACAGAAACAAACCCATCTTCCATTTTGTTTGGCAATGTGGTCAACTTCATATTTTTCTTCTGGTGAGATGAACATGAAGGTCAGACCCATATAATAGCCACTTGCCAGTCAGTCCTGAAAATCAGTGCATTTTTAACAACTGAGTACTGAAAAGAGGGGGCACATCGCATGCCCCCAAAGCAGAACACGCCCTTCAAAGCATGGGAACTGGCTGCTGGCTAATTATTAAAATAAGAGTAACTTGAGTTAAACACTAGCCTGTTGAATAACAACAGGCTGGTTTTGAAAACTGCTTTAGCCTCACAATCCCTGGTTTGCTATGAGACCACCATGTGCTGGACCCTGCAGCCAAAGGCTCGTGCCCTTGTCCTCTGTAGGATGACATCGGACCCTCACTCCCAAAAACATTGCAGAATGGGAAGCCATATAATGTTTGGCTCTTAGGGAAGGTAAAGAGCAGTCTCCTGCCAATGACCTTCACTGTATTTTTTTACATTTTTCCACTATAAAACAAAGGAGTCCTGCCATAAGTAATACCAGCAGGACTTTGTCTCAAATTTAAAATTATCTACTTCTATGACACTATTTTCAGATGTATCTTTTTCTCTTTGTTGGCATGTGACTATATTTCCTCATTAGCTTTCACATTTTCCATTCTGTTTTTAACTCCTATTTAGTATAAATTGGATTGTGTGCCACTGTGCTCCATCCCCCAGTTATGGAATCACATGTGAAGAAGCATGAATGGTGGAGAAAGGCAAGTCTGTCACAAGTGTACTGGTAATACAGACTTGGCCACCTTTTCAGAGAAACTTTAAATCCTTTTACATTACAGAGGTCCAACACAAAGCTATAGATTATAGAGGTATGATACATTGTTCATAGTGTAATCCACAAATTGTTTGGGAAAAAAAAAAAAAACACAAAACAACCTGAAGCCCAGCAGCAGCGCAGATTATAAGCATGTGCAAGTAATACAAAACAGAATTTATCCCAGAACATCTTCTGCCCTAGTACTCCTGCCTTTGAGCTCCCCTCCTCCCTCCCATACTCCTATAATCCTGTTTCTGCTCATTCCAACAGCCTGCCCCTGTATTCCAGCAGTTCCCTGGCCCTGCCTCTCATTTTGCCTGGATTATCCAACAACACAGGTTATCTGAGGACTTATTGTCAAGTCCTGGTGCTAGGAAACGTGGAAATACCACAATGAGTTCTGCAAATCAATAAACCACATACGTAAAGGACTTCAATGGCAGGCTGCCCAAACAGCACCTGACTTTCATACAAAAGGGCATCATTCTTCTACAGAGATTCACTGAGCATCGCCGTACAAATACAAGGGTCATTGGCCCCACCTGCCTCAAGAGGCTGTTGGAAATCTCTCGGTGCACAAGCTCCAGTTGCAGAGTTCTAGCCTCTCTCTGCTGTTCCCACACAGCAGCTGTGGGCTGTCCTTTCGTACACATGGGCTGTTTTAGGTATCCTGAACATAGAAGTGGGGTTAAACGGCCGGGGGGGGTGGGGGTGGGGTGTTGGGGGGGGGAAGGTAAAATATTTTCCTGAAAATTAGCTATTTTTCTACATCTCAAAATGTCCAAAGCAAGCACCCAAACCTCTTGTTCTCTGTTATCCATACAAAGCTCTTACACTCGCATTGCTTGCTGAAATATTACAGAACTGTTTGCCTCAGATTAACAAGATACAGCTGCTCAATGCAGCCTGAAGTTAATACTGTTATCTGTAAGCCCAGTGCTGAAATTGAAATGTCCTGAGCAACAGGAGTTGCACCAAAGCAAAGAGACAGTTTTGCAGATCAACTTCTGCTCGCCTGGCAGGGTCCAGCTCCAACTGAGGAGGAAAGAGGGCTTTGCTGTCCAGGTTGCCCCTTCCTGCCAGCCACCTTGCAGGCATCCAAAACAGCCAGTGCCCAGCACAGCATTTTGGGGCAAACAAAACCACATACAACAGCCTCAAGGCCAGCAGGTGAGAAGCTGACCCATGAGCATGACGGACATGAGTGCCATGGGGGCTCACTGCATGACCAGTCCCCCCGCTGTCCCAACCTCTTCCCAGCAGTGAGATCAGATCCTGGCGTCTGCCCACCTGCAGCCAGAATAACTGACAGCTGTAGAACAGCAGGTATAAAAACCTAGGTTGAGAAAAACGTGCTAAGATACACAATGACATAATGCTAAAAGTTTATTGGGGTGACTGGTACGTTTGTGGTGACACCTTACTATTTGTGGCTTATAATAAAAAGCATCTTAAACTTTACGTTTGTCCTTTCAGGTTTTATGAAAAACTCAACTGAGTCACGTCTACAAGGAGATAAACTGGAATTAAGACTCAGATCAACCTCAGAGAGAGAGATATATAAAATAAAGTTCAGTAAACAATTTAACAGGCCATGACTGTAAAGCAAGCCTCTGATGACCGCTTACCATAACCTAATACTCTCTGTTTAACCTTCCAAAGCTTATGCTCACTGCAAAACAGAAACAAAATGTACTGTTTGCCCCAAGCAAAAAGATAGTCATAAAAGCTTTATTCAGCATGCAACAAGACTCTTTTATTAGCTTTGATAGCCTCCTTTTCTTGTTTGTTTTTACCCGCCACTCGCTGTGTGTTTGCTTGTATTTCACTAACCTCCAGTCTGCAGATGTGAAGTGTGTGCTCGGTTCTGCAAACTAAGTGACAGTTCATAGAAAACACTTTCAGACCAATTTTGTTCTTTTTATAATATAAAGATACCATTGAGCGTGTCCAATCATAGTRATCATACACTGCTGTAATTTAGACGGATAATAATACTGTGGTGTTGGGATCCTGATCCTGCAGCCCTCACTCTGACAAGCATTTGTTATATCACAAACTCTGAAGGATGACTCTGGGGAAGACAGCGTTTGCCCCATCAAAGAGCATTAAGAACCATCCTTCTATAGGGGACTACAACCCATGTCACTGCTCCATGCAAGCTCTTGGCTTCCAGGGCACTGTGAACACCGCACTTGCAGCAACAAAATGGCACATGAGAAATCCCAGACTGTTAATTGTTGTCTCTTTTCAGCATTCCAATAAGCACTGATGTGTCTGAGTGCCCGTACAACAGCCCAGTGTGTACTTACCCACTTTGACAACTGAAAAGGTTTGACAGGGGAGCACAAGTGAAAATCAGAGAAACTCTCCCTGAGATCCAGGCAGCGGGGGTGGGAGGGGGGGGAACATATCTGTTGTTCAATTCATTAATCCACAAATTTTAATTGAGGATTTTATTTGTGTATTTAGGGAGTCTGTTCAAAGAGAGGAATAAACAAAAGAAAGGAAAAAGCATTCAATCAATCACCTGTTATCATTACTCCATCAGGATTCAGAGGGGGATAAAGCAGTTAAACAGACGATGCAGCTGGGCTGCCAGCTGGCCTCAAATTCTGACTGTGCTGCATAAAACATTATAGAGGGTAATAACAGACAGGACAGCAGGTACTGCCAGCCCACAGCATCCTTAGGATGTAAGGTTAGAGAACATGGAAATATCCAATTTAAGGACACCATGAAGGTCCTAGACAAAAGCATAAAACTCCAGAATAATTTGACTTTTTCCTGGCAAAAGTCCTTTGAGATCTTTCAGCACAATTGTGAAGCCAGAGAACAGCAGTATGCTCCGGGCTACCAACTGTTACCTGGTTTACTGGCATCGTTCCCTAAGGGAAAACCGTGGGCACTTAGTGCTGCTCCCTGCCTTGTGCCAGCCCTGCGTCTGCGCAGGAGCAAGGCCAAGGCAGAGCGGGAGGCAGTCTGCAAAGCGAACTCTCAGCCTCCTCCTGCGCCCTTCCGTGACCAGACGTTTCGGCATCACTTTGGCATCACGACTGCAAGCTTCATTAGCCATCTCATCGGTATATCGCCACGGTTGCATGAAAGCTGCCTTTCCCTCTGGACCTGTGAGAAAGACTTGCTTCCAGGAGGAGAAGAAAAACCTCACAGTATTTACTGAAGTAGAAAGGACCAGCTCCCAAGCACTTCAATTACATTTATTTTATTATGCACCATATATTATTTTGGCTGAAAGGAAGGTTAAAGAAAGGAATTGCTTACACTGCCAGGTAGAGGACTGGATTACTGGATTTTAGACTTMCTTTTAGGTCATGACCTTTTAATTGTATCACTGTCAAAACCATATTTGAGCCATGCCTTCAGCTGCTCTAATTGAATGCAGCAAAGGGCAATCATTTGCAGTGTTTACACCCCAGATATTCATAACTTCCATTTGGCTAAGGACAGCCAGATTCAAAGTCATATCTGAGCTCAGAAGTCTGTGGAAATGGGCTGGAAATTAGAGACCAGCCCTGCTCACATGATTTCATATCTTTCCTTATATCACTTACCGTTACTTTGGAAACAATGTAAAGGAGGTGATTTTTCCCTTGGTGTGATGCAGATGGTAGCTGGACATTCACTCTCGACTGAATAAAAATGAGTTTAATTACCTCTTCTTCTGGACCTTTAAAAAGTGGTCAGCCATCTTTTGGTACCAGTGCAGAGCGACTTCCCCATTTTCAGAGTTTCAGATATTTTAAAAACAAAAAGAAGTTTTTAGACCATCCCAGAGAAACACTGTTTGGAAAGCTTCCCCCTGTTACTCCACATTAATCCTAACACATCCTGCTCAGCTTAGGCACACCTTCCCGAAAAGATGATCTGAAGATATTATAAAGAAAGGGGAAACTATGTAAAGTTGACATTTTACCTACCTCCAACAATTTTCAACTCTTTTAAAGTACCATTTTCTGTTCATTTATGTGCCTTTTAATGACTTCTTCCTGTGTTTTCCTGGAAGTTCTGACCCTTCACATGAAGGAAAACCATAATGCTGCAGTTCTTCTGGATTTCTAAACTTAACTCTTGTTAGCGTGATGTTTTTCCTGGATGCAATTATGGCAACTGGATTTGCTAGTAATGGAGAAGGAATAAGTGGCAGTTTGATCTGGCTCTTAATTAATACAAAAAAAGTGTTTAAAAAGTACCCCTTCTGGTTATGTGTCCCAGACTCCTGTCAGTTGACTGTTATATCCATCAAACTCATAGCCTGCAGTAAGGCTATGAGATAGCAAGCCAATCAACTTAAAAACTCGGTTCCTCCCTGTATCACTTCCAAATGCTTGGGGTAAAGACGGGCTCGGAAACACCTCCTGCCTTCACAGCACATCCCAGCAAGGCTGATGGAGAGCAAGTGTCAGGGGCAGGAGGCTCTTGGGGCCACCCTCCAATTTGCACCGAGCGAGAGCAAGCCTCAGCACCTCCGTCAGTGCCAGCTAAGCCTGCAYGGCACTGGCTGCGGTGTCTGACTCTGCAAGGACAGCATGGCTGATGGCTACCTATTCCCTATGGCAGCTTCTCATGGGAGATGGCAGATCTTTGGGCAGAGTCTAAGAAAAACCTCTTGTAGCCATAGGAGAGTGAGTCCAAGTACCCAAACTCCCACTTGACACCCTGGCTACCAGTGCCACCCTCTGAATTCCAGCTGTTTACCCTCCTTTTCTGCCTGAAATCCCTGCTGAGTCGTACTATGTGATGTCAAGCAGCTGCCTAATGCCCATCCAGGCTGTGTACGGACTGCAGGCTGATGCCGTTATGTTTACCCTCACACACTGGCCACATGAGCACAGAGACGAGCTCTACCAGCTCACGTTAACTCCAAGCCCATTATTTATCAACTGGCTTGTAAAGTGCTCTGAAACAGGAAAGGCCCTGTATAAACATAAATGTGAATTATTGCCAGCATCCATTGAAATGACAAACCAGCATCCATCCTCTCCCGGTCCCAGCAGCTGTACTGCCACCATTTGCCATCTGTTACTATTCTAAAATAAAATCTGTGAACTCAGGCTTAATAGACTTAATAATGCTCTTTTGCTATTGGTGCCGGTCAAAGTGTGTTTCTGGCCTGGAAAGGAGCTATGTGCAAGCAACCGATTCCTAGGCAGCTGACAGGCAGAGCGTATAGTCAGATCTGAAAACACAGCTGATTTTAGTGATAAAAATCACATCTGACTGCCCTGGTGAGCCCTGCCAAACCAACTCAGCTGAGCCCAGGAGCTGGCTCCTGCTCGTCCTTGTGCTTCACCAGCACGGTTTGTTGACTAAACCTTGGTGACAGCACCAGTCACTACACCCATGGACCTCCACTGCATGGAGCAGATGTTACCCTGCCACAACCAACAGCTTGTTTTGGCCCCCCAGCCCTGCAATCCCAGGGACGAGTCTCTCTCCAGTTCCAGCTCTTTCTGGTTAGTTGGTGGGGGTGGAGGGCAATTTTTTTCCCTTGTACGTCTTTTGAATTGTACATGGAAATGATTAAGGTATTAAAAAAAAAAAAAAAAATCACCACACAAAAATGTTTCTATCAGTGAAGGACATTTAGCCTTTAACTCATTCTGGACCAAATCTTGTCCAAGCCTGCTACAGGCAACACGTTTTCAGACTGTGGCTGGTCTGTTGGTTAAGCCTTAGGACAGACCGAAGAAGTCGTGTGAGGTGAGGATTGTCCAGTGCAAAGAGGTGGAGACTCAAAGCAGCCAGCTTTCCCATGAAGACCTAAAGGTGCTTTTTATAAGGCTTGTTTGTGCACACACATAGGTTCACTTTTGGGCTGCATTAAATGCTGTAATATCAAATTCAGATGCCCTTGTCAAGATACACCCTAACATCCTTTTCAAAGATTCAGACATGAAACAAAGTAGTATTGTACAGTACCCAACTTCAGGAGAGAGCAAGTTGAGCTTAGACCACACAGAAGAAGCTCAGTCTGGACACAGACCAGCACAACACAAAATGCTGCCCTGAATCCAGCCTCACTTTCTAATGGAGGCTCAGGACAGACCTTTAACACATACTGATCCTGGCATCGGTATCACCTCTAGCACTCTGTCCAACAAGAACAAGAGACTAACATAGAAAAAAGTCAGTTGCCATATAAAGATAGAGCTCATTTTTAGACAAAAAAGTATTCAACATATGAAATAACTAAGCCTAAATCAATAATTAGAGGAGTAGTAATAGAAAAGCTTGAGTAAACAGAACAGAGTTATGCTGGGTACACCCACTAAGGCAGAGCAGCTGTGCTCTGAGCATCCTCAGCTCGTGGATGCTGAGATGGGCTCCTGTGCCCAGAGGAAGCTTATCTGCTTTTCCCATTCTGGGTTGGTCTAAGGAGGGCTGTTTCCCTTTCCAGCAAATCTTGCCTCCTCAGGAACTTCATGAATTCCTGTTCTCCACTGCCAAGACAGATTAGTCTGTGCCATACAGACTATTTAGCTGAAATTCCTTTCTCATCTGTTTTGGAAAGGGTAAACAAATGCCATTCCTTGAACCAGAATCTGATCTCACATAGGCAGGGAAAATCTGAAACAAACCGGGTGCAAGTGGGCTTGTCAATCTGCTACCTCTGCAAGCTGTCTTGAAAAGCATGAAATTGAAGTTGTATGTCTGGACTTTTCTTACAGTATTACAGGGCAAATCTTAGGTTTATTAATTAAGAAACACTGTCCTGCAAGCAGGTGTCAAAGCCCTAAGAAAGGGGAATGCAGGGATGCAGGGAAGAGAGCCAGCATGCAGAGAGCTGCAGGATGCAGAACTTGCAGGGGGAAAGCCAACTTGCTCACAGGCAAATGAACACTGCAGTCTGCCATAACAGAGCTGCATTTAATTTGCCTTAGCTGTTAAATCTGTCCTCACTGTAATTATACTGCATCCTCCTCCTCTTGCTATAAACAACGCATTGAGTAAACATGCCAAAAACGTGGCTAGCAGGAGATGGAGGGAAAGCAGGCCTGTTTCTCTCCATCTTTACTCTCACCTTGGCGCTCTTAGATATTCTCCAGACTTAACATGCTTGGGGCTTTCTGTCTTATGCACCAAGTTTGCACCCTGACACCCCAGGATCTGATCAGTCAAAGGCTGGATGCCTTCCTAAACCAAAGCTGGCCTTCTGAAGTCCCTCCCCAATTTGGGCTTGGGGTGAGGAGTTCACTGGCCAAGCAAAGACCTTGCTGACCATGACTCGTGGGCAGGGGCCAGAACACCCTGGTGTTGATGGAGATGTGCTGAGTACATACCAGATTTCTCATAAATGGCCTTTTCACCAATCACTGTAACAAACCAGCTCCTTTCTGCTCATCTTTTCAGCACTGACAACAGAGGGTCTGATAGTTAAGTACTGAACTGAATAGAGGTTACCTAAATGAAGGCTCAGGTGTTACTGCAGTAGAGGGGTGATAAACAGGGTAGGATGTTTATTCTGCTTCTGCACAGCAGTTGCCACTAGAGTTAGGGAAAAGAAACATAATTGGGATCCCATTTATCTCCAAGGTGATAGCCTCTTTGTAGGCTACAGCATGGTCCTGGTATGCCTTACAGTGCTGTACTGCAATAGATTGGCTTTTCTTCTGATGATCTTAATATATTTTTTCAAACATTTGGTGGCCAATGTTATAAAAGCAGGTTATACAAAAAAACCATGAGATAGATTTAGTCCACAGAATTCCTTCCAGCCCAGATTTTTTTCTCCTGTGGCCTCACACTGGATCTGGCAATGAAGCAGGTACTGCCACAGTACACACATGCAGTGAGGATGAGGCTGGAAGAGAAGTGGTACCATGAGGGAGGAGGAAAGCAGCGTATCTGGGGGGAGCTACTTACATTCCTGTGCATAGTCAGTCCTCCAAACCCAGCATCCAGCACCATGGCAAGGAAAAAGGTTGAGCTACCTGAATTACTGTTCATCCAGCTTTCACAAACTGCTAGGAAAGGAGTAATATTCCTCACATTACAGACGGGGAAAGAAAGAGACCCAAGGTTTGATGGCTTCGTCACAACTATGTGAACTGTGAGAGAAGTAATGCGCATAAGTAGGAGACTAGAAAGTAAAAGAAAATCTATTCTGGACCTCCTGGTTCATTCACAATTATTTACTAATCCCATTGGAAATGGAGAGTTACTTTCACCTGGGAACACTTTAGGGACTCTGATAGAATTGCACTGGCAAAAGTCCAATGCAAACAGTTAAAGTTGATTCAATAAGAATAATAATGATAGTGGAAAAAATAACCTCAAAAAACCAACACATGCCCTAAAGGACCTTTTCAATTTTCCCAGAAATGAGTCCAAAAAACAGTGTTTCCCAGAACTTCAGCAAAAGCTTCACTTCAGATATTCCACAGGGCTTACAGGACTCGTGTCAAGGCTGGCTTGGGCAACGAGAAACTATCAATGATACGAGAAACTCAGACTAGGGAGTCCCAAATGTATTSCTGGAAGACATCTGCTTCTGTTTTTTTCCTAATGACTTATGAAACTTGATTATCTTTGAGGTGCAACGTGTGGGGATATTAAAAGAGAAAAGACATTTTTGCAGTAAAGTCCACAGTAAACACTTTCCGACATGAGCCCACGTGAACAAATGGTTCAAATGGGTGTGCTCTAACACTGATCTCGATAGGGAGTCTAATGGTGGTTAATATCAAACTGGCTTGAAGGAGAATAAGATTTCACAGGACTATGACACCCAAATTACTGGAGGAACCTCTTGAAGTAAGTAGCCATACTTGTAGGCAGCAATACGCAGAGTAAAAGGGAGATCTTGCACTTGTGGAGCATAACTGACGGGGCCGGCAGACATCTCTGCCATCGACAGCTTCCAGCACAAGAGCATCACTGGATTCTGCTCTTACACAAACAACGTTTTGCCCTCAGCAAAAAACACCAGGAAGAATAAAAGATGCTGAAAAAAGGCCATCCATGTGAGCCAAAGAAACTCTGAGGTACTCAGCTCAGTTGCCTAATCCTGAAATAGCCCTGAGTCCTACTTTCTCATCTGTAATGATAAGGGCAGGCCTACTTTTAGAGTTGTATAATCACCATCAAATGATGGTACTTTTAGTGTCCCATTAAACTTTCCCACCCTTTCCCTTTTTATCTCTATTGAACTTTTCTCAGCAAGAAATAAATCACAGAGATTTCTTCTCTCTGAAACTACTTAACATCCATACCAGGATACTTCAAAGTGGTAACGTGTAACTTGAGCCTTATGACTCCCATTAGAGCCAGGGAGGCTTAGAGAGGGCTGCATGCAATCCTTTAAATGCTAACCCTGAGAGGACCTTTTAAGCCAGTTGGTGGTTGGTAAGGGAGACTCTGCTCCTCCCTTCAGTGTTTGTATGGCCAAGTGTATGACTAAGAAACCCATCAGGGACAACAGAGCTGGAAGGGACCCTGGGAGGTTGGTTGACCATCCCCCTCAGGCACAGCATCTCCTCCTAAAAATTACTGACAAGAGGGAGCATTTCTAGATCAAGGACATTGCCCTTACTCAAATCCAATCTGCCTTCCACCCCRCTTGCTATAAAAAGATGTTTTAGACATGTGCTGGTTGAGCAAGSTCAGAAACAAAGGAATAACTCAACAGCACCTTAAGTCAGCATGAGACCTCCCCCAGGGCAGGGGCAAAATAGAGGACGAGGCTTTTCACACTGCCTTTTGCTCCTGAGGTGTTGGAATTTCTATCAGTTTTAGAGGACACACTTTCATTTGCCATCCTCTCCAAAGACAAGAGAAATGGTCAAGATTCCTAAATTTCTAAAAGGAAAACATCACTCACTCTATGCAGTTTCTGAAAAGCCCTCTTCCCCACTCCTAGACTTTCTTTATTTAATAACAGCATTTTTTAAAGAGCTGTCATTCATTAAGCATCAGATATTACTTCCTGCCTCCCAGTCTCTTCAGAACCATTTGTGACCCTCCATTTCCTCTCCTTAGTAGGATTCACTGATATTTTTCATTTAATTGCTGAAATCCCATGTTGTTATCTGTCCCCAATGAAGTATTTCTGTTTATCATCAAACTCAAAAGTAACAGAATACTTAAGGATGAAATGAAGCATGGGCTTAATACAGAGGCTTCTAGTGAGAAGCCCTTGTGTCCAAGTGCACACACAGGTGTCATACATTCATCCTGCAATCTTAAGGGTATTTGCAATATCACATATCATTAAAAGTACCTTCCTGAGAGGGGGTTGATTTGACAGGGTTAGAAAGGATGAGAATTTCTAGTCCTCAGCAGGACTGTAATACACGCGTATCAAGGTAGGCAACAAAAATTCACAGCGTGTTGCTCACCTCCTTCATAAGGAGCCTCAAAAGCAAGCTGTTAGAAACACAGACAGGACAGGGAGATCTAAGACAAGCTTAGCATGCTTTGCAGAGCTTTGCAGAAATTCTGTCAAAAAATTTGCTCGGCGCATTGCCGGAAATGGGTGAGAGCTTTGCACATCAATGAGAAACTGAGTGGAGCCCAGCAAATGCTCTCAGCTTTCCGAGCAGAGCTGGCAGCACAGCGTGATATGGCGTGCATTTCCCTGTCAGGCATGTGAACGCACCAACATGGGTTGTACATTCATTTAGGCAGCTCAAGAAACACCTCTGAGAGCAAGGAGGTCATCTTCAGTCCGGCAGGACCGCCCTTGCACAACTACGTGAAGTTTTTAACAGACTCAAATAGCTCAGTCAAGTACCTGTATATATTCTAAGGAATCCAGGGAGTTATTTGCAACGTCAGAGCTAGAAAGAACCAGGATTTGCAGCTTCAGTAACAGATTTACACAAAATAACAGAGACCAGCTCTTGCAGCAAGCTCTCCAGTCTGAACCACCCAAGGACCTCGCCGGGGCACATCCTGCCCAGGCTATCATGTCACCCAGCTCTGGCTGTCACATCTCCCCAGCTCCAGGGTGGGGAAGATGCACCCCAAGGAGCATGGGCCCATGCCTGCTAACTCAGCAGATGTAAGAGCCTTCATTTGGGAGCACAGTGGAGAAACACACAGTGTCGACCGCACCACAACAAAAAAACAAACCCGGAGCGACTGCCAGAAGTCAGCGTCTCAGCACCAGGAGTGCAGAGCGTGGAGTTTAACTGCTAATTAGGACAAGGCAGTAGCAAAGGGCAGAAGAGGGGAAGAGGTTGGCTTTGGTTCCCTCAGGAGTTCAAAGTCTTTCCCAAATTCAGCTACGTAACACATCCTTTAAAAGGAGAGCAATGGCGTCTTCTGCGTTAGCAACAAAGCAGAAATTCTCATGCCAGCGCTGCCTTCTGATACTAACTGTCCTTTTATCATTTATTCAGGAATAAGACTGTAACAAGGCAGATTTATATCAAATGACAAATAACAGCTGTGGGGAAAAGAAAAAAGTGTCGCACTTCATTAGAACTCTGTAAGACTCTGACAGCCAGAAACACACCACCAAAGTGGCAAATACAGCCAAAAAGACAAGACAGAACTCGCAGCAGGTGTTAAACAAAATGGGAACTTGTTAAAATTAAGGGCCATTTTCCCCCTTTCATAGTTATTCTCAAAACACCATGTAAAGAAATTCAACCTCTTATAAAGACAGGCTTGAGTCATTAGTGCAGAAGTGACATGAGGCCTTGCAAAGATTTCAGGTTAAAAGGTAACCATTAATACCCAAGCGGTTCCTAAAACCCTATGAATATGTTAATCTGGTATCAGCTGGAACCCTCTGCTATTAAAGTAATAAATCTTACCAGACTGAATTTTACCTTTATTCACTTAGTTTTACAATATTCCTTAAAAATATGCAAGCATTCAACATGGAGGATGCTGATGGGTCTGTAGCATCAATAYCAATGCCGTCCTGGACCAGACCACGTGTTTCCTTTTTCCCAGAGAGGTCGAGGCCATACCTGTCCCTGAGTATCAGCACTCCCAAATTCKCTACACCACCAGGCACTGGTTTCCCCCATGAAGGCTGGTGGGATTGCCAGGAGGGAACAGGACTGCACAAGGCTTACACAAGTCAGACCTGGAGTTGATTTTGTAGAGGTACCACAACAGCCACTGAGAAATACTCGGGACTGAAACGTATCCTGCAAGCCAAGCTATAGATTTTGCCTGAAGGATGCTGATTTCCAGAGGGGATGATTCTTCTTCAATCAGGCCCAAAATAAACATTGAAAAACCAAACAAATTAAGTACCTAACCAGCCAGCCAGCCCCAGATTATCCCACAGCATGAGGGTGCAGCGCTGACAGGTTTTGTTCTATATTTCTTTAGAGGGCAGGAGGTGATGGCGCTGCGTAATTCTGCATTTAATTAGTCAGAGCTACTCTCATATTGGAGCACAAACAAGAGACCCATTCTTGTTTCAAGCAAGGACTTTCCCAGTTAATTGCCAGGTAGCCTTGAGCAAACCACTGCCTTTGCATGTTTCGGCTTCCTGCTCTGCCAGCAGAAGATCTGCCTTTCTTGCATTCACTGTTGTTAAAAAGTACAAGGATGTCGCTCAGTGGAAGGCAGAATAGAAATAGAAATTAAAATGTTTCTGACACGCTCACCTTTTGGGTCTCAGGCAGTTCTCCCAAACTGAACACTTCATTTTGAACAGCCCTGTGCAGAGCAGTCTCAGGAGCCTGCGATATGCAAGAACAACCAAAAGAAGCGGGATAAAACCAGCAGAAGCACGGCCCTATTTACCCATCCTGGCATTTCCCTCAATCCCCCAAACCGGGAGGGGTTTAGATGAGAAATGCTGAACCACAGCACATGCAACTGTAAATTCAGTAGGCAACACTCTTCCCACACAACTAGATGGAGTCGTTACCCCACCATGGTACCAGAAGCACATTTTGCTGCTAGAGGTGCTGTGACTGGAGCTGCTGGCCCTGGAAAAGGACAGAGCTAGCTGGGTTAACAAACATCACTGGGGATTCATAACAATAGCAGTCTGAATCAGAAGAGCCCTTGACTAACTCCTAACTTGGACTGCTGCATCCAGCAGTTATCCTGCAGCTTCCACTTGACTTGGAAATCTTTCATGCTCTAAGCTGGATGCAATTGAATACGGTCATGGTCCATTCCTGGACTGTCAACGCTTCCATGTTTGCAGCCTGTGTCAGTTTGCAAAGCGCCTGAAGTTCTCTTACAGAGAAACCTCACCAGCTGATTTCTAGGGGATAATTGGAAAGGTCCATTGCAAATCATACTGCATGAGAACAAACACACTGTTGTCCTTCTGGCACAGGGTAGAAGCTGCCTATGACCTCGCAGGTCAGCATCTGAGAAAGCAGTGGTGCGGCTCATGGGTAAACTATGAGCGTTGCTTTTTTAATTTATGCCTGTTTTGGAACTGAGGTGGTCACACACAGCCTGCAGACAATTCCCTCTTTGTAACTGGAGCCAAAGCTAATTCCTTGTTCCCAGAGACCATGGCCTCAGGAACTGAGGTCCAGCCTTGGTTTCCCCTTCAAGCTCCTGCTGCTTGCACATCTCCCAGTGGGTCTCACTTAACAAAAAGCTCACACATACCTCTTAGCTTCCCAAAACTGAACACTTCCTCATGTGCCAGGAAAAAGAGCTCTGCCGTCTATGTACAACAGCATGGCTTTGTAACCCTGGCCATAACAATAGCACTACATAATAGCCAAGATGACTCAAGCAGCTAAAACTACCAGCAACTGTACAATATGTTGCTATATGACTGCAACATCTACTCAGGAGAGGAACGTGCGAAGGACATTGAAGTACTAAGAACAAAAGCAATGAAATTTTCATCAAAAGAACAAAATGCCCCCTATGCCTCCCGATACATATGCACAGCACAACACACTGCAGGACCCTGTTCCCTGGGCCCAGCATGGGAACATTTAAGCCCGTGTGGCAGGGATTCAAAAGTGATGTGGCTCCATGGAAGCAATACCTACTGAAGTGTCTGCGAAGAAGCCTTTGCACCAGGAGCAGCTACAGCTGCACGATGGACCTTGGCGTGTTCTTTGACAGGAGAATTAATCCACTTTATTGTTTGGGTTTCTTTATCAGCACTTTCTGCACAATCCTCAGATGGTCTGGTAATTATGGAAGACAGGGCACTGTGAATCATTGTTATGGTAAATGCTACAAGTTTCTCAGACTGCCTGAAAGACAGGCATGGGCTGAAGCATATGCAGAGGCTGCTTTGGGATAATGGCAGCACTTACAACAATGTCAGCTTCCAGCAAGTCAATTGTGGTAATCACAGAATCACATAAAACAGGGCTGTCGCCTTCCTCCTCGGGAGACAGGGAAATATCAAGAACAAAGATGCATACCTTGGAGACTCCAGACACCAACAAGCTGTTCTCATCGGCTCAAGGAGCTAAACCATCCTGAACCTCCACACAACCACCCTGACTATCCCCGACAAGGCTCTGTGTTAAGGTAGACATAAAACTGCTGCTACATCATTACTATATAAACCAAACATAGACCTACCAACAACAGCTGGACAGGAATACACTCTTTCCTCATAGGTATAAACCTCAGAATATCAGTGCTGCTCATGTCTGTTTTTCACCGCGGTTTCCTGGAGAAGTTGTGTCTGATCACACTGCCTGCCTTTCCCCAGTAATTTTTGTTCCTGAAGGCCAACTTCATTCACACTTTATAGAAGATTGGATGACTCATTTGGGGAAAAAAAAAAGTTTCTACACAATGGAAACTGGTCCCCAGCAGAGCAGGGGTATTGTGAGTGATCGCACTCATTAAAAAAGGCATAGGGTGACCTCAAGTTTTCCAGGAAACTGGGTAATTCAGTTGTTACAGAACTACAGACTGGGATGAGTTTCAGTCGAGTTCATACAAACACAATGCAGAACCAGCCTATGGGAAAACTGGCTTCATTTTGATGTTCAACGTTTAACTCATCTTCTGGACGAATGATGCTAAAGACCAAGAAAATCACAGGTAACATCACAATGCTGTTGAGAGGTTGCTGCTGGCTTCAAGTCAAACTCACCTTCCATGTCTCAGCCTAGAAAAGGAAAACTGAATACTTCATCATGGGCAAGGAGTTATTAGCAGAAGTCTCCTCTAAACCAAGACTTTTCCCTGAAGTCCTGACTGCTTCAGCAAGACTAACAAAGGCAGGGATAATGGTCTGCAACCATGTTTCTTGATAGAACTTGCAAAATCCAAGACCAGGAAATTAGCAAAGAACCCACAAAAGACAGACACATTATAAATATGCCAAAGGTGGAAAAAGTCTCCGTCAGAGTTTAGACTTCAACTGATACCAGAACCTCTGTCCATGAGGCTCCAATCCTCCAATCAGTAGGAAACTAAACTGAAGAAAACAAAGACTGGCAAGACAACTACAAGCAGGCCCACCATGGAGACCAGGAACAGGTCTCCTGAACGGAAAATCAAAGCTGACACTGAATAATAATGGACACATATACATGTGCAATTAAGAGAGGCAACTTCTTCGTTGCAGGCATGTTCTGCAGTAGCCTACGATTAGGATTGCATATTCCCAGAAATGAAGTCCCATGAGTTTTCAAGGAAATGGTACATTCGCAGAAGAAGAAAAAGTCGCCATGAAAAAAATAAAATAAACTAAATCTGCTTAAAAAAAAAAAGTTAAGAGGACAGTAAACCTAGTTTTAAGCAGAGCAACCACCATGTAATGCTGCAATACAGCAGCAAGATTGTGGGTTACCTAAATTGCCACCCAAGGGGAAAAAAAAAAAAAAARGGGGCAAGACAAAGAGGCTGAAATGGTGTTAGCCAACATAAATAAATCTGTTCACTAATGGATTTGATGCTGACTTAATCTTCTTACTTGGCAGTGCCCCGAAAAGCCTGCTCTTTTTGCCTTCCCTTACCTAAATGAAATTAACCTATTCCAGAAAATTAAGAACAATTTATCAGGCAACTGAAGGCAGACTGCTTGTTGGATATGGATCTGTGTTATTCCATCCAAGAAACAAGAGAATCTTCGTAATTTAAAAAACCTGAAAATGGGAGGATTGGCAAAGTATCGCATCTGGAGTGTCGCTACTCTTTTCTTGCATGCTTTCTGGCTGCTCGGCACACTCCAGTACACAGGTTGTACAAACAACCTTTTGTTTGGAACACAGGCGTTTGGCTCCAGCTACAACACAATTTGTTCTTCAGTACGTCAGAAAATGTAACTTCCACTGCCACCAACCAAGATGACATTTCTGAATGAACAAAATGGGAGCAGAATATTTCACTGTGATTTCAAGCTCTTTTACTTTCTTGATAAAACTGAAGTTGCTTTTTTTCCAAGAAAGTTTTTCATGGAAACCTTCTTTTCTGAAGATGTCAAAACCACTATCTTATTCTTCCTCATAACACAAAAGAATTGTTTTTTTGCAAGACTAATCTAGGAAATGGATGACTTTACTTTTCACCAACAAGGGTTTCCACTGTAAAACATTACCATCTTGCACTCATTTGAGGATGTGCAGTCCCTACCATTGCCCACTCCCTGGAAGGAAATACATAAACACCTGCATCTCAACATTTCAGAAGTCTCACGCGTTTGAAAACCAACAGGGGAAAACCTAAAAGTAAGAACTGAAGGCCATATTTTCTTACAGTATTAACTGGTCATATTCTGAAATGAAGGCTGAGAAAGAAAATTTGGCTAAAGAATTGGCTGGAGCCAGAATGCTCCATCAGGAAGGAAGCCCTCTCAGGCAGAACTGCAGTTTGGTGCATCTTCCCTCTCAATCTCTGAGCTCTGCCTGCAGGAAATAGTAAAAATAAGCAGTTATCTGTAAAACCCTTAATGTTGATTTTTAACTTTTTCATTCTTGGGAGATGAAGTAGGGCACGAGGAAACACATTCAAAAATAACAAGAAGACGACATAAGGGTTTTAAGTGAGAAAAAGGCTGAGGAAAACACTACTGCTAGGATGCACTACACACCTACAGCAATACAACTGCCTGAGCGGATTTCATACTCTCCTGCGGTACTCACAGATGTGACTGCAAGGACTGGCATCACAGATGAAAGCAACGGGAGCTGATGAGTAAAGTGTCCCCTCCTACTGTACTGCCTTCCTGCTGCAGAGCCAGCAGGACAGTTCCCTCTCTACTATGAGGTTGCGTTCAACGAATAGAGAAAAATCAGGAGCAAGAGCAGGACATGCAGGACGATGCTTAGAACTGCTGCTAGTTCATTCTAAATTCAGAAGCCACCCTCAAATTCATTCTGTGATGGACATGACAGCAGGAGCATGGTGCTCCCGCCCTCCTGGGATGGCTCCAGCCTGCAGAGCTGGAAGAAGGAAAAGGATACCCCCTCCCATTTCTCTCCCCTTTGTTTGCATATAGGATTGGGCTGAAGGAAGAGCAAAACCAGGAGACAGGTTGTGAGTGAGGAAGGGAACAAAGACGGAGGGAACTCTGGGGAAGTCGGGGTGTCGGGGCACTGCACACTCCCTCCAGGGACCTAAAAAGTGCAGCTTGCTTTCCACTTTTGACACTTTCAAGGAACAATGCAAGACCCATGTCAGCAGCAGCAGGCTCAGCCCTACCCCTATGGACATCAGGGCAAGGCAGAATGAGACATCTGCATTTCACATTATCCATTTAAACCAGGATTCACAGATTTCTTTCCCCTCAGATTGCCATGTCATAGGAAGCCAAAGCCAGTTCTCACAGAATCAAGTGTGACCTCTGCAAGGAGAAGTAGCAGGTCTTAAACCATGCTACTTCATTTCCCCATAGGCAAATCTGAAAATTAAAATGCTCTGTTCACAACACGCAGCCCTGAGCCAGGGTAGCATGCTAGAGACTGCGTGGGAACAAGCCCTCTGAAAACAAACCCAAGTTTGCTGTCTCTTGGAAGTGTCAGGTCCAGGGCACACGATGAGAAAGATGTTTTGTGCACCAGAGTGCATCCTAAGACACATTCATGGTGATGCATCCATACCACACACCCACTAGCTTCAGGCTATGAGAGGACCTTTTTCTTCTCTATTTACCCTCCCTCACTTATACATTCTCCTGCAATGTGCAAATGCTTTAAAAAGATGGTATCGGGATTTAGTGGGATTATTATGCATGTACAGGTTTTTGTTGTAAAGGAAGGCAAAGCTGGCTCTTCTCTGTATTATGAAGAAAAGTGAAAACACATTGGGAAGGTAATGGTTCTGCTGACGCTATTTAAATTCCAGGGAAGGAAAGCCCTACTTCAGTGTTCATCAAAGTCTTCTGATCATTTACAGATTTCTTTCCATGGATGTGGTCTTGTGTTTACATCCGTATTTGCAGCTGCTGCAACAGTCACACAAACATTGAGAGGACACAAATTCAAAAGCTCAAAAAATGACATGCCTATAATTATGATTAATGTTCATTAGAAAAGCATCAAAGAACTCTTCCAATCCCTAAAACAGGCCAAAATAGAATTCAGAATTTACCGATACTCTGGAGATGTATTTTGGAAACTTGAATGACATAATGTAAAATATATTTCACTACCCACATAATATCCAAGACAAAACTAGATATTAGATAATGTCCAGGTTAGCAGCCACAAATTTCTTCAACTCTGTAGCTCATGGGGTATGCAGCCTTTTAGATAGATAATTACCCAGATTTCAACTCTGGCACATGAATCATGTACCCATCCACACGCATTTCCCAGAGATACACAGTCACAGAGGCCTTAATGGAGGGCACCACACAACCTCAAAAAAATACAACAAAACACACTTTATCTTCACAAGAGATTGTTGAGGCACTGAAAGGATGTGGAAAACTGGAAATAGCATCCATGCTGAGAGCATAAATGATCCTTCTCTTAAAGAGAACAGAATTGGACTACTGCTTCTCACTAGGAAAAGCAGAAAAACATTTGCAAACATGAGTCCTATTACGAGACCCATAAATCTACATCCCACAGCCTAGGGAATCCTTCATGTCCTTAGCCTTCCTCTCTTCTCATTTCTATCCCACTCCCTTGGTGCCGCCTTCTTCAGCAAAGGACAGGGAAAAGCAAGTGTGGTGGCACACCTGATGTTGCTGTAGGCAAACCCACCCACTTGGTACTCCCTTGCCAGTACTCACTAGTCTCAAGGGTAAATCCCCTCTTTCACCTTTTTTTGCTACTTGGGACATTCCCGACAGGGCTGATCCTGGCATACTGAAGCGAGCGTGAATGCTCTCACTGCTTCTGTGGCAACAACATCAGGAACATCACTTTAAAAAACGGTTTTGAAGGATGTATTTAACAGGGGTTTGTAGGCAACACTGCAAGTTAAGAAGTTGTTTCTGGTACTTTTCTAGTCTTCAAACTCYGCCTCATCCCATCCCAAGGCATGAACTGTCCTGTTTTCAAGTTTTAGGAGGATAAAGAACATCAAGCACCATAAAAAATAAAAACTGCAGAAAGTACTTGCTCATAAAGTAACTTTAAATTCTCCCTCTTGACTGGAAACATACTTCTATACATCTACAGTGGATGAATTCAAACAGTTATTTCCAATATAATAAATAACAGGCTTCCCCAAAAATGACATAGAGCACTAAGGCAAGGGGTTGCAATATATGGCGTCTTCGACAAGCTGTAGAAAGCTTACGTTTTGATTGTGTTTCTTTTGCTTCAGTTCCCTGTGTTTTCAGCTCTCTATTAAATAATGTCTTGGACTTTCTGAGTGCCACTAGAAGCAAAAAGTGTTCAGAAAGCCAGGTAAATAACATCAATATTTACCACATTGAATTACTCCACAGAGGTCTGTAAAGGTAACGCTTTCTCATACCTCATGGAGACCAAAGATTGATAAACGCTCTCAGCATGAGAGCCACCACATCAAAGCAGACCTGAGGGTCATCTGGTCCCATGCCCCGTTGCCAACAGCTGCCAGAAGGAGCTGCCACACAGAAGAGTTCAAGGAAACGCATAAACAGGCAACAGGGAGATAATGTGCCTTAAGGGAGCGCTCCTCCCTGACACACAGCCAAGTACACCACAGTCATATATAATATTAATAAAACATAGCAGCTTTTCTAATAAGAGAGTTCATTTTTAAACACTACTACAGTGAATCTGTAAGAAAATCTTACAAGACAGTTGACGCACAAAGCTCTCACTTAACAAGTTACCTAACTGAAGAAGAAAATATGCCAGAAAGCAGTGGCTGAGGCTAGGCAGGGAGGGAAGATGCTGTGCCTGGCACAAGCTGATGCTATAGGAGCCCACGCTTGAATGGTGGCCAGAAAAGATTTAGGATGTCTTCACAGAAAATGCATGCTTGTAAATCTGACAGATCTTTACAAGTCTCCTCTAAGATAAGCCTGCATTATTTAAGCCTAACTTCCCAGTTATCTCAGTGATCTCCAAGAAAGCTATAACCACGCTGTCTGGGTGAGAGCTGCACCAGGCACGAGGCTCCCACAGGTGACAAACAGCACAAGTGGTGGAAGAAGCCACCCATACTTGAAGACAACCTGGGTACCCAGATGAGATGTACTTCTTGTCTAAAGTAAAGTCTCCACAATTTATAGAATGATTCATTGTACAAGACATTATACAAGAAAATATGTCACCTCTCTGTTTCCTGCCAAATCCCAGCACGGCTGCCTACGGGCTGAAGGAGCCACGACCCGGCAGAGCTGGGGGCTGAATACCCAGAGGCCCGGGTCTTCTTCCCAACTGTGCGGAGCTGTTAGGAACACGTGTTTTCAAAGGCAGTGTTCTCCATCAAGTAAAGAAAACGTTGCTGCACCAAAATCCAAAATCTTCATGGGAAACATGCTGATATTTGGACAGAATTTTCAGTAGCAAATGACTAAATGAATTAGCTTGATAGGTAAACGTGCTTCAGCTTACTTTATCTCAACTTATCTGTATGCAAATATTCAGTTTTACCTTACTTGCACATTTACATGTTTTACATGTTTCAGCAGTAACAAAGTGTTTTGACGAGCTGGAATCAACTTTCTTCAGTCTGCAGGGAATTTTGACTTTTTGTTCCAATTCCAAACACCAAAACCCAAATCTGGACATGGCAATTCCCCATTCTCCCCAGAAGAGAAATTAAAAGTCAAAGCCATTCTCTTCCTAAAACAATATACAAGGCCAAATTTGTAATCTGTCTTTGACTTTCCCCATTCAGCAGAGGGGAATAATCCCATATAATGGCACGTGTCCGATACGATTGCTGTAGAGAAATTAGAGGCTTACATCTAGAGAAGTATAAATCCTGCATTAGTAAGGTTTCCTCGGCTGCAAGGGAAAGAAACATTGCCTCCTGGTGATTAAGAATGTAATTATTATTATTAATTCTGAAACACTTTGAATTACATGGTAGATTTTCTTTAAATGGGCACTATCATTAGTACAAGCTGATTCGAACCAATGATTTATTCATGGCTTAATAACCCTGCTTGTTTCATATGGTCAGCACATTTTGCTCAGTATATTGTATTACTGGCTGGTTGCTATAAACAGGCCATTTAAATTTAGAAACTTTTGGAAAAGTTCTATTTAGAACAGATATGTGAATTAAAACACTAACTACATTGATCATTAACTACTGGTTTCTTTTAAACTCTTAACATTTACACGTGTGCATTAGGATCTCAAGAAAGTTCACAGGTAATCTCTAGTTGAAGTTCACGTTCAAACAAAGCTTTCTACTTGGACCGATCCTAATATCCAGTCATTTGAAAATCAAGAGGAAGTCTGCCAGACAGCACTGCCAAATCATGAAATTTCTGCAAATAAATCAGAATCAGGCTTCCCCCATGGTGGTGTTAATAAAATACCTCCAGCCTTGCCGATTAATCTGCAGTACTTCCTCCACTTTCTGAAGTAAAAAAGTCTGGCTTTACCGGCTTTGTTGCAAAGCAGGTCTTAAACAAAACTAGCCATGGATGAAGAGAAAAAAAGCCTTTACAATTTGGCCAGATACACTTCTGACAAGAAATGATACCTTTTTAACCACTGTGTAATTACAACGTACTTTTCTTACTGAAACTCCCCCAAAGTTTTGGCTTGAATGTGTTGGATGCTGAGCAAAACCAGACTACACCATCGATGATGCACACAGCTGTACAACCAGCTCCTCTTGGGTTACTTCATGTTTGAATTTTTAAAGATAACCCCAGGAACCAAGTCCAGTTGTTTTGTCCTCCACAGTTGCTACAGCCCTTTATAAGGGCCACATGCTGTTCCCTCTCCTAATATTTCCATGTTGTAGTTTCTTAATCCGTCATCACTCTCAGGATGACAGTTCTTATTTGACTCTTCAGAGAAGGAAACATTCCTAAAAGGAACATCATAGCCAAGTATGTGTAAAGTTGGCATGAGTAATACCCGCTCCCTATTATACTCCTTTTATCTACTCAGAGCAGGAGATGAAGCCACGTGTAAGTTAAGAGGCATTGCCTGATTTACAACCTGCTCTGCGCAACCGTGCAAGACAGTGGGTTGCACATATGAGTTTATGCAAAATGCTACTCTCTAGTTATCTCGCTTTGCTAATTATATGAGGAATAAGATTGTAGAGGACTGGGCTGCTAGAGTCAACAAGTGCTCAGCTTTCCGTGGTCTTTCCTGCTCCTTCTTCAAGGAAGTTTTCTGAACAGTGTGAAAAATTAGAATCTAAATCAAAAGTTGAATTAGATAAAGCCATGAGCTAGGATGATGTATTGGTATCCTACGGATGCAATCTTTTTTTTTCTCTAACCAGCACATTTCAAGAAAACATCCGGATATCAATTAGCATGCAAAAAGTCCGCTGTTCAGCTCAAACATCTTGGTGGGCTGTATCTGCCAGCACAAGCCGGCTTTGAAGGCTTGTCTCCATTCTCTCAGAACAACAGTGTAAAACATGCATCCCTGTTCGGTCCCYGTAGCCTTTAAGGAAGCTGTTTATACAAATTCCTGGGCTGCCAGAGTCACTGATAAAACTTTTTTTTTTTTTTTTTAATAGAAGTTGCAACTTTTGGTAAGATGGCAAAGCATGTGAGTCACTCGTGTTGGTGTATGAGCGCCCAGGCAAAGCAATACAGGAGCTCAGCACGCAGGCTCTGTTCTGCCAGGCCAGGCACAGCCCCTGCCACAGCCTGAGCACGTGGGACGAGCAAAGGGGCAGGGGAAGGACACCTCGCGTGATACCTTTCCAGCCACTTAAACCTCCCCGGGTGCAGCTTTGCAAAACA
Organism: Phoebastria nigripes; assembly: GCA_035582835.1. Classification (NCBI taxonomy): domain Eukaryota; kingdom Metazoa; phylum Chordata; class Aves; order Procellariiformes; family Diomedeidae; genus Phoebastria; species Phoebastria nigripes. The sequence goes on from JAYKAV010002220.1 coordinate 5,614,401, forward strand.
GACGTCCCAGAGCTGGACTGCAAATTGGACACACACACCAGATCTTTCCTTTCCACAACTACCTAAAAAGGTTGTGTAGTTCTCAGATAAAACTCCACAAGTTTAACTCCTTAAAGACAATTACTACTTTTGCTTAAATACTTGGGAAGTCTTGAACACAGGTCGTGGTTGGGATTTTTTCCCCCAAAACAGAAAAGGGGTTGGTTTTGTGTATGTTTTTTAAATACACGCTACATTCTTGACTTCTAACAATGGCAAATAAAAATATGTTTTTTAATGTAAGTGAAAGAGAACGAAAGTCATATGAGCAAATAGATATTAATTAATAAAGTAGTTATGAGATACCACACTCTTGGTTCCAATGTGGTTATAATTATAGGAGAGATTATGCATGGAGACATTCAGAGATTAAGCAAAAGGAAGGAGAAGACTGGCAGAAGAAAGCAAATATATGCCGTGAAACCCTGCTCATTGGCTTTACATCACTTCCCAGCGTGAAACTGTCTTGGCTTCCAAGGGAGCGTCACAGGAAAGGGGGGACTGGGAGGATGGCAGTAGAGGTGACCCCAAAAGACAGTGTCCTCATCACAAGGCAAACCCAAGCACCCAAGCAACAGGCTTCATGTCACCCTTTCCTTTTAAAGCCTATCCGAATCCATTCACATGGACAAAGGGTTATTTTTCTGCACAATGATTCAGAACACGGATCTTAAGTTAGAAGGCTCCAAGCTGCTTCACAAAATCATTTTGGACTCATCTTGCTCTATTTCTGTCTTTTTGCTGCTTCCATATAGATGTGTTTTGTTGCTCACCTAAACTGCTTTAATGCAGATCATTTACTACTCAGAGGGAAGGGAAAAGGACAGAGCAGCTTTTGAAACAGAGATGCTTGATCTCTTTAAGTATAATTTTGCAGCACTTTCAAGTTCCATGTCAAGATTGCCTTGTACTGCATTGAATTTTAGCTGGCTTCTTACTTCTCAAGATACTCCCAACACAATTCTAGGCAGACACTGTTAATCACTGAAAGAATTAATACAGCATGATTGTGAGGAAGACGGAAATACAAGAGGTGTGAGGAACAGATCGGATGCATTATCAGACATGTACATTCTGAATTCATAGAGTTAATATATTTAAGCAACTATAAATGTTTGAAAACTTAAGTGTTACTAGAATCATAAATTATACAACACTTGCTGATAGAGAATGCAGAAGAATTGTGTTCTCTGTGATGGAGGTTGAGAGTTTCTGGATGTCAGTAGCTTTCCACAGCTTGGAAAAGCAAAATAATTTTAAAAGGTGGGAGAAGGAATAAGGCAGAGAAACTAATACAATGCAGTGAAACTAGAGCTCCACAGAGAGCTGATCTATAGGTCTCACATCCTACCACCAGCAGTACTCAAGAGGAAGAAGCGTTATCCCTGACGCATCTGTTAAAATGCAAACTAGGCATTTCTGACAGAAATGAAGTAAACCTGATGATGGGATGGATACAAACACATCTTAACTTCCTCCAGGTACCACAGCTCTACATCTCCTTATCTTGGACAGAGAAAGCAGCACATAGTGGGTCTGAAATGTATTCATCCAGCAGCAGTCCCCTGGAAAGGATGCTCCTGTTACAGTCCACAGCTCATCACCATGCTAAAGAAATCACATCTTCTGTCTTACTTTCCTAAGTGTGAAGGATAAGAATAAAAGTTGCCGGGCCCAGTTTGGTGGCAGGGATATCAATAGCATTGGGTTTTATTCCCAGCTGCCCAGTAAGCCAGCACAAGAGCTTTCTAACTACTCTCACCCTCCACAACAGGAAATTGAAAACCATTTTTGACAAATACATGGCCACAAAGATCACCGGTGGAGGTATAAGAAAGGGACTGTATTCAAGCAAAAGCTACTTTCTTCTCTTTTGCAACTGAATGACATTTCAGCTTCAGGCTGTCCTTTTACCAACTTTTCAGGGAACTTCCACTCCAGTTTCCCCTGTTGCTGTTCCTGTGCCACTTCAAGGCCGCTCCAGCAGACACCTCACCTGCTTTAAAGTCAGCAGCAGTCAGAAGGACAAAAGGTGCCAAATCAGAAGTCTTTTATGCAGTATCTTTTTAGCATGACTGCAAGGTATCTATCTTCCCATTACAGCAGAGTTGTTCAAGTATTTTGAGCTCTAGGATGCCCAGGAGGGAGACAGTCAGTCTCTCTCCTGAATCTACCCTGTTTTCCCCTGACTCTCCTCCCACTCAGGAACGCACAGCGCAGCAGGAGAACAGGACAGGCGCTCAATACCCTATACATGGACATCACACACGTTGCGTGCATCGCCTTTTGTTCCCAACAGCAATGTGCCAAGCTCTGCAGTCCCCGTCGGTGCGGCAGCTCATACGTCAGCGCTCCAGCCTTCAGCAGGGGCCATAGGGCAGCCGGCCCCACATGCAGCACCGCCACAGCCAGCAGCCTCCCCAGGCAGCCTCCAGCATGGCCAGGAATGTCTCCTCTCCACAAGACCAGTGCAAGTGATACAGCAAGGACGGACACATCCTGGGATCAGCACCCACTCTAACTGCATTATTATTAGAATTATTAGAATTGAAATGCCAACGCTCACACCTAAGACCCACAGGAAACCATCTGTTCCTCTAATGCAAAGGGGAACACATATATGCTCTGCTAGTGGCATTGCAGCCAGGATGCCACAACAAATGCAGCTGTGCCACCAGTTACTTACAGTGTTTAGTAGGCTGCCAATTTGAATCCCATCCAATTACTTTAAAAAGGATCTGGCGCGCACTGAGAACCCCACTTTGAGGAAAGTCCAAGAGTTAAAAAAGACCCATCAGAACAAAAGGTGCTGCTGGGTTTCCAAAGACAGAAGTGCAATACACTGCCAGGCACCTGTCCACGCTGGCACCCTCATCCTGCAGTCAGCAACCAAACGCATTTAGATGCCCCGGACTCAGCATCTTTCCCCTCCCTTCCTGGTTTCCCCAGTGAAAGAGCAGTCTCATCAGAATTAGAGAAGCAAGGGTGTATGGAAGGACAGGCGCAAAGTTAATGCTTTGCAGGAATTGGCTTCTCTGTCTCTTCTTCTTCAAAAAAAGAAGTGCTTTTCTTGGGTGACATGGTGCAGAATAACCAGGCAGCTTTCTATTTCAAAATGAACTTGTCTTAGATGTCCATGGCAGAAAGCTAAACCAGACAAAGGGCTGCTCAGCAATTCCTCTTCATTGACGTATCCTTCCACCCCAGTTTGGGGGGGATTTTACCACAGCTAATGATAGCTTGTGGCTAAAGGCTTGGCCCAACAACACACCGGCTTTGCAGTAAGGACCCTTACAACACGGAGGTATCACCCAAGTGCTACAGCTGTACGGCAACAAGCACAGGACCACAGTGCACAACAACTTTGCACCACAACCACCCTCCCCTTAACACCAAAACTACCTTCATGCCAGCCACCTCTCTGCCAACTTTTATCTTCTGCAAGTACAAACCATCAAAACCTCACGAGCAAACCTCACCAGCAAGATATATACAGGGGTGCGCACCCATTAACTGAGTATCCCACATGCATATTAAACCATAGGGTAAAATCTGCTTGGGGGGGATCGATTACAAAGTGGCATATAGCATAAATCAGACAGCAAGAGCAGAGGCCTGACACACTCATGCCACCTGTGCTGCAGCCAGGGCAGTGGTGGTGTGCCATTCAGCAGCACCCTCACGGGAGAAGCTTCTGCCCATGTTATGAACACTATAGGAGCTGAAAAAGGGGATCACAGTTTGCCACCTGAGTCACCTCTTCATAGCACAGTTTTGTTGATTGCTGGAAGTGGAAACTCATTTAAAAACAGGGGAGAGGAAAATAGAAGGGTTGATTACAAACCAGGATCACATTCCAAGAAAAAAGTGTCAGAGTTTGATCATTTGTCTTCATTCCACATGGGAGGAAAAGTGGGCATCTTTCCACATTTGTTGCAAGTGGGCAAAAGAATCACTTCCAAAGGTAAGAAAAAACTGTGAAAGACTGGTTCATCAAAGCAATGGGAACAGTCTGGCAGCAGCAACTCATTTTGTAAAGCTATTGATCAATCAGAAGAAATCCAGCCTCTTCTGGGAGAAATTTGTCTCAAAAAAGAAATAACAAATGAGAGAACTGCAGTTGAAATACCACTAAGGAAGAACAGATGCTGCCACAGGAAGGCTGAAACAGTCTAGCTCCTTGTAAGCCCTGTTTGTTGCTTGCCCACTGCTCTGCTTCCATATCTGTATAATTTATTCCAAAGCAAATTTATTGTTTTAAAGACTCCACAGAGAAGGCAGAGAAGGCTGTGTGTCTGCTAAGGGACACAATGCTGGTGTTCATCCAGGGGTTATTTCTTGCTCCCACACTAATCTCAAAGGCTTTGTCTAGCCTGGGATTTAGCAAGACATTAATTAATGGCTTCCAATGGTACATCCACACTGGGAAGCCTTCTCTCATTAGCTAATTAGTCTATTGTCCTAATTAGACAGGGCAAGCCAGTTTTACTCCCTCATCGTCTTGCATGGGAAACCCTAGTTTTCCCACCTAGGTCTTCCCTCAAGTCAGTTCCCAGCTCCTCTGTCCTGACTTGCCTTTTAGAAGGACTTAGCTAGGTGGTGGCAGACACCATCACCTCACCCTTCAATGCTAATCTAGACCAGGCTGGGAATGTTTTGTTCACTGCAGCTGTCCTCCTGAAAGCAGAGCCCTCTGAAGTCCCCAGCGAGGCCTTGGGTCATTAAGAATTGGCTGGTCAGCATCTGTCAGGAACAACATGAGTACATTGCCTAACAAGTTCTCTGTTTTCCTATGAGGATAAAGCTAGTGTATCTCTGAAGGACCAGAAGACCACTGCATATGCCTAGATGTTCAGTCCACTCCTGACCTGGGCGGGAAGTACCCCGAAAGAGGGCACCTTGCAACAGGCTGGGTTTGTCAAACCCTTAAAACACAGGGTGCTGTGCAAGGGCACAGCTGGCACATGGAGAAAGGCACAGCTCTGCGCCCTGGGCACCCAGATGCATCACAGCAAGAAATGCAAGCAGATCACCCGTGGGAGCTGCGAGCTTGCGTCTCGTCTAGAACAGCACAGAGCTGTGACTCCCGCTGCTCCTCTTTGCCCTAACTGCTGGCCACGATAGCTCTCGGCAGGCAGGACTGCCTATTTGAAGGCAGAGATTAGCCTGACAGCCTCCCGCTAAACAAATCCTTCCTTCTCCCATCACACGTGCCTTTTTCTGCAAGTCCTCGCACCACACTTCTGCCTTCCCTACAAAAACTCCCACGGACGAGCACRGGAGAGGCAGAGCTTGCAATCCATACTGCAATATCTGATTATTTCGATGCCTATCAACTACACCTACTCTTAGAGGGTTTTGTCAGCAAGCTTTCAACTTAGTCCAATTAGTTTTGCCTAATCAGTTTTGATTAGTAGCAAGACTGTTTAAGACATAAGACCTAAGACATAAAGGCAGAGTTGCAGCTGACCTAACATCACATCTTGGGTATGGTAGAAAAGGTTTCTTTCATTTCTAGTCTTCCCTTGGAAAAGCCAAGATATAATCTCTGACGTGACGACATCCACCTCTGCATAAAAGGGAACAGCATACTTTACACTAGCTTAATTTCTCCCTGCAAAGTAGAGCACTGCAAAGTCCAGAGATGGTGCCAATATTTTCGGAAAGGCCAGAAATAAAACAGGCAGAACTTGTGATGGAAAGCAGAGGACAGTTAACTTCTTAACTCATCTTCATCTTTGCTGCTGCTGTTTATAGAGATGCTGAGGTCACACTGGCCATTTGTAAATAAGTTAATGGTGCAAACCTCAGAAAATACAGATATATTTTCAGTCAGATATTAACAGAAACTGTTAGTGCGAGCATGATCTGCCCTCCACCAGGAGTCAGGAGAGTGGAGGTGGGAGAAGAACGTGAGCAAGGACGATGGAGAGTGCGAGAGAAAAGCAAGAATATGAATTTTGCCAACTCCAGACTATTCCAAATGCTACTGGAATCCTCTGCCAGGGATATTTTATGTCGTCATGCCTTGCTTTTAATCTCTGTACCAGGAACTGGAAAGGGTCTTTACTACGCTTGAGATAAAGTTAACACACCTTATGCCCATGTCCTCATGGCACCGCTGGCCAGACTCTTCCTGAATTTCAGCTCTGACCTCCTCCCCAACCATGCAGAAAAGCCGCAGGCTTGGCCTGGAGGGGCTATAAGGCTGGGCTACTTCACTTGGCTGCGGAATCAATCGCAGGGGCTGGGGTTTGCTTTTATTTGGACTGGCTCATGTCAGCTCTGCAGAGAAGACACCAGGCCAGTGTCGAGAGGCCTCCACCGCCTTCCCAGTGCCTCCACAACTGAGGCAACTTCCAAAAAGTTTTAGAGCATCTCAAAGTAAAGGACGAGGAGGGAGGACCTTGATGTGCAGAGACTGAAGAACAGTCTTTATAGGTGCAGAGACTGAAGAACAAATTAACCTGGAAAAGGCGTAGTCGTAGAGGAAGGCTACTCAGAAACTCAGCCCTGGCTCTGCTCCCCAAGGCGCCTCTCTAGCGGTGCCAACACAGAGATATGACCCAGGAAACTTTGCTGAAAAGCTGCAGGTAGTGAAAGGCACAATGCACAGCCGTTGTCCTCAGACTGCACTGGGCCAAAGCTACCGACACAGGCTATTGTTCTCCCCTTCTATTTAAAAGAGCGATGACTTGCTTTGGAGTATGTTCTTGGCAACCCCAGCAGATAAACAGCCAGTATTTCTACAGAATACCATAAGGTTCTGAAAGAAATACTTTTCACAATATTATTAAATCCAGGAGTGAATATTTTGAATATGGTATAATCCGTTTTCCTAGGAACCAGCCAAGAACAACACTAAGTTTTACTTGGAAACTGACTGCCATCCCCACCTCACCGTTCCCTCAGGGACACAAGCGGGAGCCCTGCACGCCTCCCCCGACATCCCCAACCCTTCCCTCTTCCATCAGCGTGCCTTGAAACACAGCTCCCATCAGCTCTTCCCTTGCCCGCCACACGGGCGAGCCCCCATCCCTCCTGCCAATGCTGGTGTGACTCTGCTCTCCTCCGAGCCAGGGACTCTCCATTGGCCCAAGGAAGCCCGAAAGCTGAGTGCTGATGAACACATTGGGAGGGCAAATGCACAAGACTAAAAAGGCCAGGCAGGAGTATTTCAGCAGCCTGCAGATGGGACTCAGGGCCAAAGAAGAAGTGGGAGGACAGTGAGATCTGGATGGCTCCTGACATTGAAACTGGCCAGCAGACACAAGCAGGAGAATAAGTAGGTGGATTGGGTAGGTAGAGAAGAACCAGCCCTGAGCACAGATCATCTCCTCCCTTTCTCCAGCAGTTCCACCCTAAAAGCAGAACGCAAACCCATTCCCATGCACCAGGACCCCAGTCCTTTACTCCCTCTTACCTTCTCTACCTGCTGCCCACTCCACAAACCTTCCTATGCCATGTCTGTATGCAAGTCCCAGGGCTGGCTTAAGCTGCTGTGGTCGCCTAAATCAATAGGTTCTCCTCACCCCACAGCACATAGGAAGGCAAGTTAGTCACCCTGCAGAAGTCACTGGAAAATCCTGGACCACCTGGAGAACATCTCCTTTCCCTAAATCCCTCCTTGTGAATCTCCTCACAAGTAGGACAGAGCTAAAGCCACAGGAGAGCCCTGTGCCCCCCATCTCAGCTCGTGCTGGCAGCCCATGCCTTGCAGGAGCCATGCTGCAGGCACACCGGGGAGGCTGCTCCCTCCTGCCTGGCTGTCAGGCAGCGTTTCCTTCTGGCAGCACGGCCCAGGGCTCCAGTTCCTAATGCATCCAAATGTGACTCTGCTGGGGATTTCACCCACCCCATTAAGATTCAATTTGCTACACTTTCTACTGCAATATCTGCAGAAATAAAACTCACAGCTGAAATCTGAAGGCCAGACACAGGGCCAGGAGTCAGGTGAAATACGTTAGACTCCATTTAACTTACAGCTCGTAGAGCCCATGGGAACTGTAGGCTGTGTGCCTGCTCGGCACCCACGGGGCCAGCTATGTTCCCTCCCAGAAGACATCAGGGTCTCTTGAGCCCATCTGCCCTCACTGTCAAACACGAATGTCTGCAACAATAGGCAGAGCTGCCAGTTCTCCCCACCTTTCCCCTCGGGACGGGGATGAGGCACAGCTCGGTTAGTCTGAGCATCCTACCGCCCACCCTTGTTCGCTTTGGCTGTGGTTGGCAGATCCCGCCACCACTCTTCCTGCTGTGGCTGGATTCTCACCACTCCATCAGCATTCCCACTTATCCCCCTCCCTCACCTTCTGCACATCCTCCTGCCCCAGGCCTCGCTGAACCCGTCTCTACCTGGATGCTTTTACGCTGGCCCGGGATCCATAGCCATGACACACTCATTCCCCAGCAGCTCCAGCGTCCAGCTCAGCTGTGCCTGAAAATCACACAGGACCAAGCCCAGGCCCATGGGTGTTGCATCTAAGTGAAAGGACAAGCAGGGATTCAGGGCAGGTTGGACCTCGGGCTGCTGGACCTCAATCCCCCACAGCCATCGCGGCGTTTGTCAACATCACATCTGAAGGTGATGCGGGGATTGTTCAATAAAGCAAGATCTGAGGTGTCTCAGCAGAAGACATCAAGTGGACGGTCTCAGAAGACAGGGACTCACTGGTCCTCGCTCGAACTTTCAGGAATGAGAACAGTTAAACATGAGGAGAATAATTAAACATGAGAAAGCTACACCACAGGTTTCCTTCTACATCTTCCACAAAGAGCAGTGGGGGCTGTCAGGGACAGGAGTGTCCTGGGACTGTGGCACAGCCTCCTCCTTGCCAACTAGCCCAAAGGACGGTCCTGTCCTCCTCCGCCCTGCTCCCTGCTGTGGGATGGACTTGGAAGGGATTAAACATCCTGCGCAGAGAAAGAAAAGCAAACAAAATACAATGAAAATGCAAAAATAAAAAAAAAAAAGGCAAACAAAACCCATCTCTCAATTAATTTCCATTTTATTTATAGGCCATAACGTGATAGCTGTCTTTTTAAGCCTTTTAATTAATCACTCCACAAGTCACATAGGGAACAGCTACTTTGAGCACGTATGCCCACCTTCCCACTTCCCGAAACACGTTCCAGCTTGTGTTGAAGGACTGTCTGCAAGGCAATTAATTATTTGCTATTATCTAAGCCAGTACTTGGCTCCCCAAATCTTTCGGCAACATCAAGTCCTGGGGAAATAATGCTTTTTGGGGCTGAAAGGAAAAAAACAAAAGCCTTTGCTAGAGGCAAGGAAGGACAAAGGGGTTGGAAGGATTCAGGGGGAGAAAGGGAGCTCAGCACCGGGCTGAACCTGACTTGCTTAACTCTTATTGAGGTCCATAGGGTGGCCCTCCTGGGGAGGCAGGGTGTTATTTTGCCTGGTACAAGACACAGATCTTCCTAATCAGAGGAATTTTGTTTCAACTAATTTGAGGGTAACTGTATAGAGACCTGCACCAACACATAACAAAATTTTTGTTGAACACTGCAAAGGCAAATATTCCTCAGTTCAGAAATGCTAGAATTACTGTTTCTAGCGGAAACCTGATTCATTTCTCTCAAATCATATATTTATCATATAATCACTGGCTTGACCACGTGCCATCTGGCTATCAAACCGCCAGTACACCTGAAGCACATGCTGAGCACTGCTCACTTACCCAGTAACTAGTGGTATTTTAACTCTGTTCCCCAGCCACGCATCCACAACTTACGGTGCTGTCTTCAAGTCCTGCTCCAAACAGGAGTTGTCCTGAAAACCAGCATGTCATGGGAGGGGGAGGAATAGAGATTTCTGCTGGAAGTTCTGCAAAGTTTCACAAAGGGGCTCCTGAGATCCAGCACTACTACAAATACTCCCATCTACATGAACTGTAAGGAGGGGGGGCGTGTCCTGAAAAAAATAGCAAAACAAAAAAGCCAAACCAAAAATTGGTGGCTTTGACCCCACACAGTTGATGGGATGGAATCCCCTTGGGACCTCCTATGGAGCTGTATGAAGGATCAATTTAGGAATATTTCTGAAGCTACTACACTCCAAAAAAACATCTGAACTGCTCACGCCCAAGTGAGCTGCCGCTTCCTCCGAAGCTCCCGGAGCACAGCACGGGAGCGGCACAGCACGGGGCTGCGAACGCGCGGCTCCCGCACCTCGTGGCTCCCGCAGCCCAGGAGGAGCCCAGCGCAGCACTGCTGGGAGGAGAGATGTGCAAGGGTCTGGGTGGGAACCCAACCTGAAACCCCACCAAAGCTGGAGCACATGAAGGCGATGCTGTCAGAGACCTCTCCAAATCAGCTTGGCCATGGGGCTGTGCCCTGTGGCTGCGACACGAACCAAGCAAAGCACCATTCCTCTGTATCTCACTATGCAAATCACCTTCTAGGAAAAAACACGTTAAGACTGTTCTTCACTTTACACTGCTATTACACTTAAAGCTCACGCTTTACATTAATCCAAATTAATTTTCTCACAGGTTTTATCCCGCTGTCACTCCCATTCCTCCCACCTCCTTGCAGCCAGTGGCCCCGCTCCAGCACCCATCTGCAGAGCCACAGGGGCAGGAGGCTGCAGCAGAGGGACACAGGGAGGGACCAACACATCCCCACCAGCACGCCTGCTCCACCGCCCCCGGAGCCCACTGGGTGCACTCAGGTACACCCCCACGGCTCACACAACAGACCACTTCCAACAACTTCTCTGCACCAACCATACAGCCCATGCAGTCACCGCGTCAAGCCCCAGCCAGGCTTCTCCGGAGCAGCCCGATCGCTGCAGTTAACATTCCCATGGTTGATGGCACAGGGAGCATTGCTGGCAGTCAGCTTGATATGGCAAATTCATCACCATCCAGTTGAGTGAGTCATAATGAAGCTAAAAGCAAACACTGTCATGGATTATTCCCCACCAACAGCGGAGAAGCAACAGCGAGACCATTTGTCAGCAGCTCACCCATTTGATGTCACAGGCACCCATCCCCGTTGAAGAGCAAGCGGGTGCTGGGTGTCACCCTTCCACATTAGAGGACCCAGGGAGCGGGGAAGGGGGTGCAGCTCCAGGGTCCCCTAGAGTCCCAGCAACCTTCAAATGGTTTCATCAGCAAACAGCACGTTTCCCTCAACAGAGCCCACCAGAAAGCCCAGACGCCTGCTGCAGAGTCCCTGACATTTCAGAGGGTCAGAGGCTGGGTAAATCAGAAGCACTGGTGGGAGTCTGCTAGAGACAAATGAATCAGCAGAACAGATAAGCAGCTCCTGAAGCATCTACCCGCAATGTACAGAAAGAAAAGATGTAATTTCAGGCTTGTGGCAGATGCTGGAGGGTTTGTGGTGCTAAAAAAAAAAAAATTAAAAAAAAAAAAAATCTCAACACACCTACATATAATAGATAGCTTTCTAGGACAAGGAAATCCTGCAGTAGCTGGAAGAAAACCAGTCACAGCTCTCAACTGCATTTGAGATAAGGAAACAGAACATGGTCCAACACAACATCTCTAAAAGGTCAGTTTCCCAAAACTAGAAACAATCAGACACAAAAAAATAACTGAGAGAAAACACCTAAATACAAGCAAATGTGACAATGCCTACTGGGAGATGTTTAAAGATGCCTTAGTAGAGCCCTCCTTTCCCCCAAAAAAAGCAATACTATATTCAAAAGCAGTTTATTTGGTTTAAAATAATTTTTTTTTTAAGACAAGAGCCAAATTAAAAAATAAATAAAATACATAACAAATAGAAAATCCACTATAAGATTAGTAGCTGAAAATCAACACATTTTATAAAGAAAGCTAAAAGACATCAAAAAAACTAATGGCAATAGGTATATCAGGGAAAAAAGCAACCGTCTATCAATACAATAGGCTCGATGCTAAAAAAGTACAGTGAAATTATCCTGATACCGAAGATGTAGAAAGTATAAGCATTATCATTTTATCTTTGCAGATAAGGATGACTTATATCTCAGCTATAACAAAATTCTCTGAGAAGCAAGTTGGGAAGGTACCCAACACTGCCTGCTAACCATTTTTCACACCTGTAACTAGAAAACCTGCACGTCAGACTGTATGAAGGAGCTGGCCAAATCCCTAACATTTTGACTTTAAAAAAAAAAAAAATTGAACAGAAATATGTCCCAGGCCAGCCAGGAAGTTCCAGAGGTCTTGGAACAATAAATAAAAAAAACCCACTCAAACAAACAAAAACTTAGCATTGTGCCAATATTTTCAGAGGGCAAACGGCCTGACCCGGGAAGTGCAGGCTGGTTACCCCGCCTGCGGTCCCCGGCAGAGGCAGGGAATGGCCAGTATTTGGAGATGGAAACAAAATTAGGGCTAGCCAACACAGTTTTCTGGTCAGAGGGCTCGTCAAACTGATCTAGTATTTCTTCTAAGAGTACACATTTGGTTGACAAAGGTAACTGTTGACATAATATATGCAGACTTGTGTGTGATGCTTGACTTTGGCCAGTGTGACAGTCTAAGAACAAAATCCCCAGTGCTATGCAAACATCAGTGTATAGTGTATATCCAGATGAGTAACGGCCGGTTGAGCCCGCTGACCTCATTAGAGTTATACCTGCGCCGCCTGCCCCCACGGAGGTTTCGGCTCCCCAGAGAGATAACGTTTCCACGAGGGAAAAGGGCCCACGAGGCGGCAGAAATGGCTCCCTGCACGCAAAGCTCCAGGCAGCACTGGTGGGAGACGTGGGTTTGCAGGGAAGGCACGTTTTGGCTGCGTGCCTAAGTTTGCAGCAAGTTCAGGAGAGCTAGAGAAAGGTATTGCCAGAGCCTCCGCACAAGAGCAAGCTCACTCATTGAAAAATATTGGCTGGTTTTAGTGCAGATTTTCACACTTGTAAAGCTAGCAGGACCCACAAATGACAAGCTGTAGACTCAGCCATGCCAGCAGCCTTCGGTTGGTCATGATCCTGCACATGCCACGTAACACACGGCTCACTCATATTATTTCCTACATAGGTCCTAATCTGTGCTCAGCGCTCTGAGCACCTTCCAGTAACAACACAGGACACACCGACACCCACCCGACATACGTTACACCTTCCCAGAGGGAAAGGGGAGCGGAGTGATTTCTCTTGGAAAGTTTTAGAGGTCAGGTCTTTTGCTTTTAAAGTCCACCACTGCAGGGATAGCAAGGTGGCCAGGTTTGTGAAGGCTTTCAGCTGCCAAAAAAGTTCACCCCCCTCACCTGCCTCCCATAAAGACATACAGACAGCTCTCCTGCCAGAGGAGCAGAGTTATTCCCCATGCCCTTCACCCTCAACCATCTAAATGTCCTGCACTGTGGACATAGGGACCAAAGCCTGGAGCTTTGTTTGAAGCTCTTGGACCATACAAGCAGCTCCGAGCATCTGGGTAGCTGGATGTTACTGTAGGAAAGCTTAACGCCAGCAGTTCTCCAGCATGACTGACTGAAAAACCAACTGTGGACGTGAACTGTCCATTATGGAGGAAGCCTGGGGTGATTCTGGATTTCCTCTGCCCACAGGCATCACTCACCTCCTCCTGCTTGTTCAGCTCCAGGCAACTGCTGACGTTCTCCAGGCAGCTGACCACACCGGTGAGGGTACCCCTTGTGAGACCCTGCTTAACAGCCACACTCACACTCCCTGCCCATTGTAGCTACAAGCTGCACAGAGGTGCTGAAGTGTGCCAAGTACTGCAGAGAGGGCCAGGGGGGTGGACCAAAAACCCCATCCCCACAAGAGTGATCACCCACCACAGCCACTGAAGCAGTGCCAGTTTCACATCCCAGCCTGAATCCAGCTTATCCTGGCGATACAGTTTTAGCTCCAGCTGAATGACCTTGTAGCTGGGCTCTTGCTAGCTTCCCTACAAGCTTGCTCCAGAAATGGAGGGCTTGGTGCTTCCAGGATTTGGCAAGAGCTGACACATCCATAACGGGTGTCCTTTTCATTTACTGGACTGGCTTAAGGTAGGTTTGAACATAAGCAGAGAAACTCTTTGTCCAAAGGACTTCAACCTGGCTGCTGCGCTCCAGGTGAGCCCACCTCATTCCTGGTGCTGCTCACATGTCAGGAGGAGCATGAACTGAGCTGAGACCCCTGACTTCTCGTTCTGCGTCCAGGGAGGAAGACAGCCTGCTTGCTTGCCAACACGGACAGATGCAGGATGTTGTCTGAACATCCTAAACACACATGATCTTTTCAGCAAAACAAGATGACAACAGTTAGGTGCTGGTTAGACATTTTACCTTACTGAACTTCAGACCATCACCATCAGTCAGACCACCTTGCTTTCCTGCTGCTGAACCCCTCTAGTGACTTGGCAAAGGCATTCCCAGTTTAGGCTGTTGACTGAAGGAGGAACGATGCTCAGGTCAACAAAGCAGGACAGGTCTCTCGACACCTACCACTGCTTCAAAGTGTGTAACACTGAATTCCCCACTAGTCACACTCGAGTTCTGGGTGTAATGAGAGCCACCTCCCCTCAAATCAGGGAGGTTAACAAAGATTTCAGCTGTGTTGGGTTTACGCATACATCCCAATAGCTTGTATGTAGAGCATAGACAACAGGCTACTGACAAGGATTAAGATTTGGAAAATACCTCCATGGTCACTTCAAGGGAAAGCTGTTCTTTTTCACTTTTGCAGGAACTTTAACTCAACTCACAGCGGAGGCAGTCTTAAGACATGAAATGCATTCAAGTGATTAACAGTTTGAACGGTGACAAAAGCAGCTAAATAGTTTCAAATCTGCTTGCTGCCCAAACAGCCAGATAACATAAACCACTGGTTATCCTGGGGAGAAGGGAAGGGTAGCTCTATTTTTCTTTCCCAGAACCATTGATCACAAGCTCACAGCGTTCACATTTTAAAGCAAAGCTGAAGAGAACRGAAAATACCTTTCCCAACTATATCAAAGTTCTCATAAACCCAGTACAGCATGTTCGTGTATTGTGGATACTATGGGCCTCATTTTGTGTGACAGTTACAGAGCAACTCACTGGTCGAGGTCACTGCACCCAGCACACAAATAGCCATTTGTGTGCTATCATTACTAAATCAATCAAATGTTAAAGGCACTGGGGGGAAATTGTCCCATCAGTCTTACCCATCAGCTACTTTCACCGAACTCTGTTGAGTTACTCCATACTTACAGAAGATTGAGAGAGACAGAGAGAGATCAGCATCTCCAAAATACTTACAACTTTGTCTTACACATTATAAACACTGGAGATATTTCATTAAAACCATTTTATAAGCTATAAAACATTTTATGTCTTTCACTGTAAAAGCAGACAGTGGTGTAGTCTTTAGCAAAACATACTCTACAGTACGTTTTAAGCAGCACTACACAGACTACTTGAAACTCCTTACAGAGCAATTCATATCCAGTGTTATTTCTTTGCTAAAATAACAAGACTTTGAAGGCAAAAAAGAATTACACCCTCAGAGAAATACAGCCTTCTTAAAAATGGTTAATATCAATATCAACTTCACAATTTTCCTAGATTAATTCATTAGGGAGGTCAATACATAAAGCTCGAAAACAGACTTTCAAATTACCCATGGAAAAGACATGGAAAATCTTCACTCTGCTTTCAGTTGGTCATCTAAAGCACGTCTTTAAGATGAAAATGCTAAAACACATGCAAGGCTGGGACATAAAAGCAAGCGTTCAGCGTTGTAATAGGCTCGTCTTAAAAATATGAGCAGTCTTCCTCTGCACCTGACTCCGGCACTTGGAGTTTTCCTTATTAGCGCCTGCTTTCCTCGCTCTCTCCCAGCACGCTTCTGGTTGAAGGAATGCGGGCTTTACCTGAGTCGCGACGTGAGTTCAGGCTCCTCGATTTGCAGCTGCCTCTGGGAAACAGAAGTTCCGAGAAGTTGGAGGACAGAAGCAGCGGGACGGGACAGACAGACAGACAGACAGCGAGTCGGGAACCCCGGCGGTAACTCGGGTCACCGGAGAGAAGAGACGAGCGGGTGCTACTCTGGCTCATCGGCAACTCGCCACCCCTTCACCCGGGGCCCCCGGGGCAGGGATGCCCTTTACCGCTCCGGTGCTAAGGAGAGGGGCTGCGGTCCTGTCCGCGGCTATCGCCCGCCGACCCCCGCAGGCTCCTACCCCGCCGCGAGCGGGGAGCGCTGCCGTGCGGGGCCGGGGGCGGCGGAGCCCCGGGCGCGGTGCGGTGCGGTGCCGCTCCGCTCCTCTCCGCCCGCCGCCGGCAAGTTGGCAGCGCGGCCGTGCCGCCCCCCGCACCCGCCCCGCGCTCACCGGCGTTGCGGAGCTTCTTGTTCCTCAGCACCGAGAGGATGACCAGCGCGTTGCCCAGCACGTCCACCACGATGGTGAAGATGAGCACGGCCGCCAGGGCAGTGGCGGCCCGCGCCGACTGACCCCCTTCCAGCCGGCAGCCCGTGCAGCTCCCGTTGCTCCCCGGCCGCTCCATGCGCGCCTCTGCCCGCTGCCGCCGGGGCCCCTCCTCCTCCTCCTGCCGCCCCGACAGCAGCCCCCGGGGCCGCCGCGCCGCGCCGCGGGGAGGAGCGCGCCCCGGCACCCGTCCCGGGG
>JAYKAV010002220.1:5631190-5649016 GCA_035582835.1 Phoebastria nigripes
GCCCTCCCCGGTGCGCGGCAGCGCGGCTGCCCGGGGCGCAGGTGCGAGCCGTGCTCCGCGCGCGGGGCTCAGCCCGTGACAAGCAGCCCAGCGCGCTGGGAGCAGCCCGCTCGCCTGCACCAGCCGCGCCTCCCCGCCTGCTCTACCGGGCTTTCAGCTCCCTCCTCTTCCCCGCAGCCGGTTGCAGCCAGCAGCGCTGCGCCGAGGGGGAAACCGAGTCAAGGGGAAGGATATTTTTATGTCCGAGGAAGAGGTCAAGGGCAGCGGCTCCAGCTCGTACAACCTCCGCCGGCACGAAGCGGTGCTTTAAAGAAGCCTTCGCTGCCCCGCAGCCGTCCCGGGTGAGCAGGGGGCCGAGCAGCACCGGCAGCCCCTCCAGCCTGCGCAGCTGCCAGGGAGGCTCACACAGCTCCTGCCCTCGGACAGGGGTACCGAGAAGGGAGAAATTACGAGGTGAAGCTTTGCACGTTTTCCGTGTCGCAGAAGGGTTTTCTTTACCTTTGTTTCCCATGGCAAACACTGCCCCGCAGCTCCGCAGTCGGTGTGCCACCAGCCCCCTGCTGCTGGTCACAGCCAGACACCCTTGAGCCAAACCCATCCTTGCAAGAACTTTTTCAACCAATTATGTCAGAACAAAACCATTCACTTTCATTTTAATGCTTTTTACTGATTCTAATGTGTGTGATGCAGAAGCCCCAGCCATCATTTCAACTTCAGCAGCCCACTTGCATGCTTCTCAGTCACAGGAACGCAGCCCTCGGCAAGGATCTCCACCTCCCTCTGCCCAGCCTCGCGGCTGAGGCTTCCAGCCACCTTTTGTGCTTTACTCCACACCAGCGTGAGCAAGAAGAGACCAAGCCCCTGTGGCCAGATTGCGGCTGCAATACAGCAACCACATGAATTCTCAGCTTTATTTAAAAAATGAACCCAGAAAACAGGTTTTATGGGCTGTGGAGGTCAGCCGTGATGCTGTGCTAGGGCCTGGGTGGGGGCAGGAGAGAGGGCAGGGGCGCACCGAGGCTGCCCACCTCCCAGCGGCACCTCCCCTGGCTTCGGCCCAAAGCCACTTCTCTGTGTGCAGGTCAAAGTGCCCGAGCTAACGTAAAGGCTGTGTCACAGCCCGGCCTGGGGGTTTTACAACTGCCCGGTTGAGCGAGTCAATAACAAAGCTAAAAGCAAATGCTTGGATGGCTTATTCCCCGCCAGTAGCGTACAAGCAGCAGCGAGGCACAGCCGAAAGGAGCAGCAAACAGGGTCTGCCCTGGCCCGGTGGCACAGGGTCAAAGCCAGCCCCACACCTGCACTCAGGCCTTGGCTGAGCCGAGCTGCTTTAAGCAGCTTTTTACCCTTTCCCCGTGACTGGAGAGCACTTAATTTTGAAACAAAATGGGTTTTTTTGAAGATAATGATCAAAATCGTGCATTTTGAAATTGTCAAAGAGAGCATTTTGGCTTGAAGTTTGGTTTCTTTGGGCTTCTTGGTTGACACGCTGCACTGAATTCTGCATAGTTTTGCATATATTTTCTCTGTGTAACCCATATCATTTTGTTCACAGCCTTTTGGCTGGTCTAYGTTCAGGACCTACCTGCGGTACAGGAGCAGGGGCAGGAGCAGCTCACGTGGACACATCCTTTCAGCACCTTTCACCTTCACGCCGCTCTGCTCTGGCAGCTGTTTGCACCATTTTTAAGACACTCTCAGATGTATTTCAGATGTGGAGAACTGGGATGTGACTTTGGAGGACCTGAACTTTGTATGCAGGTGTCCTGGACTTGCTTGTAGAAACATGGTTTGAAACTAATGAAGATGGTGTTTGAAGTCAAGGAAGAAGCTGCCTTTCCAAGTGCTTTGCTTAAAGATGCGTGCAATGTTATCGCTTCTCCCCTGGCTCTGGAGGCTTTCAAGAGCCCCAGCAGACCTGTACCCAGAACAATTATCTTCTGCTAGCACCAAACCTGCTAGTGCTGCCTTCCAGCCCCTTCCATCGTGAGGCCACCAAGCTGACACATCCTGCAGGGAACTGGTTTTGCCTGGTGATAGCGAACGGTAGTTGATTGCTGAATAATGGGAAAAGTATTAAACTCTGCTGAACCCCACTGACCCTACACCAGCTGCAGGGCAGGGGTGGTTGTGCTGGTGCTGTCCCAGACAAGAGCACCGATGGGAGCACCAAAGCTGCCCAACAAAGATTTTGGCCTCGCTTAAACTTAAAAAAAAAAAAAACTTGCTGGCATAGCAGTGCGAGGTAGAGGAGGTTGCATTTTATGAAACCGCTGCAACTGGAAAAACACAAAAATGACTTTTCATCTGGTAACTTCTTTTGGTGCATAATTTATACCTGCAAAAAGTAGTCTTTTTCCATGGCCCGGTGCGACTGCCCTAGATGGGAAGGTCTGCATAGCTCTACCAGGCATGTGTGCATATGCATAGTTATAGCAACTAATCTCTCGTAAGGCACTTAGAAGAAATTATGATAGATGTAGTGAGCAACTGTTTTCATCGGTGGAGTGATTTAGACGAATGACTTTCAGGCTGTTTCCTCCCACCTTCCTGCTAAATGGACTCTTCACTGCTTCAATTAAGAAAAGGCTAGCACCCTAGGAAGCAGTGGCAAGGAAAAAAAAACAAATGAAGGTAGAGGTATCAATAAGACCTTTTTAATTACACTTTACCGGATCCTCTGACGTAAATCATGCTGAAATAARAATAACCCCAGTGTGTTAGAAGAATTCAGGTTCATTTGATTATGCAAGGACCATGAATGTGATCACAGGAGAAGGCAACTGAATTAGGGCCAGAAACCAGAGCCCTTCAGTACCCAAACCACCCCGGGGAGGCTATGTACGTGTACACACCCAAACAGGATGACCACAAAGAATGCAATCAGTGCAAAATATTCAAGCACCGTAAATGCTTGTCAAACACTCCTTTTGCAAAAATGTAATAGCTTTGCTGACAGCAAGGCGTAGAGGGGCAGTGCCTGGCACCCTCCTGCCRTGCCGCTCACACCCATCGCAGCAGCCACGTGCAGAGAATCGCTCGTCCATCGCTGAGCGCGGGACTCGTCCAGTGGCATGAAACATCCCCCTTCCCRACCCTACCTACCAAAGCACGCAGCTTAGTAAGAGTTAATCCAGGTATACTATAATAAATGAAAGCTTGCATAATTGAAAAATAGCTGAGGCATTAATCTTCCTTCTCGGTACCTTGAGTCCTCTTTAAAAAGATTATTTTGTCTTCAGAGACAGCTTTAATGCTACTTAATGAATCGCTTATAAATGAAGGATTTTTTTTTTCTCCCCTATACAGGGACAGGCTGACTACTACACTGATTTTGTCAATGTAAAAGAGACAATTAACTTTTGTCAAATATACAAAGATAATGGCTGTTCTCCACAAAAACTACTATACCAAATTCGGCATATTTAAGGCCAATTTGTCTTGTCGTTTTGACTGAGCCTGCTTAGCAACAGCGACATATCCATTTCCTTTAGCCAGACCTGGGGAACTCTTTGTGCTTACCAAAATAATTAGCRGCCCCCTGAGCACCCCCAGGAATAGGTAGGTTAGTGGTAGATAAGAAATTACAGGCTGGGAAATTCAGAATCTCAACACGAGCTCATTCAAAGGTGTTTTGGTGTCCAGCTTCGAAGGAGGGAAGAGACATGAGAAGGAAAGAGAAACATAAAAAAACAGGGCACCAGGAAACCTTCCCCTGAACTTCTACCCTGAATGTCTYGGTTGCAGACAGGGTGCAGGCAAGTTTTCTTTGAACTGTAACTCCCGCCTTGCAAAAGCAGACACCAGGCAGACCATGGGGCAGATTAGTGGTTTCCCCACTCCAAATAACTCCCAGTGAGTTGCAAGAGCGATTTTGTAGCATGAAGTCATTCCTAACACAGAGGTCCCCAAGCAGAAATGCTCAGTCATCTCCCTTGCCTGTGTCCCACCAAGCGCCTGCTCTGCTCCCCGGATCCACGTGCACAGTGCAAAGATGGTGAATGAAGCTGAATCCCTCCCCTCCCACCAGACCAGCCTGGTTGAGCACTCATGTTTATTTTCAGCAAGAACAACAGGCAATAAAAGTTATAATTTCTCAATAAGTGGGCCTTTTGACTCAAGCAATGGCTTTTGGGAGAGACACATAAGCAGACGCAGAAACGGGGCTAATAAATCCTTTGCCACGCGGGCTGCTCCCACGCTGTTTAGCCCCGGACGGGACGCGGAGGAGCCCTGCAGGGCTGCTCCTGGTGATGGGCAGAGCGGGTCTCCTCCACCCCTGAGCAGACCAGGTGAGGGTTTAGAGGTYTCTCCTGCCTCCCATATCAAAACCAGCAGCCTGCAGTGGTTTAACGCCACCAGGACGCGGTGCTCAGCCCTTGGAGAGCTTCAGCACATGCCTTTCCAGCACAGTCTGTTTTTCTTGTTTAAGATTCTGGTCTAGAATCAGAGGTTCACTCCTTGGCACAGTCTTAGACTCCTTGAGCTGGCAAACACAGCTAAAATAAGCCATTTAGTCCCTCTGTGCATCATGGCCATTATCTTCAAAGGAAGGACCAACACCTTTTTTCCTCCTCCTTGTCTCAATTCTGCCCTTAAATCCAGCGCGTGGCCAGGAGGCAGAGTTATTTCCAAACCATTACCAAAGGGGGAATCACCGTTATCTGCCCACCACTCTCTAGCCAAACACACACAGCAGTAGTTCTTCTCTCCCAAACTTTTTTCTTGTCCGTTTGGACTGCGCAGCTATTTACTGCAGAGGCAACACAGCTGCACTGTGCACGGCGTAAGAGATTCCCAGTCTTGGGGAAAAAAGCACTAGTTGCTTCGGCAATAAATAGATGAATACAGCAGCTTGCCCCGAGCTGCCATCGCAGAAGAGATCAACAAACAAGTGGCTCTGTTTATGCCATCGTGCTTGCATAGAAGCTCCAGACAAACTAATAACCTCATGTTCAGCCACTTCCCCTCTTTGTCCCTGAAGCAGCAGCCTCACGCAGAGCGCACAGCTCACTCGCCCAGAATAGGCTTTTTTGTTAATCGCTCAAAAAGCTGCGGACACAGGCCTGTTCATTCAGCTCAACTGCTTAACGCTGCAATCTAAATAAAAAGGGAAAGAAGGAAAACTTTGTATTCCTTTCGTACCCTGAATATTAAATGACACTGTCAATGTTGCCTTGGGACGCAACATCAAACTACTTCCTTTGCTCTGAGATGGGATTTAAGAAGAATGACTCTGAGGTTGACTTGCCATTTCAAATCTCCCATTTTTTTTYCCCCCATCTCAAACTCGAGGACGCAACATGAACGAAATCAGAATTAGCCTTGTTACAAACAAGCAAGGGGGGTGACCTACATTCACTTTGCCTCTCAGAAGGAAGTGATGGCAAAAGTTTAAATCCCGCCATACAGGGCTGTCAGCTGCGGCACATTTAGGTCAAAGTTTGTTGTGATCAAATCATGCTTTCCGAAAAGGCTTTTACTAGCAGGATGATTTGTACGGCAGTGGCTGAATTATGCATGGGATTTGTACAGCCTCTGCTAGCAAATAACTCCAGCCCCTCCAAYATGTGCGGAGAAACTCAAGGTCTTCCCTGCAGCATCTTCAGTGGTTTGAACCCGGCTCTGCGACCCTGGGGACCCACATTGTGCTGGGGTATCGGGGTAGCCCTTGTCACCAGCCACATCAGGCAGCATCCCATGCTGTGCCAGGCTGGAGCCGGTCTTGCTGCAGGTCTCGAGGTGCTAGGATGAAATGTGGGTTTTTTCAATGATCTTCTTGAATCCCGCCCCAAAAAAATCCCAAATCAGAGGGCCTGCTCCCAGTGAAGGCAGTCTGGTTGCTGTGCGGGCTGCCGGGGCTGCTTGGATGACAKCCGAGTGGTAGCACAGGACTCTGCCCAAGTGACGGTCACACTGAAGGAAATACATGGAAGTGAACAGGCTGGTGAGGTTTGTTGTTGTGAACTGAGAAAAAAAAAAACCTCAGGGAAGGCCACAACTGTTTACCCCATTAAGCCAGGAAGATTCAATTGATGTATTTTGTGGCTAACAAATCCTAAAGAATTTTAAGTGCTTTACTATCTGTGCAAGAAACTCCTACGTTGCCCARTAACAGGCAAGTTACTCAAGGTGCTGCTAGCTCAGTGCTTGTCAGCAAGGCAGTGAATCCGAAAAACAAGAAAAGCAAAGCAAAGAAAGGAAAGCTGGTTCATGACAGACCAGTCCCCCGAGACAGGGGCCCTATTTGTCTTCAAGATCTGCCTTTAACTYGAGCAAAAGAAGGACCGCTCATCCTCCTCACACCGTCCCCATGGAGTGTGTGCTCAAGCGAGGGCAGGCAAAGCTTTCCCCCTTACACCAAGACCTCCTGGGGTGGGAGGAGAGGAGAGGAGAAAAAAAAAAAAAAAGAGCACTTCATATTTTTCCTATTGAGATTCCTCATCCAGTCCCTTTTTCTACCAGTGAAAACCAACAACAAACCCACTCCGGCTCCTTACAGGTCTCCTTTYGCCAGTCCCTTTCCAGTCCATCCCTTCTGCCCCGACACGCTGTGCACACAGGAATCCCGCTGCTCCCTCAGACTCCCACGTCAGTGCCTGCAGGGATGCATGCCTGCAGGGATGCTAGCTGGGTTGCTCTCGGTTTTCCCAGTGCAGCTCTCACCTCCCTTTCTCTCCCCTTTCTTTCTTCCCTCTCCCCAAGCCTGGGGTCCATCCCAGTTAGGGGTCAGCTGGGGGGGGTCAGGCCAATATTTTGAACACACCAGGGTATTACTCAGTTTACCACCGCCTGTATACAGAGAAGGGACCTAAGCTTATCCTCTGGCTGTGCTTCAATCCCAATAAGGGCTAGTTAGTGCTTCACGAGGAGGTAAGACTGGCTGCCCCCGTGAGAGCCTGGAGAGAAAGCTCTCTGCTCCATGGATACTGCCCAAGCAGAGGTGGTTGCTCTTTTCTCCAACACCCCCAAAAGTTTGTGCAGCATCTCAGACGTTCAGCATCGCTCACCAGGTGCCTGGCCTTGCCGCGGGGGGAATGGTGTGAGACAGAAACTGCCGAGATGCTCTGGGGACTCCCTCCTCCACATTGCCCCTCTCTCCATCCCCAATTTGCATTGCAGTTCACCTGGATGCACACCCACCTGCAAGCATTTTGCCGGCACCCACTCTGCTGCCCAGCACTACGTCCAAGCTGCTTTTCCAGCTGGGGACAGCACAAGCTCAGCGGGGCACGGGGCAAACCCAGCTGGGCTCCGGCCAGCCCGGCTCGCTGGCGCCTGTGTTACCCACCCAGCCGCACCGTCACTGTGGGGCCACTCACAGTTGATGCCACTCTCTTGTCAAAATCACTCCATTGCCATTAGCAGCTGCTTTGCAACACTAAGGCTGAAGTTGCCACGGTTGTCCTCTGCAAGGGGAGAAACAACTGTCTTAAGAAAGAAAAGAAGGAGATTTCCCTTCCCCGAGCAGCCCCCCCTGCAGCCTGACTTGCAGGAGCTGCGACTCGAGCAAGCTTCAGGAGCGCTTGGCACTGCCTGCCTCGTCACAAGCCAGCGGCACAGGAAGGACAGCACGACACGCTGTACTCCAAATATCGAGCTCTTAATTACATCCCAAGCAGCACCTCTGTGCCTGCAGTAACGGGGGCTCAGCTACATCCGCAGCTGTTAGCGAGATCCTGTTTTGCTTCATCCTCATTACGGGAAATAGCCTGCTCAGATCCAGCAGCCGGTGGAGATGTTTCCTTCGTGAAGCGGATTGCTTTCTCCTG
The DNA here is from genome assembly GCA_035582835.1 of Phoebastria nigripes. NCBI lineage: Eukaryota > Metazoa > Chordata > Aves > Procellariiformes > Diomedeidae > Phoebastria > Phoebastria nigripes. The sequence goes on from JAYKAV010002220.1 coordinate 5,638,963, forward strand.
TCAATTATGAGCAGAAAGCTCGACAGCCCTGCGCAAATTGCTGGGTAAAAGCATAAATAGGTGTACACGGGAAACGATTACAGTCTTGGTGGCAGGCTTGCTTAAAAACAGATGATGGAAACAGAGGTCAAGAGAAATAAAAAGCATAGAGGCGATGGTGATCATGGCTGGTACGGCAGTGTTTAGGAGCCGCGGGGGACGTGTGGCCCCCGCCTGCCCCTGCAGAAGCGTAGCCGTCCGCAGCAGTGGTGCGGCAGGGGTTAACAGAGGGGCTGCAGCAAGTTGACCCCAAAGCCACAGTTTTTCCCTTTTCTCAGGCTATCGCTTTGGTACGCATCAGCAGCGTGCATCCTGCAGCTGGGAAACTCAGCACCCCTTGGGGAAAGGGAAATGATTCCCCTCCCTTGCCGTACTCCTACCAAAAGCCCCGATTTCACCGGACACTCCAGCACACTTGCAAAGCCCTGCGGGATTTCTAAGGGGTGAGCGACCAGGTCTCTGGGCCGAGGTTGCACACCAAACCTTTACCCGGCACTGGCGCTCACGCTGCCCACAGCAACTGCCCTTACCCGGGGAAGTCCAGGGTGGTTAAATTGCAGCTGAGCATCATAAACAGACCCTTGTCCTGATGGGTTCCCATTCCAGAGAAAAGGATGAGAAAGTGTGTGTGCATTTTAACCAACGGTCTCAGAAATGGTTTCTTCAGCCCTAAGACCTTGCTGGCTCCTCCCGGGCCAGGTTCACAGCCCCCRCTGCCCCATCGGACCCCTGAGCCTGCCTTTACTGGTAGAGATGCTTCTTCTGCTTGTAGGTCGGCCCTGGTTTGGGGCCGGTTCAGCAAAGGGACAGCCTCCCTGCCTGTTGCTGGCAGCGAACAAGCTGAGTGCCCAGCTTACAATGTTCACTTTGCTCTGCCCTCTAATACATTGTGGCTCATGAACTTCCACTGGTCTTCAACACACCTCCCATTGCCTGGTCTGATCTTCAGCTGTCCTCGTACCTTCAGCCCRTCACTGTAAGGTCCACGCCAACGCATGTGTGAAGCGTCACTCGCGCTCGCTCCCATCCAGCCCATCTCTTCAATAGCTCCATCCGGAAACCTCCTACTYGGCATCAGCTCTGCACGCTCACGCCCGTCAGCATTTTTGCAGGCTCTGCAGAAGGGTATTGATTCCTGCTCATAGAGTAGTTCTGTCTGAAGAAAAGCCATTGCGTTTCCCTGGGTGGGCTTCAAAAGCTGGGCCCTCTATGCCATGCAGATCCCTTCTTCACCTTTCCCTTTCTGCCTTCCCCACAGACGCACTGGAAAGTGGGGTTTGCTCACTCGCCTCACCCCAGCCCCCTTGCTTTCCTTCTAGATGCCGCAGGCAGAGCTGCCTATAATTTATTTCTTTGTATTTAATACTGCTAAGTCAGAAGCACCAGAAATCTGCAGCTGGCAACTTCAGGCTGCTTTCCAGCTCCTCCATCCAGACCTGCCAGCAGACGTTTTCAGTTTTGGTTCTCAGATCTCCATTACAGTCTGGTCTCAAAACAGTGAATCCACCAGCCCTCCAACTGTGCACATTCAACTCCACAGCCTCAAAGCTGTTACAAACGAGCCGCAAGTTCCTCCCGCTTCTCACGAGAAACGGGTATCCCTCTGACGTGTCTTTCTTTGGTGGAGAGCAATACCCTTCAGATCTCTTTAGCACAGTTTGGTGCCTGGTTTTCCCCTCCTATCCGATTGTAGACCAGTAAGCAAAGACAGGTCCTCAGATTTGGCGACGTTAAAACTCTTCTTTACCAGTAACTCCGCTTACCTCTGCGACAAGGTGAAAATTGTGCTTGAATTTCTGCCGCTTTCCTGGAGAATTCAAGCGACACTGAGTTGTAGGTGCATCCATCCTCCTGCTGCCTTTCCCTCAGCCCCCGCTCCTGGGTGTGCTCTGCCCTTCCCGCAGGAATTTCTGGGCCCAGGTTTTATTCAGTCGTGGAAGAGAAGCGAGAACTGCAGTTCATAACTCATATCAAATTTCACTTAAAGTTGAACTAATAACTTGAGAGAAGAGAGATGGGAAGAGAAGAGAGGGATTTGTGTGTCTCAGGTTCACCCCACTCTCCTAAAGTCTGACTGAAGAAAGCAAATTTGGAGATGTTAAGTCAGTTATGAAGTTTAACAGGGTTGTATACGTTTAAAACAAAACCCCCGATAGATGGAATGAACCCCTCAGTCAGGGTTTGTCCCTGCTCCTGGCCGGGGGCCGAGCGCTCTCCCCGGGCGGAGGGGGACTCGAGCCTGGCACGCAGCATGCACAAAAGAGCCCAAAGGAGAAGGCAAGGCTTGCTGAAGGAAAGCTGGATGCAGAGAGCTTGAAATTAAATATAAATTCAACAATGGAAAAAGTTGCCAGAGATATTTAAGGTTTGTATATGTATGTTACATATACATACACACACACACACGTATATATAAAGACCAACAAATCCTATCTGTATGCAGTGTGAGCAAGATGTTGCTATAGTAATCTTAATTTTACATTTCTTACATTAAGAAGCTTGCAAGTTGTTTGGCACCCAGACTGTCTTTTTGTTATAGCATGTGCTGCGTTTAACCCACTGGGACTCTGTTCTCTGCCTCTTGGAGCTATGGAAATAGAAATAACTACTAACAATAATATCATCATCACTACACGGCAGCCTTAGATTCAGTTTCCTCTAAAAAAAGAGAAAAAGAGAGGCAGACAGAAAAAGAAACTGCCTGTGCATGTCAGCATTGAGTTCAGGCTTGGACACGGACACATCCTTGAGGACGGGCAGGGGCCCAGGGAGCAGCGTTGGGAGCTGCTGGGGGAGCAGGAGAGTCCTGGGTGGGAGTGGGCGAGCAGGGGGCAGGAGCGGCGCCTGCTTCAGATTTCACATGACACCAGCTGTAAATCAGAAGCGGCTCTGCCAAAGCCAGGAAAGGCACAGGGGTACTAAAAAGGATAGAAAGCAAAAAGTGAGGCTCCCGTGCCGCAAACATGCTGCCTGTGCTGCGGTGGGAGGCTTCTCCGAAACCTGATGTGCTGGTGCGGGACAGGGGCTTTCTGCCCACGCTGAGGGTCTCTGCCTGCAAGGTGAGGAACTAAAGATAAAATTCAAACACTTCTCTCAAAACAGCCTCCCTCTCTGGTAGGAACCCTGCTCATTGGAGGGTGGTGAGGGGGCACCCAGTGCGAACGCTGGCTGCACCCCTGCCAGCTCCCCACGGCCACGTGGCCAGACAGCAGCACAGCCAGGCTTTGAGCAAGCATTCACCCGTCACTCTCACACAAGACATCTTTAAGCAGCGATGAGGCCATGTTCAGGGCTCTCCGTCCCCCCCGGCAGGAGCTGAGCAGCTTCATGGTGGTGGTGAAAATCTCCAGCAGAAAGCGCCCAGGAGCCGCACCTACCACCGAAATAGGAGCATCCTTCTTTCATCTCCCTCGAAGGGCAAAAGCAGCTGGTGCATTAAGGCCACCCCCCAACACCTCTGCCCCACAGCAGTTAACCTCTACCTGGGTCCCCCTTCCTGAGAGGGGCTGGGGGCTGCACAGGGGGCTACCGGCCTCCAAAAGCCAGGGACCCGAGCCCTCCCAGAAAGAGGAGAGGCAGCGCTTTGCCCCCCTGTGTTTGCTGGAGCGACAGACCCGGGAGAGGTCCGAGGTTGGGGATCCACGCGGCCCTTGGGCACGTCCCATGCTCTGCAGGGGCAAGCGCTGCCTTCAAACATCCTCGCCCGACACTGGCTCCCGGGCGCGTTTGTTTTCTCCAGATTGATGGTGTTTACAACTCCAGGCGTCTTCTCAGTCATCTATGATCTCTGGCCGCGAGCGGGTCTCTTTGGGACATTGAGTGACAAGTATTGTTACAGTGCCAAGGAGATGGGACTCTCAACCGCCTGCGGCAGGCAGATCGCTGTGAAATCATGATTTATCTGGAGTTAAATTAAGTTATGTCTCCCTTTCCTGCCTGCCCTGGCAGTGGCTGCATACAGGTGTGCTGTATTTCTTCCTCTAAACAGGAAAACATGGGGCCATTTACCAACGGCTGGAGATCAGAAGGTGCCCGAATGTAAACTCCAGGACAAAGCTCATCTGAGCGTATTTGAGGGAGGGAGCTGACAAGTGACAAACAGCCAGAGCTGAGTTCGCTCTATTTTGGCTTACGCCATTGCTTGGGGAATCACGGGAAGGGAAAACAGGTGAATTATTGTCACCTCCAGACTTAAACAAATGGAGGCTTCAAACAAAATTGCATTGCTTAGACATTCAGAGGGGGAAATATTTACCTCGCGTGCAGAAATAAATGTTAGAGTTTATGAGTCATATAAAGCCTTTTATGCTGAAAATCCCCCTCTGGATGAGAATGGGGATATTTCTCATTGTGGTCTTGATCCATCCAATTTATTTGCAGAGCAAAAGGATCAGTTAGGGCATTACTTTCCAGAAGATCTGGCAATGGGAAAAGTCCTTCCAGTGGGGGCTGGATGCCCACCTGCACCTCCCCATCCCGGCTCGTGCAGGTCCCTTTGCCCACCCAGGCAGGAGAGGCTCTGGGTACCTCTTTGCACTGAGGGTTTTGGAGTCATGGCATGCCCGGCTGCAGTAACGGGGTTGCTCTGCCACATGGCTGCTCCCCAGGGCCAGGGGATGGAGCGGGGCTGCAGCACCTGGGGCTCCTCCAAAACCCCCTGTTCACAGGCAAAACCAGGCTTCAGGGGGGCACAGAGCTGGGTTCGGGGTGCATGAGGAGCAGAGCAAGGTGGAGCTCAGGGACAGGCAGGGCAGGCAGGAGCAGGGTGCTCTCTCTTTCTGCAGCCCTGCGTGCCCCACCTCGCCGGGACACGGGATCCCAAACACTGGCACCCGCTCCTCTCCCCTCAGCCCATTAGAGATGTGTGTGTGCACCGATATGTGCATTAATGGGTGAGCCAAAGATGGGTGACCCTAGCCCTCGGGGTGCACTATGCCCTAGCCGTTGGCACCACATCCTGGGGAGGCAGCCGGCAGCAGATCCTGGGAGTGGCAAAGGTAGGAAAAACGCATTCGTGTGCAAGGGGTTTGGGTCTTGGGGCAACTGGCAGTGAGTTCAGGCAGCGCAGAACAAGCCTGCCCCGACTCCTCTGCCTTTTGGGAAAAACATTGCTACCACTGGAGCCTCACGCCATCCGGAAAAGCACCATTCCCTCCATTGTTGATGATTTATTTGGGAAGAAGCCTCATTTTTCACTGATCGTATTAGAAGCACAGAATGGATTACGGCACGGAGTAACCTTGATAGCTGAGAAATTTAGTGTATGCAAATGTGAGCCTTAAACGGCTCTTTCTGTGAAAGATTAGCTTGTAGGGGCAACRTCTTTGTGATATGGCACCAATGAATAGACTGGTATTTAAAAGCAGGGACTTTGCAACAAGCCACAATACACGGTCCACTGATATCTACAAACAGCAGCTTTTCCCYGCGAGCACAACTTGCATCTCTGCTCTGCAAACCTGCTCATTTCGCTGCACAGCCCCATGCCCTTCGGGATGCCCAGTATACCAKCACACGTGCACCAAAAGATGCCAGGCTGCTAAAAGCAAACCGCTAAGGCACCTGCAGCATCCATGAGCTCCCAGGCCTGCCCATACCGTTCCCTTGCACCTAAACTGCAGCCCAAGGGTGGCCAGGAGGGAGCACCAAGGGCCTGGGGCTGTTTCATCCTCTCCCACCTCCTCCAGCCCCTCGGAGCTCGGGCGTTGGAAGAGAGCAAGTGCAGGTATGAAGAGGGATGAGGTGAAACTCGTGTTGTCCCTGGACTGATGCTGCCCATTGCCTGGGTCACCTGGTGCCAGGCTGCAGCAAGCATCCTCCCTTGGGTATCCCTTGCGGCACCCAGGCTGGACCCACCACCTCCAGCCAGCGCAGGGATGCACAGGGATGCTGTGCAGTGCGTGGCAGCTGCCTGAAGATGGCAAGCCAACACTGCAGTTTATAATACATGCAAATAACCCCGCTGGAGGAAGAAAGGGGCTCCCTACAAATAAGAGGGCTATATTTTCTTTGCAGCCCATGTAATGCCAGAGCAGAATTTAAATTGTGATGTTTATCAAACAGGTCTGAGCCTTTTTTCTTTCCTCCTCTTTGTTAAATGCTGCCCGTCTCGCAGAATTTCAGGCAGTACTCCTGGTACTGCACCAGTCCTCAAGCCCAAATACAAAGTCTGAGGAAGAAATTGCAATGCATCCTTTGGCACCAGGGAGCCATAGAGCTAGTGTGTGCATGCAATAATTTATCCTAAGCCTTCTAGTGGCATTTTATGTCTTTTTGCTGTAGTGCTATTACAGCTTTGATTACTCCATTTTTATGTTTGTCAGCACAGCATATGGGCAAGATAATTTGTATTCAAAGTATTAAACTGGTAATGTAAATTATTAAAGACCCAATTCATAAAAGCATTACACACCATATGCAGATTCCTTCCTCTGAACTCTCCCCTCCTCCTCCTCCCCATTTTGCAGACCTGGCTTCACGCAGTTTGAGCGGGACCGGGACTGCTGCCAGCTCCCACCTCATGGGCACCAGGTTCGTCCGAGTGGGTGTCAGATGAAGACCCAGCACCTTCCTCTTCCTGCTGCCCCCCGCACAACTCATTTATCCCCAGGCGCCTGTTGCCCATCAGTTCATCTCATTTCGGCTTCTCTGAAGACATCATAGAGAAGAAACTGTTTTCCCATTTTTACCCCAACCCCCATTTGCTGCAGAGGACCCTCCAAAGYATGTACATCTCCGAGCGCAGCCGTTGCGAGGAGGCGTTGGAGGGGGCACAGGAGGAGGAGGTGAAGACGACCACTGTGGTGGTCCCGTCTCGTTGCCCGTCTCGGGCTCCCCGCACGCAGGATGATGGCAGCTTGCCTCTGGTTTTGCGGCAGGGGCTACCATGCYTGTGGGCAAGTACCCGGCCCTCGCGGGCAACAGGTCACCTCTCCCCGTGCTCAGCCTCAATGGGATTCCAGCAGCCGCTCCGAAGGGCTGGGGGCAGCGAAACCTGCCGATCCTGCAGGGAAATGGGGCTTTTCAGCTGTAACCCCTGCAATAACAGGCAACTCATTTCAATAGCTGTTTACCAGACCATACACAGTACCATCGTGTTGAGCAGATGCCGTCTTCTGTTTTTCTCATTACCAAGATTTACTGTCTTATAAGCTTATTATTGACTGAGGCTTTAGGCTTTCTTCAGGGCTGAGGCCAAGGGGAATGCAAACTCCCAGTGGCTCCTGTTTGCAGGAGCATCCTCCACCGAAGCCATCAGGACTGACCCGGTGCTCGGGGCTGCCTCCCCCAAACCTGGACCCCTCTACCTCGCAGCAAAGGCTTTGGCAGCCCAGAAGGGTAGCAGGGAGCTGCAGCGTGCCCTGTCCCTGCCATGGGGTCTCCCAAAGCCCCCGGGCAGCCCCTCGGGCTCTCCCCCTGGCACGGGGCAGTTCCAACGCATTGCACTGCCCACGCTTCTGAGAAATTACGTTAAAATGGAGCAAGAATTGGGGCCGTAATGCTTAACTGCACTTAGCCTGCGTAAAATCACGCACGTCTCCTAACCTAGAGTCCCCCCACAGCACACAAACGCTTTTCTCGTCCTGCTTTTCAGGAGAAACACACTCCTCCTCCCATCCTGAGGGGAAAAGGAGGATTTTGTATCTGGCTTCCAGAGGTTTGGCATCCAGGGGTCCCACGGGTGACCCCAGGGGAGTTGTACCGCTTCTCCAGACCTCTTTCTCTCCAGCCAAAAACTGCTGCTAACACAGACCAAGATGCAGGCTCTCCAGTACGCTGGCACCGAGCAAAGGAGCCGCTTTACCTGTGCATCCACACACCGCCCAGTGCTCACAAGTCGCTCTCGGCAGCAGCTCCGTAAGCTCACATGGAGAAAATGTGAGGACATCATGTTCTAACCCCAGTAGGACACAAAGGCACCCAAAAAGTAAAAAAGCTGTCGGTACCCGCTGGGACTCAGCTCCGCTGCCCTGTCAGGTCTCCCCAGAAAAAGAAAAGGCAGTTTTGCCAAAAAAAGTTGATAAAACAAGGTAGCGCAGCAGGAGCTGCCAGCCATCGGTACTGTGCTGAGAGGCCCATGGGTCAGGTTAGTGTGTGTAGCTAACAGGTAAAACAAGAACATCCCACACAAAATACAAAAAATGGAAGTTTGGTCCTTTCCTTCTCTCCCTAAATTTTGCACATCTTTGACACAACACAGGCACGTTTCACCGAGTCAGCGCTTTCAGCAGATGCTGCCGCACGGCTGCATCACTCCTTAGTCCCGCTTTTAATTCCCTGGGGCATCGTGTCCAGCAGCGACTGGTACCTGTCCTCCGACCACCCTTTATTAATGCCCTGCCCGGGTCCCCGCTGCCCTGGTACCTGCCTCTCTTCTGCAGCATTGATTTTTTTTTTTTTAAATTAAAAATCCCCTTGCTTTTATCATCCCAAGCATGACCCAAAGCAACGCCAAGCTCTTGCATCTGCTTTAGGGTGATGCATTTTATTGCTTGGAGGTCCCCTCTTTACCTTCCCCTAAACTGCTTCGCTTTGGCTTTGCCAGAGACCAGGCAGGGTGGGAATTACACTGCCCACCTGAACAAGGCACCTATCCCAAACCTCTCGGTGCCGGCTTGCTCAAGGCGATGTTCCCCACCCGTGGGCAGGCGTGCTGCTGTTCAGGCAGCAGTGGATATTTGGTGGGAGCGCTGCGAGGCTCCAGCTGTGCACAGCCTGTTTTGGCACGTTACAGCTGTGGCCAAAATCGAAGCTGCCAAGGCAGGTTGTCCAGGAAGGGGATGGAAACGTGAGCAAAGCAAAGCGCTGGAGATGGAGGAGGAGAAATGGAGCACATGCCAAGAGGCTGGTAAAGAAATGACTTTTGGGGGAAAAACAAAAGCAAAACAAATCGCTATTTGGCTATTTCTGTTCACAACATATTTGGAATTCCTTCTCCAATATTGTGTTTTCAAAAGGGCAAAAGCATTTTTCAACTCACATTTCATCATCATCAAATGAAAAAAACCTCACACCTCTGTCCCCACTCCACCCATGGCTCTGCGTCCGAGCCACGTCCTCGTGCCCGCAGGGGGACGGGGCGAGGGGCTGGGCAGCAGCGGGATGGGGCAGGTGAAGCCAACCCCAGACGGACGGCGCTGCCCGCGGCAGATGCTGCCCGTGGCAGAAGCAGCCCTGCGCTGTGACGATGGGCTCAACTTTAGAAGAGCCAGGCTCTGCAAGCAGGAAGGGGTCAGAAGCCCCGAGTTTGGTTTCTCTCCTCCTATCCCATGCGTTTGCTTTTCTATCGGGCTCTGCAGAGCTGCACCTGCCCAAAAGCGCAGGGAGCACCGTGCAAGGGAGGGCCCGAGCATCCCATCTCTGTAACACCAGCCACGGGCGCATGCAATGTTTCTCCCTGAAACCTCAAAGCAGCAGGCAGCGGTGGTGTGTGCAAACAGTGCCGTAAAACCCGAGCGTGTCCCTCCAGCTTCAGAGGGTGAGCTTCTCCTGCGCCGCTTGCGCTGGTGATTGGGTTTGTGTCGAACGCACAGAGCTCCGCTGGGGAGGGCGGGGTGCTCCGTAAATAACAACAGAAATTGTTCTTTTAGAATATATCCACAGAAAGCAACCGCGATCCCAGCGCGCTGTTCATTTTCGGCGCGTATAACCCATATAACGAAGACACAACCCACCCCAGCAGACGAGCTAAACAGCAGGCTTCCAGATGTCCACCCTGCTTGCCCATCTCAGACTCCTAATCCCCTACTTTGTCTGAGCTCTAGCTGATTTCTGATGCATTCAGATTATCCAGCGAGTATAACTGCTAGTGAACATCTGAATATTTCCCCCCTTCATCTCACATTTCACCTTGGAGGAGAAGCATTTTACAGAGCCCAGGCCCTTCTTTATCAAGCCAATTAGTGTAACACAAAAGCAGTGAATAGGACCAGGCAAAGCTCAATGGCCTGTAAAATCCCCAATATTTCAAGACAGGCTGAGGCCAAATATGACTGGTTTGTTTTTTTTTTTTAAA
>JAYKAV010002220.1:5649056-5661204 GCA_035582835.1 Phoebastria nigripes
AAAAAAAAAAAAAAAAAGGAAGAGCCAAGGGTGAGTAACCAGAGCAGTGGCCTCTCCAACCGCATTAAAAAGAAAACCCAGCAAACTTGTCTAACATACAAGCCAGCTCATGTATCGTAAAGGAAAGTTTACAAACAGAGCGGCTATAATTCCTTCTATAACATTGGAGGACCAAAGTTTGCAAGGAACAAAAGGAAATGATTAACAGGGGAAATATGCATGGTACAAAAAAGACTTTTTAGTCCAAAAAGGGATGTCCATATTTAGAAACACTTGATTCCTGTTGTCAGGGCCCTGCTTTTTCCTGAATGCATTTCTTCCCCATGAAAGAAAGAAGTCACAAAGGGAGTTTGTGCGCAGCCATGTCACATGCACACAGGGCACCACTGATTTTCCTCCAGGATTAAGGGAAAAATGCAAAGATTCCAGAGCAAGCAAATAAATAAATAAAAATAATCATGTCCATATTTAGGAGACGGCTTCTAGCAAACCGGCAGCTCCTCCGGCAGGATCCCCTCTCCCGTCGTGGGCACCCCGAGCCCTTGTCGAGGTGGGCTGCCCCCACGGGACCCTCCCCGCGGGGCTGCCTGAGCACCCGYGTCTGCGGCGAGAGGACGGCTCTCGCTTCCCTTGCGCTGCGGGGCCGGAGGCAATCCCGCTCTGGCTCGCAGAGATTTGCAGCTCTGCTTTGGGAGAGGCTGTCGCCTGGCAGCTCTGCAACGCGCTCCAGCACAGCCCCGCTGCCTCCTGCGAGAGCCGGTGCCCGAGCATGGCCTGGGTGGGGGGTAAGTGGGGAGGAGACCCTACCAGAGCGCCTCTGAAGGGCAGGAAACTCACGTTGAGCAGGATGAGAATATATATGAAGGTGCTTCCCATCCACACGTTAATTAACACCTTATCTTACCCCACAGCAGCCTATTCCTGTTCCCTGCCACGAGAAGGTGTTCCCAGCCCAGCCCAACAAGCACACTACAGAAATCCAGCATGGCCACGGCACAGCCTAACGTATTTCATTGGCCATAACCATCTCCACAAGAGACCTGAGCACAAGCAACAGCAAACGTTTTTGAGACCACCCGTTCCCTTTCATCTATACTAGCTGCCGAACCTCATCTCACAGGGCCGGCTATGAAATACAGCACCATATGGTCCCCGACACAGAGAGAGACCCTGCGGGGTGGATGCCGTCTGCTCAAGACCTGAAGACCCGCATCCCTCAGCCACCTCCCGTTCCCATTCCCCACCTCCATCACAACCGCTCGGCTCCACGTGCACCGGCCACTCTGGCACGTTCCCAGCCAGCAGCGGCTCATGCATCGCCATAGCCTCCACCCTCACCCCGACGCTGCCGTGAGCACAAAATCTCAGGGGAACAGCACCAGTGGGTGGTCTGAGCTGGCACAGAGCAACAGCCCACACCAGCTGAAGATCTTCCCTAAAGCATCCGACTAGTGGGAAAACACAGGCCACTCTGCTCCCAAAATCTGGGAGTAAGTTACACCACCTCAGCTAAGCCATTGGGTCCGATTTGCTGACTGCGGCTGCTCCGCTGGGCAGAGGGAGAGCTGGGGCAGGGAATGGGAGGAGAGGGGGAAACCAAACAGGTGAAGAAAAGGGTCTTTAAAAGCTAAGGGATCTGTGAAACAGCACCTGAAAATATGCGTRGGGGGGGCATTTATTTGGAGGGTTTGGGGGGGAACAGAGAGAAAAGGGGTTTGGGGGCTTCTTTCCACTTCGCACTTGGAAAGGTCAGCCTGAACCGCTGTTGGAGAGTTGGTTTTTTAAGATGTCACCTTCCAGTAAACGAGGAGCGTCAAGGGCGATCTTCCCTGGGTCTGCAGGAGTATTTCTTGGTGTTCCCCACAGCTGAGTAATCACAGGTTAATGGAAAAGGCGAAGGGCTGAGCCTGGAAGGGAGACACCTTCGCTTTCTCCCCCCGGCAAAGCGCTGAGAGGGGACAGCGACATACTGCAGAGACGCACCGGGAACAGTAGAAAACAAACAAGGCCAAGTCCTCCTACGTTCAAAACCACCGAAGGCCTTTTGCAAGTCACCCTCAAGGTTCAAAATACCAGGTCTGGTCTAGCTGATTTTTTTTGCCAGGCAACTCTCTCTGGCGGGGAATCACCGACAAGTGAAACACGAGCGACAGTGAGGAGCGAAAGATCTTTAATTAGACAGCTTAACGCTATTTGGTCAGGTTTTATTCCACTTCCAGACAAGCCCCTGGAAGAAAGGGTTCTCTTTAAGACTTTTACTGATACCTTGATCTTTGAGCTCAGTTTGAAAAACCTCCCAGCAGCTTGCAAAAATCAAGTTACTATATCAAGCAACGAAATAAAGCAATGCAAGACCCAGCGCATGTTTCCTTTTGCCCTCCCTGCTACTGGGGAGCAACCTTCGCCAGGAGCTGCAGGTAGCAATACCTTAAACAACTGCAGAAGCCAAGCCCAGGGAAGATCCCCAGCCTGAGCGCTAAAGCTAAAGAGAACAAAACTTGACCAACATSTTTTTTAAGAAAACTGGAGACCAAATTGCCCCTGCTTCCACCTTTCTCGAGCCTCTTTTGCAAGACCATGAATTATTGCTGGTACATCCCAGGTAACACATAGTAAAAGAGCAATCACACAGTAATTACCAGCAGGCAAGAGGCATTTGTCTCAAGCAATCCCTCAAACCACTTCACCCTTCTACGCATATTAATTTTCTAAACTAACATAAAGCAAATCTTAAGCTTCACAAAGAAGCGGTTAAAAACACTTACAAGTAATAAGCTCTTACAACAACAAAGCCAGGCCATGTTTGATTAATATTTAAAAAAAGAGCATTTTTATGACTTGAAGTACTTGAGGGAGCTTTACAAGGGGAGGAGCTGGGAAGAAAAAGCACCTCTATCACTTGCAGCATCCTACCTGCCTCTCTCCTTACACAGGCTTGGCTACAGCAGCGTGCACAGGCGTGCGACACCCATGCAGAGGGGCTGCTCCTGCTCCTCAGGTGTCTTGGTGGGGAGCACCCAGCCAGAAGCACGACGAAGTAGCAGGTATGGGGGCAGAGCAGCGGTACTCTGCACTTCAGGGGCTCAAAAGTCAACCACAAACACCATCAAAACACCCAGTCCCACAGCAAGGCTCGGTTCCCAGCTAGGATTTTCCTGGCTGGTGGATTTAGCCAGGGACATGAAGTCAACTGTGTTGGGGGACACAGTTACAGGACAGGCATCCTCTTACCACAGTTAATGCATTTTCATCTCTCAACATCAACAATACAAAGATTTGCTTCTATACATCCCAGCCTCCAAAGGTCTTAACCCCACCACAGCACCAGTTTGCTGCTCCACATAACACCCAGGCTCCCCAGTCCTGGGGAGGTCACTTGCCATCTCTGCTCTGGCTTAACAGAACGACTAACCCTGGTTTAGCTATTTCACAGGCATTTCTGTGAGGCTGTGCTACGTCCAGGAACAAGAGAAGGAGGTACTCACCACCCAGGAGACATAGCTGTCAGCTCTGGCAGGGCTGTGGCTGCTTCCTCCTGCCTAATTTAGGGATCCAGGTGCAGGAGGGTGCTCAGGGAAGGGCTCTTAGCAGCAGACAACTCCAATCAAGATCGTCAGCACAGGCAAGGAGCCACCCCTCATCCACATCCTGCTTTAGCACGTACATACCAGACCTCTCGGAAGGATGAGATGTTTGCAGAGCACTTTGAACACAGGTCACCAAACTTTGCCCAAGTAGGGGCAGGCGCACGCCGTGCTCCCACCGGAGCCCAGCCTGCCGAAAAGGGATGAAGACACGTCGTAGGGCATGACACCCACCATCAGGCATGCTGGTTATTCGGTCCCTTCTCCACTGCAAGCTGAAACACGTTTAGAGAGCAACCGTTTGGTAACAGGGTCTCCAGCACACCTTGTTTTGCAGCACAGCTGCAATTTGCAATTCAGTTTATTGCATTAAAATGTGGTGCAGCCCTAGCRGAGAGAAATAAATATGTCACTTGTCACAGTTCCTCCCGCTATCTTTTAGAGGAGAGCGAGCTTGGGCTAACGTTCAGAGAGGGGAGCGTGGGGCTTGTCAGAAAGCGARCGGCAGTGTGGCCGTAAATGCAGCGTCCTGCCCTCGCCCCAGCAAAGCCAGTGGGGAGGTCCCATCCCAGCCGCTTCTCCTGCTCCAAGCCCTGCTTCCCAAAACCCTCAGCAGAAGAGGGCTTACTTGGGGGATGTTTCTCTGCCTGTGGAACAACAGCCTGAGCGAGCAGAGGGAAAACATAAACTCGAGGTGGCTGCCAGAATTGTGCTGGAGGCTGGAAACGAAAAGCCATTCACCTGCCACCGCCTGAGCCAGAGCCAAGAGAAGCCCTCGCAGCTCGCTGCTGTTCCTGCAGGGTTTATTAGGAGTGAATAAAACTATATAAAAATCAGCCATTCAAAGGGAGCAGATAAGAGAGATGTTTCGACTCTGTCTGCATCCCCCGTACGATCCCCAAAGCAGACTCTCACCTTCCTACGGACCTCTGTTAGAGCTGCAGCCGTTTGCTGCTAATTGATTCAATATGCATTTTGGACTAGGATTTTTAATTAATTTTATTACAGAAAAATTAATGCACTGCTTCCCCACAGATGCATTAGGATACCGACATGAGTGGTAGGAAACCATCCTGCAGCACGGTTTTTGCTGTGACTGCTTGTGGGGAGCTTACCCCACCCCAGCGGCGGGGCTTTCCCAATGCCAGTCTTCCCCCAGAGCCCCCCTCTAGTCTAAGGACTCACTTTCAGCTCACACCACATACTTACCACATTTCAACTGAATTTAGAAATGTATAGGCTACAGGGCAGCGGGAAAGCATCGCTCCTCTGCCTCCCTGGGTCGTGCTAATAGACTGCCGGGCTCGTTTTCAGCAGTGGCAGGCTCTGACCTGCACAGAGCAGCTCAGCAGCCCCGTTCATCCCATCACCCCCCAGTTGGTTTGATTTCAGAGGGATGTGGTGCATTTTGGTAGCAACTGTRGTCTCAAGACTATGTATAGTCCTGAGCACAAATGAAATGGTACCAAACATGGGAAATGACCTGCATGACGTGGGTCAGTGCTGCCGGGCAGCACCCTGCCTGCCTCTGCCCCGCATCTAGCATCTGCCCCACAACAGCACCAGCAGATGCTTTCCCTTGAGCAAAAACTCTCACACCTCTGCCCCTGTTTTAGGCATCGGGAGGGACCACCCCACCCAGTCGAGCCATCCTCTGTCTCCCCAGAGCGGCGAGCAGGCTTTAACAGCTGCAGTACCGGCACCGTCCCTTTTTCTTAACCAAGCCCCTCGTCCTCACAGCCCGCCTCAGCCTGACTTCAGCAGGCACGGGGGGACACAACAAATCACATTTTGCATTTTTGGGAACACAAGTGGTCTCACAGTCAGCTCTGTCAAATTCATGCAAGGAGGAGTCTCTCTTCATCCCTCCCCTCCCTTTGCCCAAATCTATTTTATCACTACCCTTCTCTACATATCATGGAGTTAATAAGAGACATATTTACTCTGCTTGGCTTGGGACTAAAGTCAAACTAGAAGTTTTAGCTGTACAACAGCCCAAAGCAGAAATGTCTGCTCTGAAACACCACAAGCATTTCAAAGCAGAGAGAAAGAGCATTTGGAGGGTGTTCTATCAAAAAATTGAGCTGGGTAAAATTAAGCACTTCCCAATATTTGAGATGACATCTCAGAACACAAAAACCAGTGGGGGGGGGGGGGGGGGGAATCATGTGTTATTTATATACATTCACACTATGGTATTTATCAACAGCAGAGTACTGGGGAAAGAAACATCATCGTTACATCTGCAATATCCAAATTTGAGTCCCCGGAGTCCTGCACTAGCATTGTATTGAACAGCATTCCCGAGGCATGCCATATTTTAGAAATTTGCAGAGCAGGAATAGGTAGTGCACTGTAAGGTCCAAGACCTTAATCAAGCCCTGGAACTCGATAGATTTCCAATATAACGAAGACAAAGAGGTGTCAGCTCTAGTTCTTATTTGCTAACACTATCAATAGGGGCTCAGCTCACTAGCAGTTAATTCAAAGCCAAGCTCGATTTGCACAGCAGTGATCTACACTAATTCCCATATGTGGCTAAGGGGAGATTTTGCCAACTAGACAATAGAAACAGTATTACAGCTCCTGAAATGATGCCATCGCTTTTCTCTTCTGCTCCACCACTTCCCCATCAAATTTCCACGTGTTGGAATCTCCAGTCGTCTTCTCCCTTACATCAGAAGATATGTGGAAAGGGCAGCAAATACAAAGGTACCTATTTCTTTTCCAGATGCAGCTTTATTGAGGCTTTTAAAATGCAACTTCCCATAAGATGGGGGCCAATTTCACACTTGTTTTTTTGTGCGTTAAAGACACTAAGAATTGCCATAATTAAGCAGTTATAGAAGTATTTCTAAGTGATTCAACTGTAACTTAGCCTTAAAGAGAAGTTGCCACATGTTGCTACATTTCATAAAAGTTTATTAGCTTGCTTCATCCGATACCAAGTTTTGCTTGGTTTTGCTTTCAGGTTCTAGTCCATCTCAACGCTAGATCAGATTGTTTTGCCAAGATACCATGGCTATCGAGCAGTCACAGGAAGCCAGATGTGCTACCCAATTAGGCAACGAAGCAGTTTTATCCACATTAGAAGTAGTTACTGCCTGTAAGCCCGGCCCTCATTAATCTGCAGTTTGGCTCAAAGGAAGCAGCGGGAGCAGCCCATACCCACAGTTTACACTAACAAGTTACCCTGCCCTCTTCAGTCAGCTGCACACGGCAGCCCACAACTTTGACCTGCTATTAACGCAAGTATCCTCACACCCCCATCTCCTCCTCGCTGCCAGGCAAACACTGACTGCTAACTACAGCCAGCACAAGGAAGGAATTTGAGGGTAGTGAGGGCGTGCTATAGTTTTTCCAGTTCATGCAGTTTCTGTGCTAAGGAAAAATGAGGTTAGAGTCGCCAGCTAGAGACCAGGTATTACCTTTCCCTTCCAAGGACTGCAAAACATTCCCAGCTTGGATTTGGAAAGACGGCAAGACTGCAATGCAGCCAGCTGGTCACCAACGGGGAAAGAGACCTGCGTCGCTGCCCCAACCCACCTTGCAGCACCCAATTCGTATTAAAACTTGTGTCATTAGAGAAAGGACACAGACTAAGTACCTGCGCCACGCTCCTACAGCAGGGAGTTAGACTAGGCGCCTGGCTCCTGCCACGAATTAAGATGCTAGAAAAAACCACAAGTCTGAAACAGTTTAACACAGGACAAAAAAGGCACATTTTAATATGTACAGCAATGCATTTGGGCTATAAATTTACCCAACACAACTGAAAAAAAAAATCCAAACTATGCTTTTATACTTATTCCATGGTGTCAGCCTCATTCCTAGCCACCTACCTTTCTCTGCATCTCTGAATGCTGCTATATACACACACAAACAAACAATTACGTCATGAATGTTCATTTAGGCTCCCAAGTTCAAGTAATAAAGTTCAAACTTGCATAGCATCTTATGCCACTCAGCCATAAACAGTTACGATTGCATATTAGCTGGAGCAGCCATCTCTTTCAATTCAGCCAGTTTTGGCTGGCCACCATTTATTTTTTTTNNTTTTTTTTTTAAATCCTTGAGTCAGAATGTTTCCTAAGTCACCAGCCCTGAGGGATGCCACAGACTTCAAAATGAACCTCTTGCTGTTGTTAAGATCCTTTTAAACCAGAAATTTAGAGTGTTGTCAAGAACAGTTTTAAAAATGTAATACTGTTTATTTTGCTTCAAAAACATTTCAGCATTCTAAACATACAAAAAAAACAGAACGTTGCAAATTCGTTTAAGTACAGAGTGTTTTTGAACTTCAGTTGCTGCACTGGCTCTTCACTTAGTTGACGATGAAGAGATGTCTACAGTTTCAGTTTAAAAACTACCGCACTTAACTAAAAAAATCCATACACTTCTCATGCCAGCTGAACCCCCTTCCACAACTAAGAATGGCAGCAGAATGCTATTTCACTATATACAGAAAGACAACTTTAAGCTAAATGGACGCCCACTGTAGTGTAAATAGATCTACCCTCACAGTGCATGCTTTGGGCCATGGCACCCCGGGGAACGTACAGCCTTTCCAAGTAATCACTGCTCCTCTAAGGCATCATAACTCTAAGCATGTACCACAAGAATCTGTCTAGTTTTTACAAACTATAGATATGTACAGTTTATAACCCAGGATTTTCTAGCCAATAACCATATAGTAACACCACCTTACAAATTAAAAAAATGCTTGAAACATTTTTAAATGCTTTGTTACACCAACAGCAAAGTGCACAGAGTTAGGAGAACACTAGAGCGCCTTTTCATTTTAAAAATGTTTGGAAATATGTACAACTTTGATACAGTTTCAGGGTGCTCACTACACCCATGGCCACTTCATGTAAACCAGTTACAATTTCTAGAGCACTTTTAGAAACTACAACGCGATCGGAATCCAAATTTTTTTTTAATTAAGCCTAATAAGGGCAAGAGACACCATCTCAAATAAGAGGTGCTTCATTTATGGTGTTTCCCCTACTCTATGGTATTCACATGGAGACAAGTATTGTACAGTTTTATTCATCATCATCATCTTCATCCTCCTCTTCTTCATCCTCCTCCTCCTCTTCGTCTTCTTCCTCTACCTTTTTCCGAGCAGCTTTGGTTGCTGCTCCCTTTGCGCCATCAAACTTTCCTTTAGACTTGTAGTCTGCAACATCCTGCAAAGTCAAGGGGATGTCTTAATTTGCTCTAAGCAGCAAACACATATAGCATTTGTACAGCAGCGGGCGTTAACGTAAAGGGAATGGCCTTCCACAGCTGCACCCCCAAAAGGGGAGACAGCCAGCATTACAGGACACAGGTATGCAGACACCTAAGCGTATTCAACTGCCTCCGGACGATGGAGGCCTTGAACCCTGCATTCATGGTTATTTCTCTGAGGAGGAGAAGAGAACCCAGCCTCTCTTAAAAGCTTCCTGCTAACGGGCCAAAGCTCCTTTAACAGCACAGCAAACCCCTTGCTGGAGCAACGTGAGCAGCCGCTGCTGCGCATCACTGGGGGAAAGCTCTCCCACCTCGCTGGAATCCGCCTGCAGCTCTCTAACCTACTCTGTCCCAACATACGCAAAGTTCGGCTACATAACACACAGCGCAATGAGAACAGGTCTGCAAGCTGGAGATGCTCACTACACTGGGGCCACCTTAGCTGGGTCTATGTTACAGAAACACATCAACGCAAGAGCCGGTATGGAAGAGGCACAAGTGAAAACTAGTCTTACCTTCTCATACTTCTCCTTCAGTTTAGCTGCCTTATTATTATAAGGCTGCTTTTCACCATCACTGAGGTTGTTCCACATTTCGCCCAGTTTCTTTGCTACATCCCCAATGGATATGCCAGGGTTTGTGGACTTGATCTTGGGGCGGAACTCTGAACAGAAGAGGAAGAAGCCAGACCTTGGGGGGAAGCACCAGAGTACAGTCAGCACCACAGCAGCACACCTGGGGAACACCCCCTTCCTCCATCCCTCACCCACAACATTCACAAATGCACTCACACACTGAGTACAAATACTTCTTTTTTTTTTTTACTTAAGAAAAAAACA
The DNA here is from genome assembly GCA_035582835.1 of Phoebastria nigripes. Classification (NCBI taxonomy): domain Eukaryota; kingdom Metazoa; phylum Chordata; class Aves; order Procellariiformes; family Diomedeidae; genus Phoebastria; species Phoebastria nigripes. Next base: position 5,658,718 of record JAYKAV010002220.1, read on the forward strand.
AACCAACCACAAACCCAAATGTTTTCATTTTACTGAGGCCCAGACCTGCAGCCTTCACCCAATGCTGTTTTTAATCAAGTGTTGTCTATCCCCCCCCACCCAGTTTCATCTTAGATACACAAGTCTCACTGTGATCCGGTCATTTCCACATCTTCCATCACTACGAGTCTAAAGGTACCAAGTACTGATAATTCCTGTTAGTGCTCTACATGCTCAAGATTACAAGCTGCCTAGAAGATTTACAAGACAGTATCAGTAAGCTGTGAATATTACCAACACTGCTATACCAATAGTATGCCCCATCTACTTCATTTATGGAAACCTATCAGCTGTGTTACAGGGCATGAAAACAAACTGAAATACTTGTGCATTTAATGCCTCAAAGTTACTTACGGTGGTCGTTTTGGGGCATTGGGGTCCTTCTTCTTCTTGCCACCCTTAGCTGGTCCATAGTCCTTCATTTCTCTATCATATCGTACCTTATCAGCCTTTGCCATTTCATCAAATTTAGCCTTCTCCTTGCTTGACATGGTCTAAAAAACCAAAAAACAAGACACCAAACCTGTGATTACCCAACTGTTCAATAGCTGGCAAACTTTAAGTAAACAAGCCAACACATACTGACTCGATAGGGGAGTTTCAGAATTTGTTTGTTTTCTAGCTGGACCACCTTGGGGACGAAGGTCCTGTACCGGGGACTGCAGCCACAGCTGGCAAAGTCAGCAGAGGGAAGCAACGGGAATGGGACAAGCACAGCCAGAGTCCTCCTCGAGGACACAGGCCTGGAGGGAGGTAGCTGCTGAAGGGCACTGCTTGGGAACAGGAAAAAAGGCCAGGCTCTAGTGGAAGCACCTAAACGGGCAGATACACTGGGCTGAAGCCTTCACGATCATTACAGGAGTCAGCAGCACCCGATCAATGGCCAGGACGCCTTGCCAAGAACGGCACACAGACCAAAACAGCACCGGCTCCCTTCATGTTCAGACACACGCACGTCATCTTAGCAGATACCATCAGAAGTTATCCCTTCAGGAAGTCACAAATTAAGGTACCTTCCACCTCTCCGAGCACTTCTTGGAAAACTCTGCAAAGTTGACTGGAACCTCTGGGTTCTTTTTCTTATGTTCCTCACGGCACGTCTGCACAAAGAAGGCATAGGCAGACATCTTGCCCTTGGGCTTCTTCGGATCACCTTTAGCCATCTTGACTCTGTAGGGAAGAGGGAAAAAGGAAAAAAAGTGAATGCATGTATGGATGAATGTATGTGTGTATACACATACATGATGTGCATATATTTATATTTACACACACACCCCCCACCACCCCCTGAAGTGATGTCCCACCAGTAACACACCCCTTTCTGCCCCCCAACACCTACTGCCATCCCCAATACAGAGACTTAAATTATTCTTCCTTGACACTTGGGTTGCAGACTTGAGCCAAGTGAAACTGGTCACTGGATTTAAGTTTTACATTGCTATATATTTACATCATGTCTAAAGACTGGAGACAGGCTATTAAATACAAATACTCCTGCCCATTAAGAGTTATATATGAACTGATATAAAATATTTCTTTTAGTTGGCTACCACACTGGGGCTTGAGTGGCACATGCAGTGCCAGGCTACGACTTATCCCTTCAGTAGCTGAGTTCACATGTTAGCAGCTGCTGTCCAGGTAGAAAGGCAGGACAGATTACTCCCCCCGTAAAAGTGCAATAACCTTTCATATATAAGGAGGTGTGCAAATAAAGGCTAGTTTTAAACACAATAGGACCTGTGGAGCTCTGCAAGGTGAGCAGCACTTGCTCTTGCTCCACCAAGTGACACATGTTCAGAGGCATAGTGGTCAGTGCAACGATGTGATTAGCAAGTCACCGAGAGGATGATGCTAACTTTTGGGCTGTATTTCTTTCCCCCTCTTCCGTATTATTTCCCCACCACCACCCCCCAAAAAAAAAAAATCCCGCAGCAATATTTCCTATTTACAGCTTCTCAAGCGTTTGAAAATTTAATTTTTATTAGCACAACGTTAATATTTAATTGCGCCTATTAACACCCCATGTGCAGCCGAAGCGGCTTTAAGCCGCCCTCTCCCGCCCCGGCCGCTCCCGGAGCTCGGCGGCACTCCCGCTCCCGCCCCGCAGTCCTCCGCCGGAGCGGAGAACCCGCGTCAACAGGGGATAAAGCGGCGAGGCAGGAGCGCGGAGCGGGGCCGGGGCCGCCGCCTGCTCCCGAAGTTGGGGGCGAGCGGCCCGCCGCGGCCGGCCTGGCCTCCGCTCCGCTCCCCTCCCGCCATCTTCTCCCCCCCAAGGTCACCGCGGCGGCCGGGCTCCGCGGCGCGGGGCGCGGGCACCTGCGGCGGGGCCGGGGCCGGCGGGTGGAGGGGGCAGCGGCGGCTCCGCCAGACACCAATAATTCATCTTCCATTTTGTGAAATGCCTCCTGATGAAAGAAAGTGCCCCTGAAATGCGGCGGGGCGGCGGGC
>JAYKAV010002220.1:5662561-5701621 GCA_035582835.1 Phoebastria nigripes
GAAGGCGCGGGGGCAGGGCGGGGCGGCGGCGGGGCGGGCAGGGGGCAGCCGCCCCCCGAAAAGTTGCGGCGGGGCTGCACGTACCTGTATTGTTCGCGGTAGTGTGGACAGGAGCTGGAGCGCAGGGCACGACGCGGGGCTCGGCGCGGCTCAGCCTCGCGTTGGCTGCCTACGAGAGCGGCCTGATTGGCTGCGGGGCTCTGCCGTTTAAAACAACCTCCTCGCCCGCTCATTGGCGCGGCGCCTCATGAATATTAAGCGCGGCGGCGCGGCGGTTGGCCGGCGCGGGTGAGGTCATTCATTCAAAACGAGTGCCCGCCGGGGAAAGGGGAGCTCGGCGGCGCGCGCCAGGGGGAAAAAAGTTGGCGCGGGGGGGAGAGGCGCGCGCTGCTGCGCGCCCCGCGGAGCCTCCGCCCCGGCCGGGAGGGAGCGCGGCGGCCGCTGGCCGGGAAACCGTCCTCGCCACGTGGTTGCGGCTGCTCGGGGAGCCGGTTGCCCCGTTCACCGCGGAACGGATCGGGGCCGTGCGCGAAGTCGCTGCGCGGCGTGCGGTGCTCAGCGTCCCCGTCCCCGTCCGTCGCCCCCCCCCCCGCCTCCTTCCCGCGCTGCCCAGCGGAGCAGCCCGGTGGTGGGCAGCGCGGGGTCCGGCAGCGAAGGGCGGCTGGCGGCGCCGCAGGCTGCCCGCGTTGGTGTCCCGTTGCAGATGAGATCCGCTGCGAGAGCAGGRGGACGAGGGGAGCCGCCTCCGCGGGGAGACGCGGAGCAAAAGGGACGAGGKGCAGCAACGGCAGCATCCCGGGGGAGAGGGTGGGAACCCCCGGCCTACAATAGCCCTTTATTGCCAATTTCTGCCCTAAAGCCGTAAGGGCCCGATTCCAATTTCGATGGCACTGTTCGCAAAGCCGGTTACTACTGTGCATAACAGGGAGGGAACCGAGCCCAAAATAAACTCTGCTGACAGTCCCAGCACACGATGGATGGAAAAGGAACTACAGAGCAAGCAGCTGTGTGTTTGTTGGGGGGGGATCAGAGAGTTTTACCCACTCATTCATCAAATAAAACACCAAAACAATTAACTTGAATTACTATTTCTAACCTACTTCCACAGTTTGTTTGGTATTAACTTTCTAGGATTTGGTTGTTATTATTATAGAGGCTGGTTGTATACAAGGAAATCTGTAAACATGCCCTTCTGGCTGAAACAAACCCAGCGTGGCTCTGGGGACAAGGGCTCCTTTGGCTCTCTTGAAAGAGCTATTTCCTATAAGGCAGCTGCCAAATGGTTAAACTGGTATTAGTGGCTGACCACAATTGTTGGTTGGCTCGGAAAAAAGAGCTGTTATTTTAAGGCTGGAGCGGTAAGACTCAGAAACCACCGCATACTGTTATGGGCTGGGCGTAACTGCCACCCTTCTTTTATGATAGCCAGAAGAAACAGTTGCCCTCTTTAAGGAATAGATAGTGAAAAGAAGCCTCCACCCTGGGCTGAGATGCTGGCAGGCAGCAGGGTTTACCAGATACTGCCCTGTGGAAGTGCTTATGGCTATAACAACATATGGTCACAGGTTGCCTTTGCCGGAAAAGATCAAAACAAAACGACTGATGAGACATAGAGGACTGCCAACCTCCTGCTGACAGATCCACTGGGAAGCATGCAGAATTTCACCCAGGATTTTAGCCAAAGTCCTGCCTGGATTTCTCCCTTAGGGTACACCTTCTCAGCTGGTCTAGTGAGTGCCCAAATCCAGTTGTCATTCATACRCAGAACCGCTGAGGCTTATACAGACCTTACACCTGTGTCCTTGGGCTTTCCAAGGCATATATGATAAAACCAGTCTTACTAGCCTCTCACCCTATTTCTACCTTCTAAAACCAAAAGCATAAAACAAGGGGTTCATTCATAAACATTAATGAGGCTACCTGAGGGACTGCATTCTGTAGCATCATCATAAAATAAGACAAGCAATACTACTGCAGGATATCTCTTTGTAGCTGACAAACATCCCTCTCACCTATTTTTACGGATACTTTAAAGTGTTTCAAACTAGTTGAATAATTAAGGCTTTTTTCTTGGCTCTGGAGTTGCACAATTTTTTGATCTGAAGCACTTTCTTCCTCAAACCACAATCTCATCCTACGGAGCACACCAAGCTGGGAGCATTACAAAGGTGAGGGGTGGCAGCCCCGATGGACAGGCTTGCTTAGGAGCTTGCTTAGGACAGGCACCTGGCATCGAATGTGCAGTCCTGCTCTAGGTATCTCCAGAGCATCCCTCCCATTTCTCATAGGCCAAGGGAAACATTCCCTAAGATGCTTGTTCTAGGAAGGCCAGGAAAGTTTTGACAGCTGGTCAAGGGGCAAAGGAGATATTTTGGTAGCTGAGAGACAGCTGGGTTGAAGGTTTTGTCCTAGCACTCGCAGCATGGTTTTGAAAGCAGCGGAGGGCTGAGTAGCAAAGAACATAACCCCCATAGGGAAAGCTTCTCCTCACCCCCAGAACTGCCACTGCTGAAAGAAATTCTCCTGCAGTGCCCTCTGCCCTGCACATTGCACCTGGCCCCCACATCTGAGCACTTTCCTGTGGTCCACCATGAAAACAGCCTATAAAGTTGGCTGAGCAAATCTAACCTTTTGCTGCAACCTCTTCCAGGCCATGCAATCCCACTTCCTCCCACACCCCAGGTCTGGCCTTCACCTGACCCCTCTGGGAGCCAAGGCAGCTCACTAACCTAACAAAAAATAAACAAACAAAGCCTCAAATTCAACCTCCTTTTTTGCTGGGTTAGTTTTCTGCTGGATTAGCGGACTGAACCAGTGTTATCAAGGAGTCAGGCGAGTACCAGAGCTGAGGCAAAGGAGGGTGCAGAAGAGTACAACCAGGAACAGGGACACACTCCTAAGAAGTGTGGGTTTGGCAAGTTTTAGGGTTTTGGTTTGTTTGTTTGTTTTAATATTACAAATTATAGTGTATTTATGCTATAGGAAGCATGAGAAGAAAACCAAAACTAAAAGAAATTTCAGGATGCCTGGCTCTTGGCACAGAAGGCAGCGATGCTAGGAGAGCTCAATGCATAGTGTTGTACCTTCCCTTCAGAAAGTTCTGACCTGATCCTCACCATGATTGCTACAGGCAGGATTTATTTTGCAAACACATGCTACGTTTTTAAGCAACTGTCAGCCATACCCTTCATCCCACAGCAGGGACCCAGGCAAGTCAATATCTTGAATATAAGGACCGAGGCATAAAATTTGGCTCAAGGTCCCATAGCAAGCAGACAGCTTCCAATACTTGCAGTAGCTTGTTGCTGAGAAGATTGACCGCAAAGTCCTGTCCCAGCTGGAGTCGCCAAACACTGAAGGTTTCTCGCCCGTGTACATCACGTTGGTGCTGTCCAGGAAATGGCAGAGATGCAAACAGCCAAGGCCAAGATAACATCTTCTCTTCAGCTAGAGATGATAGAACAGGGAGGCTGCTGTGAAAAAATCTGGAGTCACCMAGGAATCCTCCAACAAATCAACAGATTACATAAATACCCTTTAAATTCAGGAATGTCATCCACAGTTACAAATGAAATGCTGCCTTCTGCTCCCTAGAATTGCCTGAGGTCTAGAGTAAGTTCACCTATTCTTCAGCCAACAGCCAGATCTCATCTGGACACTAGCAACAGCTTGGTGCAGTCAGCCTTCTCACAGCTCTGTCCTGCTCCAGTTGTGTCAGATGGCTGGCAAAATAAGGCCCACCATGTATTTAAGCTGTTCAGGAATCAGAAGTGCTGAAAAGGACCAGAGCRATAACTGATGTTTGTGGAACACTGTACGATGGGTGTGGTAAGGAAACTGCATCCTCACCACCACTGATCAGCTCCACAGCTCATCCAGCCATTCTCATAATGTACCTCCACCATCTCGTTCCCATCGGTGAGACCATGAATGCCTCAGAGGGATCCTGGAGGACAACAACTGTGTGTAAAAGATTAGTCCTCAAGACCTTTAACAAGCTTCCCAGTCTGAATCCAGACTGTCTTGATGTCGAAAGTTAGCCTGACATTAACTTGTACTTGACCTTTTGCTAGTTTCACTAGGCGTTTGCTCAGCACTTGGGATGGTTTCAGCCAAACGGTTGATTTGAACTGACGTTGTGTCCTTACTGAGTTTGTCCAATATTGGTTAGAGTGCTCTGTGCTTGTTGTGTTGGCTATCGTGATCATGGGTAGCATCACCTACTAATAGCTACGAAGAGGCTGGTATGACTTCACACATTGAAATTTCAAAGCATCTCAGTGAATTAGAAACACACCAGTCACAGAAAAATGACTAGGGCCCTCGATGCAATGATGTCCTCAAAATGAGCTACTGTGTCTGAAAAGCTTCCCAAACATACATGATCATTTCCAGGAGGAATAAAACTGTTACCTGGTTCCCATTTTGGAGGGGCAGCTCAAATACACAGTGCATTGCCAAAGCAGTTTCCTTACTGAGGAGCTTCTTGGGCTCAGATTCAGCAGCATCAGTGGGAATAACCACAAAAGTTCTTCTGGTCTGCAGCATACATGCTTGGAGATGTGCCGTTTCACCCCATCAGCCTTTATTTTCCAGTGCTGATACCTGAGTTTCCACCTTTCTATCTGCCAGCTGATGCAGGTATCAGAAAGCCAAGAAGGTTTGCGGGGGCAAATAACTGCAATGAGGTATTGGATACCAATACAGCATCAGTCCTTTTGCCCTTTACCCAGCTGTGGAGTATGTCAAGCCCATGACTGTGTGGTTAAATTAGGAGCACCCACATTGTTGTGCTCCCGACCACTGCACTGGGGAGTCTATTCAAGGCAAGGAGTACAGGAGGCATCAAGAAATCTCACTGGAAAGCCTGGGGCCATCTGCCTGCTCTCCTCCTGAGCTAAGAATTAATTTTCTGAGGCCTTCTAGGCCACAGAACGCCATGGGTCACAGGAAAAATAGAAGTCTCCCAAGAAGAAACACACTTGCTGTTCACAGGGTGAGGAAGTTCAGGAAAATGTATCTGATAAATATTCAGTTCTATCAGGTATGCAACTCGGTTCCCATGAAATGTTTTTTCAAGCAACCTGGACATCCAACGTCAGCACGCTAAAGATGTGCTCAAGGCCCTGGTAGAAACACCAGAGAGGGGGCTACCCACCTCTGTCGCAAGGGGTTAGCTACAAGGCAGCTATCAGCAGAAGGGTCCTTTCCACCAGCCCCGTTCACAGCCCTTCCCCAAGGCTGGGACCGCACTGGGCTCGGACGGTTCACAGGCAGCTGAACTCTGGCACACCAGCTCTGTGAAACGGTCCTAGCGTAGACACAGCAATCCCGGCACATCGTCGTATGTTCCTCACAGCGGCGTATCAAACCATCCTGCCCTTAGCAAAGCCAGTTATTCCATTGTGGTCGGTAAGCTGCAGTTTAAGCAGTATAATTACAACTGCATTTGGCGCTTCCACTTCTGTCTGGATCGCATCTCTTCACAACCCTTACCCACTGGCAAAATTCTCTAGTGAAGACTTGACCCGAATGAAAAGGCTGATATAAATACATCCGTAGGGTTCTGCCAGCAATTAGGAATAAGGGCGGGGGGAAATCCCTCCTAGGAATCTAACAAAGCCAGGAAACCTTTTTAAGCAGAACCAGCCTATCAGAGTGACAGAGTTGACATTTAAGGTTGGATGGACAATAGCGACATGAAAAGTGTTAAATGACCTGTTCATCTCAACAGCATATTCATTAGGCTAGTTAGGGGGCTGTTTCAAAAGCCTTCAGTTTGGACCTAGCTTCTCCCCATCACTGACCTTCTGTGTTAACATGCAATAGAGACGAAGAGGCTCAATTAACCCTTCTCTAACTGGTATAGTCGAAAGCTGTTTGCAGAGGTTTGATTTACAAGTACAAGAGCTATTTTTTTTAATTTTTTTTTAAATCAGGAGTTTGACTTTGGTAAAGATGAGGACGAATCCCTCCATATGAAACCCTCCCAGTCTTACAACACGTGGGATTTCCACGCATGGATTTTCTGATGCCCATGGCCTGAGGCTGAATTCCAAGTCCTGTAACTATAGTAAAATATTTGTAATTGCTCACTGGGATCTCAGCCAGTGAGAATATTTCCTCTTCAACCTATGAAACAAAAAGAGTTATCTTAAATACGTGCTGAAAGTAGAAAATAAAATTAGCAATAGTGTTTAAGGAGCTTGCCAGCATGCAAGTTCAGAGAGACAGAGGTTAATCTGATCCCAATTCAACTACGGGAAACCTAATGTTCCAACAATTAAAATATTAGTCCAGATGAACAGGTGACCCCCCCAAATCCCCTAGTGGGGTGGCACAGCCTGTTATCCCCTGTAGCCATATCCCATTAAGCTGACACCTCTGCAGGAGTAGGATACACTCCCAGTTGTGCACACAAAATTAATTATTGTCGAATGCACTTCATGGGGACTGAGGTGAGAAATACAAGTTAAAATAATTGACAGTCATATTAGGCAGCAGTTCAAAACCTCCTTGCAGTATAACCACAGGCAAGATAAACAGAAACTCACGGTTACCTTCACAGGTGGGCTCCCCCTGCTTCTTGTCACGTTGTCCCCACTCCTCTTGGCTTTTTTCTTCCTTTCTCTCCCTTCTCCCCCTCCTGTTTTTGCTTCCCTTCACACCTCGGCCCTGGCTCTTTCCCAGCACACACTGCCAAGCTGCCCAGGGGGTGGCAGGCAGGCAGTTTGCCCCTGCACACCTGCTCCAAGAGATTTGCTACCGCAGCATAGCACCTCCTACGCTACCAGACTCCTGGAAATTGCGTGCCCCCTGCATACTGCCTCCTTACGTTCCCGGCTCGTCTCTGCTCCCTCATCTGACGCACCCTTCCTGCCACAACACGCTTTCTTCAGGCATCTCCTTCCATGCTCAGCTACCACAGGACCATCTGCTTCCACGTATCTTCTTTTTAAAGAGGCACTATCCCAAACCTTGTAAACCCCAAGCGACCTGGCGTATGAGCAATGAGCAAAATTCAACTTCAGAAGGGCGTTTCTGCTTCTGTTTTGCATGCAAAGAACCACACTCAAAAAAATTAAAGGCACTGAAAAAAAAAAAAACCTCCAAATATTTATCTACCTACCCCACCAAGCCAAATACTAAAAGTAGTGAGACAGGACAACTGGAAACTATCTCTGCAAGTTTCCCATAGCCTTCAGAGGAGATGGAATCTAGATGTAATTTTAAAGGAGAAGATTGTAAGTGTTTTCCTTGCACTTTAATTGGCAAGTAATCAAGACCACATTCAATGCAACACAAGTTCTTGCAATCACGCTGTGACAGCAGACCAAGAAACTATTAGGAATCCAATGCAATTACAACCCAACAGCAGTCCAGCAAAGGACTAGATATAAAGGGAGGCATGACCCCACATTAGAAAGAAGCTGGTGATGGTACAGCTAAGGTGTAGTTCAGACACCACTGAAGTGACACTAACGGAAGCAATCAGAAGGGCTGGCGCTGGGACAAGAAAGGTGCCACTGGATACTTATTTCACAGTCCTGAAATGTTGCTATAGTCAGAGTTGCTTTCAGATCACCAAATAACTGTTTCCAAAACCATGAATACCCCCCCGCACTGAGCAATATCTGAACACATCCTTTTCTCTTTGGCCATCCTGCCACTGTCCACACTTCAAAACAGGACTAGGACAGCACACGGCGTACAGACAAGACGATACATTAAAACCATTTACGTTCAAATGAATGAAAGAGGAGAATGTTCTGCAGGAAGCATAATCCTGGTGCTACACTATCTCACAACACGTTTCTGAATGAAGCTTTGGGTCTGGCCATGGTTTGTAACTTTTAAAGACAGGCTGCCTGTCTCCAGATGCCCGTGTCATTGCTGAGACGGGGAGTGACGTACAAAGTCCTTGGCTAGCGAGAAAGAGGAACAAGTTTTCTCCGCGGGAACTGTGAGCCAAGCGCTCGGTCTCTTCCCTGCCTGGTCAGGCTGCCGGGGTGATCAGCTGCGGGAGTGCATTGCACAGACCAGCTGTTCTGGCTGGCATCTTAAGTAGGTTGAAGGTCTGGGTGTAAGAAAACAAGGAGAGCGTTGGGTGATTCCAGCCTGGTGGGGAAACACACCGCTAGCACAACAGGGCTTTAAGAGGGGTTAAAAATCTAATTGTCAGAAAAGACATAAAAAATATAGGTCCTGCAAAGGCGGAGACTAAAGCAGGTTTTCTTGATCTGTGACCTGCACTACACTGCTGGGACGTAAGATCTCCAAAACTGACTGTAAAGCTAGGAAACGAATACATTGCCCATATGCACGTAGACTCCCAAAAAGCAAGGGGAAAAAATGCAAATTGAAGTTATAAGTATTTACAGTTTAGGAGAACATTTAATTGGTTGTAAAAAAAACCCACCAGGGTGACACTGCACAAGATGATTCTTGGATTGTCTTCAAAGGGTTAGGTGGACCTTCAGTTAAAAAGGGAACAAGAAACCCTGGCTCAGGAAAGCCCTCAAAGTCCCTTAAGATTCCCCCACTCTCCCCCATGACCTCTCTGTCCCCTATACATTTTTTCTTCTCATAAATCTGTTCAGAAAATATCATTTCCTTTTTGGTATCAGTTTGGGGGCTATCGCTTCACCATAGCAACAGACAGCAAACAGCAGCTCAAACAACTGGAAGTTGTTGGCTGACTCAGGTAGGCTCTCCTGTGGCAGCAGGCTTGAGTGACTCTCTGCTTTTGGAAAAACGATCAGTTGCATAATTCTAGATTTAATTCCACTAAAAGAGAATATACACAATTAACTAAATGCCACCAATTAAACCATCAAGAAGGCAGGAATATTTTCAGTCACTGCACTTTGTATGCAGCTACACTGTAATCAAGGTATGACAGAAGCTCCTATAGACACACCAAGCTACTTTTAAAGAAACTACCTCAAGTCCTGGAGACAGACATGGACCACAAACCCCACCGGGGCAGCTGGGTCCATCCCAGGCAGTTCCCCTGCATACATCTCTGTGCTGGCATGGGCCAAACTGCCAGCGGTGACCGAGCTACCAGAGGCTGGGGGTGAGATTTTGTGAAAGACCAAAAGTGCAGGTCGCTTCCAAGCAGTGCCCAGCAGTGAGGATGGATCTGAGCTAAGACACCAGGGCATGAACTGAAGCAGATGAGGCTCAATCCTGCTGCTAGACCATGGAGGTATTACACTCAGCAGGACAGCAGGAAGATAAAGAAGTCAACAGGATGATGAAGCAATGAAGGAGAGGAAGAGGAGTGTTGCAACGCACGGTTGGGACTTACACAAATATCTTTACACTACTGAAAAGCATAGGAGAGTCGTAGATGGTGACAAGGTATCCAACTCAGGTTGCTACCACCAGGTACTTACATCTATCCTTGATGATGTGGAAGGAACAATTTCTTTGGGGGGAAATCTAATAATAAAGGGTGTAGATTTCTGGCAAGTGCTCCTGAATTATTATTCTTGCTTTACATTCGTTGAACATCTGCTTTGTGAACGTATTTAATCCGTTTTGCATAGGAGTGTAGGAACATTACAATGAGTAAATAGCAAATATATTTACAGTGAAATTGTTTTTAAATTTGTATAATTTATGTGTGCACATATTCTTTATAGACACACATATGTATACATACATACATTAGGAATCACTTTACAGCTAAAGGAAGGTGAACTTCCCCCAAAAAATTTGCAACTATTTCAATTTTCTTTTAGGTTTGTGAACCCATTTCAGGTTTAAAAGACATTGTCTTTTGAGATCGGGGTGTGTACTGTATACCTATCATTAAAGATTCTACTGAGGTCAGTTAACTTTTTTTTAATTACAACTTCTTAGATCAAGACAAAGGTGTTTGATAAAATTCTCCCAAAATGTCTCAGCTTTGTTCTTTTCCCCAACTAAAAGTAGATGCCTTTCAAAGAAAAACGGCTTCAATCACAAAAGAAAGACCAACATACTGAAAAGATTAAAACAAAATAAAAATCAAAAACCTGCCAAACTTCCTTCCCTGTATCATCAGAGACAGCACATTTTCAGGATATCAGCAGCAGCCCAGTGTATCTGGCATTTAAAAATATCCAAATAGCTTAGACCCTGCACAGCCCTTGCTGTTCTTTAATTTATAAACTAGTGTCCAAATCCTGACCTCCAGTTACAAAACCCCACTGAATTCACTGGAATTTCATAGATGAAATTCAGTACAGAATTCAACTTTGTGTTGCTTAAGTATAATTGGCCCATAGCATATTGGTTGGTGGGAGATGTTTTTTTCCCACCACTGCATAAACTGATGAGATAAAAATTCAGAAATTAAAAATATTTTTCAGAATCCCATTTTCCTGGGGAAAAAAGTGTAATTTTATGGAAATGGCAAAGTTATTTGGTCTTACTGTGAACATGGTAACTGTGGTCTCTGGGTCATCTTGTGCTCTTTCTGTCTTTCCATCAGCTTATTTGTTTTCCATGTGGCTGCTTGTATATATACAATTGTCTCTGGTTATCATATGCTGAACATGATTGTTATGTGCTCAGATTTATTCCCAGCATGAAAATTATTTGAAAATGGGGGGAATGAGGGGGAGAAACACAGCCATCATTTGAGGAACTCACACAGTAGAGTGCTCAAGAGCTTCCTTTCAGATTTGCCTTCCCTGCCAAGAAAAGGCATTGTTACAGTGACAGCCAAGAGGCGTGTGTTACAACAGGAAAATCATATGGGATGCAAAATTAAAATCTCAATCACAGGTGAAAAAATCAAGGCAGCAGAGGAGTGTATATACACCATTGCTCTTTTCTCCCTGCCTCCTAGGAAAAGTTGCAAATGCCTTGTCGTTACTGAGGTGATACTGTAAGATGGCCAATGCCTAAAGCAGGGGAGCTAAGCACCCTCCCAGCACCGCATCCTTTCTCAGCGCAGTGCAGCTTTGGCCTCTGTTTAGAGCAGGAGAGCAGTGACTCTCCCTCCAGTCACCGGTTAGCTTCACTGCACCGAGACCTGCCTGTACTCTGCCAGCCTGGGTCCCTGGTCCTGTCAGGTCTGCAACTCTAGACCAGCTCTCGCCCACCTGACAAACTGCCACCACTCGGAAGCAGCTTGGTCTGCATCTGCAGCAGGAGCAGCGAGCAGGAGAGGTCACCCCTTCCACCAGGGCAGCAGCCGACRGCCCCTTCCAGCCCCCAGCTCACAGAAGACCCCCTCTGCCAGCACAGCCGGACCTACGACAGGTCTTACCAGTCGATCCCATCAAAGGAAGAACAGGACTTTCCGATGCCCCAAGCCAGCGTGGCCACCCTAGCAGTGTTCTGCAGCACGGCCCGAGCACCAGCATGACTTGTACGCTGCGCTACGGTTTCCACAGAGGAGCGCGGAGGCTAACACCTAGACTCAGCCGAGGATTCGGATCACACCCAATGACAATTTAAGGTCAAACTTGTCAAGCCTGTGCAGATCCAGGTAGAAATCAGGTGGGATTTCTCCATGCACAGACCACTGTATTTCTGAATGGCAGATTATGCTCCTCAGCTTCCTCTGCTTCCAGCTACTCAGCATTTCTCCCCTGTTGTAGTAATTCTGGCCGACAACGCTCAGTACTACTTACCCTCTTTGGATAATCACACCCTTACAGTACCTCTCGCAGCCTAATGTTTTACAATGAAATCTGAGAAGGTCTGAATAATCCTAATAGCAGTTCTGCAGCGGCACTTGCACAATTATTATATAAAAGGTAAGTGTGCTCCTACCAGCTCTCCATTTAAATTTATAGTGATTGGTTCCATACAGTAACATGGTAAATTAAAAAAATCCCCCAGCCTTCATTTAAGAGGTTTATAGTAAATAAAAAATGCCGAGGGCTGTGTGTTGGCCCCCAGTCTGTCAGCTCTCTGTGCAGGAAGGGGATTCAGGCTCTCTTTCCTAGGCACGCATAAAATGCCGGGTGATATACGGCTCTGCTCCATGAGGAGCGCGGCTGCAGCGAAAGCCAGAGGAAATCAGGCTGCTGGTCCTAAGGAAACCTTCTCCGCAAATCTGGGCTAGAAGGGCCGAGGCAGAAATCACCCGCGCTCTCCTGCAGCCTGCTTTCCCAGTACACTCCAGCATCTTTTCAGGGTTTGGCGATGCACCATTTCCCAGGTACAAGGCAGCGAGGAGTTGAATCCCTGATTAATTCGATACACAGTGCCCTTACCGTATTGAACAAAGGCTGGCAACTCTGTCAGATGTGGCGAGTATCGTCTGAATTATTTTTTCCACAAGGAGCACAGACCTTGTGAAGGTTTTTAAACTATCTCCAGAGACTAAAGGCTGCTCTGTTGTTCTGAATTTAGACTGCAGGGAAGACAGATCTTCACTTGTGAGATTTTAATTTCAGTAGCTGCATGAGTAACTTTAGAAAATACACCTTGGGTCTGATCCTGGCTCTTACTGAAGTCAAAGGCCAAGATCCTGTGCAAGTTAATGGGAAGAATTGTGTGTGATTGCTACACAAAGCTAAGCATCCAGGGGATGCTCAGCCCTATCCTGCTGCAAAGTTCATTGCTCCTGGGTGAAAACACCAAGGTGCCTGCTCCTCCGTGCTCCTCCTAGCTGAAGCCACACTGGCAGCCTGCAGGCCCCCTTCTGCCCCTCACCACGAGACCCCACACCACAGCCTCAGGGGGAATAACAGCCACTACAAGCCACACTGTCCCCCCCATTCGTTGCATATGTGGAAGGCTTTGGAAGTACATATCAGTGAGAACCACCCACGGCTGCTCCCCCCAAGACCAGCTCCCAAGAAGGGTTCTGCAGCTGAGTCAATCAGCACAGGGACCAGAGAGGTCTACATCACCTTTACACTTCCTACATCACCTTTACATTGCCTGCATTGCCTTTGTGCTGCCCAGACCTTCCTCCCTTGCCATGAGCCTGCCATCTCTGCTCCTGGTGAGGAAGGAAGGGCAGATCCTTCAGTTTTTCACACCTTCATCAAGCTGTTTCTCCAACAGCACTCAACACCCTTGCACTGCCACAGCGTCTTGACCAAGGGCACTTCCCAATGGGCTCCACCACCCAGACTGGCCGCAGCTGCTGGATGGGATGTCTCAGAAACTGCCCCTACATGTAGCCTGGCCACCAGGACCCACTCAGCAGAGCCCCCGGCCCACATGGGAGCTGAGGAGCAGGTCAGCAGATGGTGGGATCAGCCAAGGGGAACTTGCTCATTGTCATCAGGGAAGATGATTTCCCCAAGACATCCTGTGCTGTCACAGAGTGGCACGTGGGCCAACAAGGACTGGCTCAGCGACAAGGAGCCAGAGGTGAGTTGAGGAGTCCATAAGTACTGGCTGGGAGAGAGAACCAGCGTGTCTGATGCCAGGAAGCTCCGTTTTTCCACTAGTTTAGCAACTGCAGTAGGTCCCCAACCCCTTGTTTTTGTCTGAAGCTGCTCCTGACCATGGCAGGTCAGGGGAGATGCTGGCCTCTCCTTCCTCCCTTCACCACATCTCTGAGATGGTGCAACCAAGAGGACTAAGAGCCATCATCCGCCCAGGGGCCACTCTCTCCAGAGCAGCAGGGTTACTGGAGCACCCCCCAGGCTCTGCTGCAGCCCTCCCATGATGGTTGGCACAGTGGGTACACACAACTGGATACCATTGCATTGGTGTGGGATGAATCATTCCAGCCAAGAGTACGCACCCTAGCAAGGAGAGTCTCCCCTGTTTTCCCCTCACGTTCCTCCCCATCCGTTTCCTCCTTAAAATAAATAAACGAACGAACGCATTGCTGGCTAAGCCTCGACCCTACACAGCGCATACTCCTCAAAGGTCCCTGCTGCTCCCCGGCGAGGTCCCTCTCCCCCAGAGCTGTCAGACACAGCACACTCTGACCTGCCTCCCTAACCCTGGTGCAGCCTTTCCCCTTGCACACCCACATAGGGGATATTGCCTGTCCCCTAATTTGTTGGGGTTTCACAGCAAGAAATGAATGCCAGTGTTTCTATGAAGGGGGAGAGAGTCACCAGCCGTGCAACATCCAGCAACAGATCCCAGCTCCTAACATAGCTCCTGGTGTCTACCTGACAATCACTTCGTTAATGAATTTCAAGACTCACCCCATACTTAGGGAAATTCTCCCCTCCCTACAAAGAGGACACAAAGCAGAACTGACCAGTTTGCATCTCTCAAGGCATACTGGGGGTTCAGTGGTGAATCCGAGTGCAGGAAGGGGTCTGCAAAACTGCACTTGTAAATCCCTCAGTGGGAGAAGTTATAGTCCCCCCTCCCCCTGCTTACAGGATCTCTAGCGTCAGGGGCTTTACACTCCAGCGGCATGCTCCCAGTGTGCCTTGCACATCTGCTGAACTAAGGTAAAACTGGACACTGCAGAGCTGTGATTTATATCACCAGGGTAAGGCGCTGCTGGAGAGGTCCCTCCCTGCTGCAGGAAGAATAGGCACTCACTTCTCTTTCTCTCCTCAAGCATCCTGCCCTTGCGACTGCACATTTGCAGAGGGGAAGCCTGTTATGAGATTGTCACCACTCCTGCTCCTTTTGCAGCATCCAGAAATCCCAAGGCGTGTGGCTACTGTGCTACCCTGCGAAGGCACTGGGCAGAAGAAAGGCCCAGGCATCCCTGCCACAGTCCCTGCCGCATGGTACCCCCGGACCTCAGTGCTTTGGAGCAGCATAGGCAGCTTTACCTTTCACAAGTGCTAACTGGATGCTTGGAGAGCTCTACCAGAGCTGGCCAGCTAGCTTGGCTGCAAGAAGAGTTAACTCGGTGGAAGAAGGCAGAGGAATAAAAGGCCTTCCTTTCTCCGTTTGTCAGGCAACAGGTCACACATGCTTGCAGACAGATCCCAAAGCCTGTCTCTACTCTCACATTTCCTCTCTTCCTTTCCCTGACACTTTCCTGACACATCTTCTTGTGCACTTTGCTCAGCTTTCGAAGTAACACTCCTCCCTGCTTGTTCTCCTTCCCACTCCTTGTCACTGGAGTCCTGCTGCTGTCATCACACTCCCATCAGACTTCTCCTTTCAACTGTGCGTTTCCACGCTGTCTCTCCCAACTGTCACATACGCTTCTGGTTCAAACATCTGTTCCTCCCCCTCCCAGGGAAGTTACTCCAAAACATGCTGCTTTCTGTCTGAATGGCAGGAAGGATAGATTTGGTTGTACACATGGCACTACACAACCATCCGTGCTGCCGAGCGAAAGGCTCCTCTTCTGTGATTTGGCCACATCAATTCCCAGGGCTACAGGCTCAGTCCCTCCTTATTCTGCCAGGATGAAGAGCGAGAAGCCTGTTTCTTGCATCGTACAGCCCGGTTGCTCACGGCTAACAGCCTCTGCTGTGCAGGAAAGCAAAGGAGAGGGATACTTGCTACCCTGCACAGAAGGAAGGTCTGCACGATCATTTTCTGTAATGGGGTAAACGGATGCCCCTGCAAGAATGACTCAACTCAGTGGTGGTACAGGGAGGCCACGCATTTCACAGTGCCAGCAAGGGACTGACCATTTGCAGGAGCAACATGACCACCCAGGACCTAATAGCTAATGTTGCCCAATGGTCTCAAAGGGCTTGTGCCATTACATGGCGAGACTCAGGCCGGTGCTGAATACAGATGTAGGGGTTAACCCAGGCAGTACGCCCAGCAAGACGTCCTGCACAGTCTGTGAGCATCTCAGGGCTCAGAGGCAGAGCGTGTTTCCAGGTCTCTGCAGCAGGCCACAGCAGCCCCGCTGCCTGAATGCCCACGTCTGCTAGCAGCCCTTGAACTGCCCAGCCTCACTGACGCCACGGGGAGGCAGGGGAGCGATCATGGGGGGAAGAACAACTGGTCTCTGGCCTCCTCCTTGCTCTGTCCCCATGCACTGGCTGGAGGCAAGGCTGTCGTGCAGGAGCAGCATGCCTCAGCAGCCTTACTTTGTCTCCATGCTTGGACAGACAGAAACCCAAAATCTAGTTCTGTGTAAAACCTCAGGGTAGAAAATGACATTCCAGTCCTTGGGTCCTTCTGTCTTTTTCCAAAGCATTTGGTGCCACTCAGCAGAGACAGCGACTGGAGCTGTGAGGGGTCTCTGGTCACACTCCACCTAGTGATCCTCTGCTTCCAGGCAGAGGGAGGACTGCAAGCCCACGCTATACATCCACCATCACACCAGCAACGGCTCCTTCGACACCTCAGCTCAGCCATCCCTGCAGGCTGGGTATCAGTTGCCAGCATGTTCTCATTCACCAGGCACACCACATGCGAGTGCCCGAGGCTGCTCCATATCCACGGCAAGCCTCTGAACAAATGGTGCAGCTGGTCACGAACCACTTGAGTTAACGCAGGTGAAGCGGTCGGTTCCTCTATTAGCACGGTCACTGAGAGTCCCTCCTTTCATAGGGAAAATTGGTCTTTCATGGGCTTCAGGCACATCCCCAAACCAGGTGTCAGAACTTAGAGAAGGTTCAGAGGGTTTTTGTTACTGGTGGTAAGTTCTGCCGGTAGCTGCAACCCCAGTGAAGAAACTGAAATGTAGTTTCTATTCTATTCCCTTTTCAGCTGCTTATAAGTTTCTCAAACAGATTCCTATTCAGGGTGAAATGTTCAGTGCTTGGTCTCAGCTCAGAGATGATTTCTTTTATTTCCCCCTGCAGGAACTGTGAGCAAAATACTAAATGCAGTAGATTTGGAGTTTGGGGAGCGCGAGCAATCAGATATTTCCCCCTCGTTCCCTCTGATACCATATGTTCCAATTGGAAATTTTACACTTGCATACTGGTAACTCGTAAATGGTGGAGATGATAGACTTCAAATGTTCTCATTGAGAGGCAGAAAACAAACCCAGATTTAACAAAATAATTGGTTCAATACTGTTAAGATGAGTTTAAAGAATTCTGATAATGCTTTTCCCTTCCTCGGTGTCCCAGGAGGGACAAGTACACAGGTTTTATTTTAATCTATGTGCTATAATTTTAAGGATAGCTGACACAAGGTGGTCTTTGTTAAGATGTATCTATTTGCTTTGAAATCCAAAGAAGTTCAGCGCTTACAGGCTGCCAGAAATCACAGACCTATTATTCAAGGAACTTTTGAGCTTCGCTGTCAAAACCATCAGAAGTCTGTAAGCTGAACAGCTCCCATTCAATGCATTTTTGTGCTCATTTGCAAACTCTGTGGCGGGATTGCTTGGAGCTTTATTCCCCTCAACCCTGAACTCACTTAAAACCAAAGGCAGAGAACCCCAGTGTTCCTGTAATGGCACATTTGGAAACCCAGCCTTCCAGAAGCAATGACACCCTAATCATCCTCACCCACAATGTCGGCTAGGTCACCTTACATGTCACACACTTGGGTTTTTTTACTTCAAAGTCAGCCCTGCAAACCCCATGCAAGCTTTCGATAACCTAGTCATGCTCTACATGTTGGTATAAATACATAAGTTATAAGACACAGGCAATTAACTTTAAGCACAGGTAGTTCCTGATCACAAGTGCTCAATCATTATCAAATTCGTGTATGCACGTAGATGGTTATATACGTTATCTCTTCCAGGGGCAGGTTTACTAAGGGGATGTAGGGAGGCAATATCCTTCTGTCCCTTCTCCCATTACCACTGCATGGCATGGATGTCCTTTTGTATGTGGCTGGGGAGTTACTGAACAGCTGCCCAGCCCATCTTGCTTCCCCCACTCCATCCATGGTCCTGTTTACAGCCGAGAGAGTCACCACTGACAGCTCACATGTATCTAACAACTTGGGCAGCAGATCACTACCAAAACAGACTAGCACATCGTGGCATAATAAAACAGCATACAAAATCACCCTGTTCGGGCAAGTAAGTCTCACGACCTGAAACTCACCAAACACAAGGGCTGGCAGACCATTGAGGAAGCAGATGATGGCTCTCTTCCAATCCCGCTGACCAAAGTGACCCAGCAGCCACCTGGAACACAGCAAGAGATGAAACCTCTTTGGCAAGCAGCTCCCAGCCTGTTCTCTGCCTCCACGGCATCTGGCACGAGCTAGTTTCACATCTAGAGCTCTTGATCACTTTGATCTCTCAGATAGTTATGTACCTTGATGATTCATGATTGTTACTCAAGTCCCACCTGCAAGCAAGGAAGCCTCCACACTGGCCTGCTAACATTATGGGATAGCTGTGGGCTCACTTCCCCAACCTCCTGGGAGCTACTTCGCTGCACTAGTCTCACAGCATGGTGATTCTATTAAGTGCTATGGAATTAATCTTGATTTATGCCAGTGGGAGGGAGAGAATAATCAAGTCCTATGTCCTCACCTTCTGAGCTACTGGTACTGCTCTGATCTTCTTCATACTTCGAAGTGCTTTATTCCGGTCAGGTTGGTAGAATTACTTTGCTTCTGTATCCTTAAGCTCCGGTCATTCTTTGCTGTAATTTCTTGCAGCGGCTTCTGGAAAGGTGTTTTTCTCCCTCCACTCCCCACAATAAATGAGTTTGTCACTTGAAATATACTGCCAATGTGTTACATGTCCCACAGTGTTTGTGGTTATATCAGAAGTGTTTGTTTATAGCACCATAATTCAGCAATATCTTGATTACAGGAGAGATGGTGTTGTAACTCACTGTGGCTAGAGAGAATATTATTTTTCTTTTCCTTTAATATAAAATGTTGATTTTCAGTCAATACACTGAAAGAAAAAAGTGCAGTTGTTGCCCTAGTAACCAGCTGCCTTGTAAACCGTAAGATGTTAGGAGCACAAGGTGTTAATTGTTCCAAGTGCTGCTTGTGGTCAGGGATAAAAGCTAGAATGGGAGAGATCATAAGAAACATCTGGGAAGATAAAGTCAGCTGGTCTCTGCTTGGAGAAAGCCTAGACAACAGCAAGTAGAGAGGCAAGGCAAGGAGAAGTAACACTGCCACCAGAGGAGTGGAATGAACTGAATTGTGGCCGTGTGTGAAAGCATCTGAGAGCACAACACAGTTCTGAGAGCCTGACAGGTTTTTACCAGGTGTGCTCAGAGTTCAGCACCTCCACCACCAGATGTAGCAGCTTTTCCTGCCACTGCTCATTCCCTCCTCCTGACCAGACCCCTCTCCATTTCCCCTTCTTCTCTGTGTCCTGGGGTTTTCGTGTGCTGTGCTCCAGGAGGGTCCTTCCCATGTGCTGTTCAGCATGAATTGAGGCCTGTCCTGCAGAAGGTGCCACCACCTCTCTGCAGAGCATTTCCTCCACCAGAGCAGGCCAGGACAGAGCACCCTCCCTGACACATCCCTACCTGTGTTACAACACAACTTCATTGCCCTGCTGAGCAGCTCTTGCTTTCAGGCTCCTTGCACGGCACAGCATGCAACATCTCCCCGAGCTGCCCCATGCTCATCCTGGCCGTGCTGTCTGCTGAGAAGTGGGAGCAGTTGATTGCCCGGAGGGCAGACTGAACTCCACAAAGCATCTGTGTTTCTGCCCCATCCTCCTACGAGACAGAGCCCCTCAACTCCAGCAGGCTGCACGCTGGGGCTGGGAAAGCAGCACCAGAAGGGCTCCTTCTGCAAGAGGCCTCTAAGGGAGAAAGACTGCATGAGGGCTTCTCTCCCATGTCTCTCCTCTCTCTAAGATGAAAGCAAGCTGGCGAGACAGCAGCCTCATGCTCTGCAGCATCTGCCACCTCTCCCCTCCCCCCYGCTCCCAGCCCTTGCAAACTGGAAAGCAAACGTGAATACTGCTAGATCTGGAGGAAAGTTTTCTGCTTTAGCCCTTTTTAGCCATTTAACTGCTCTGGATGCCCAATGAACCTGCCAGCATCTGCATTCCCTTAGGAAATAAAGGCAAGGAGAAGAGAAAAAGCAGCATATTTATAAGCTAAGCCCCTCCCAGGGGCAGGGTTATGCTAATCAGGGAGCTTCTGTCCCAGCATGGTACATGGATTACATATACACACGATAGTAACATATGGAGAGGAGAGCTCATGTTCAGCACACCACTGCCTTCCCCGGCACGCATGGCTGGAGGGTTTCACACCATGCGTTAGCCACGGGCACTCAAGAACAGAGGGGCAAGGCCAAGCTCATGCTTTGACCTGAAGAGGAAAAGGGTGGGACCCTGTTGTTTTTATTTACTAACTCTTGGTGTTTATACTTGGTAATAAAGCCATATATTGCAGTAAGCCACACCACAAAGCCCTGTATGCAATCTAATGATGCATCACACTGGTGATGAAGACTACATCTAGCTACACAACCTTCGTATAAAATTAGAGGTTTATTTTCTTTCTCTTGCTCCCCCAGGTACAGTTGCCTGTGATAATGCAGCCATCTCCATCTCAGCACAGCCTAATGTAGACCTCTGCCACTGACCAGGGCTGGGATTTCTGCCATGCCTCCTTTACACTAAGAAAACACAGTTTGAGCGAATAAAGCTGAGAAACTGTGAATTTTTCCAAGTGGAGAGTGCCTGGGCAGCACTTCACATAGCAAAGCTGCATTTAAACCGGGGTCTGCGGGTAAGACTGAAAAATAAAGATGAATGAGTTTGGTTGGGTAATTAGATAATAAAATTGAAGGCTCTGGAGTTTAGCCCAGGAATATAATCCAGCATATGTGGCTGGCTAGCCTGCTCCCTCTCCTACTGCTAGCAGCACCATCTTAACCTAGCAAGGAGATCTGCCCTTCACATGGAGTCCAAAGACAGAAATGCGTTTGGGTAGCACAGCCCAGGTAGTAGCACAGGATCGGAGGCACAGGATCAGTCCTGCCCTCTGTCAGTCTCCCAGCAGCTGGTTTTGTTCCCCATGTGCGAGGCCAGGCTGCAGAGAGGTGCTGCAGGACTCGAGGTGGGCTTGCCTGCTGCTACAGCAGTACCCATAACTCTGCACAGCAGAACAAACCCCATCCCAGGGAGGGTTTGCAGGAGGCTCTGTGTTTGGTAGGCGCACAGGGCAGGTGTTTAGGGGCTGGCAACCTGGCTGATAGCTTGGGGGCTTCACACAGCTCATTTGGGCACAGTGCAAGTCATCCCATGGGTGGGTGCGAGGGAKACCTCTGCTCAGGGCCCACCAGGGTAAAGCTGGCTCAGGCTCAGAGAKGTGTTTGGACAGAGCCGGAGCTAACTCTCCTGCATACCTCGTTGTGCCAGTAAATACTAACGTGACTATGTAGAGGGTGGTGCCTAAGGGTGGAAAGGGCAGCACAGCCAATCTGAAAGGAAAACTGAGGCTGGTTTTGCTTTCTGGAGCGACTGCTTTCCTACATTCAGCTTTCAAATTGCTGCAGAACTGAAAAGCAAAGCAGAGGCAAGTTCTCTTTGACTTGGGAAATCCTTCAAAAATAAAGCAAACCAGTTTTGAAAGGCAGACTTTGTCAGCTGCCCTATTTTTAGGATTGACTCCTACAGGTCCTTCCTTCAATGATAGCAGTTTTGCCTGAGCAATGACTAGGGACTGCAGGATTTAGGCTTTTAATAAAGCAATTGTGTAATTAAAAATAAATGGGTCTCTAGTGTCACTATTTAAAAGAAAAGAAAACTTAGATCAAATAAGGCATTTCTTTCTTTTTGGTTTAGTCTGCTTGGATCATGCAGAGCTTTAATGACGCAGTCACAAATGTTGTATTTAAAAGGCCTCTTAGTTGCTGAGAGGAGCCCCAGGAGAGGGCTATTAACTGGCCAAATTAGGCTATTTATTTTTGTGAGTTTTGCAAGTTTGAAAAAGAGAGGCACATTTTCACTTAGGAGAGTGATATTTCAAATAGGTCACAGGAAACTCTGGCAGGCGGGGAGCAAAGCAGAGCGTCAGTAGGAAAACATTAACCAGAGACATTTTGCAAGTGCAAGTCGACATTTGGGTTCCTAATGGCTTCTGAAGTCCATTCAAAAATCTTTCAGTGGATGTAAAATAGGGGCAAGGCACCGCAGCTGTGCAGGAGCCCTGGCCTAATCCTGAAAGCCTTTAAAACGGCAGAGCTGTGCCTGTGGGTGCTGATGTGAGAGAACCTGGTGCTGTCAGCGCAGCCGACAAGCTCGGCAGTAAGTGTTTGAAGGAGGTGGACTCTGGTTAGGAGATAGCTGATGCTTGCACAGATGGCCGGTCAGTCCTGAAATTTCACTGCACCTTTCCCTCCTCCAGCTTTGATTTTGATTCTTCAGACAATCAATGAACTTCATTTTCCTCTCACATAGTCACAGCCCGGAGCAAATCAGGAGTGACTTCAGTAAATCCCACGAAGCAAGCTGCATGCACACCTTAAGAATCAGGCCCAATACTTTTTACATGCATAAGGCTGGTTGGAAAAGGTCCCTCCACACCACCTCAACGGGCATGGCACATCACATGCTCCCCAATAGCGCACCATTTCCTCCTTTTCACATTTGCAAACAGAATCGATTAACTTCAAGTCTGCTCAGAAATGATTCATGTGAAGTTACTTTGGAGGACTGGCCTATCTCCCATTGACTTCAGCAGCTCAGGATGAAGCTACTCAGGAGCTAAAGAAGCCTCTGGGGCAACGTTGGGCTGTCGCTGGGTCCTGTCCCTGCTCCAGCAGGGCTGGGGTCCCTTGAGCTGCCACCACACAAGCGACAAGAGCACCACTGCATCTACATGTGATGGAAAGGCTTTGCAGGATCAGCATCAAGATGAGAAAATAAACGATACAATAAGATAATAAAAATCAGTGTTCCTAGAAAGCGATGTCTAATGGGTTCCTCTTGATGGATTGTAAATCCACCAGTCATACAAGTCATAAAACAAAACCAAAGTTAAAGAAAAAGTAACCACACACCTATTAGAGCAATCTTTCTCTTTTTCAAGTTTTTTTCCTATATAAATCAGTTAATTGAGGACTCAGAGGACTGGTATGTCTGAGGCTGTGACTGTTTGTCACATCAGTGCTTTGGTCAGTGAATAACAAATCTCTATCAAAACACCTTTCTGTGACTGTGGCAGGCCGGGCTGTCAGTACCACGTTCTCCTCCCCTGGTTGGGCAACCATGTGGAGTTGCAGGCGCTTCGTGCCCAGCATTTCCACGGGACTGCAGGTTTTTACGGCGCAGACAAACCAGCGTTTTATTGGATCGGAATGAGGGAGCTGGCACTGGAGCGAAGGGAGCTGAAAGTGAAATACGGAGCATGCAACTTCACCGAAAATGTTGTCAGTCGATACACAAAATGTCAAATGGACCTGACCCCAGCTTTATTCTTCCCGTAATTATTGTACTCTGTCCTACTAACATAAAACAACACATCCCACCCCGCACAAAACCCAACCAAAAGCAGGAGGGATTTCTGGCATGGTGRGGCCATGGGCTGGACTGTGAACACCACTGTACGCTCAGCGAGAGAAAACCAGGGGTAGAGAGACTCCCTCCAGCCGTGCCACAGAAGAAACCCCTGCTCCGACCTCTGTCACTGGTAGCATGTGACAGGACAGGCCTTAAAGCACGCACTGTTTTGCAGAGGTGAGGAGGGAATTTATAGGGACAGGGAAAGGACAAATATGTCACTTGTCCATTTGGCATGAAAGGAGCTATAAATATTGTGATAATTGTCTCCAGGAACCCAGGACAACCTCTGCCCTGACTCGCAACCACACACTGTCCCTTTGGACTTTACTGGAGCTATTCAGGTTGCAAGTCACCAGCTCAGCTGGCTCAATCATCTGTTATTCCCATTAAAAATACCCTAGAAAAAGCAGCCCTTTCCAAGGTGATACGGAGGCTGGTTCTCTGTCTCAGCCAAATCTGCTGAAGCTCCAGTTTCGCTCATCGCCCAGTTGTACAGTGTTGTTCTCCAGCTGGACCTTGTGTCTGCTCCAGTGTGGTAATGCCTGCAGATCTACTCTGCGTATTAGCTTAGCCCGGCAATATTTATTTAGCAGATAAAACTTGATGCTGCTCCTGTAGAAGTAGTTTGCAATATATTAACAAGGCCATAATATTAGTCAAAAGCATTTCTCATGTGCCCTCAAATGTTTGGCGTAAAAGAAGCAGCAGATGCCAAAGGCCACAAAGCAAGTTGAGTCCTTATGAGAAGTTAACCATTAGGTAAAGAAAAAGGATGAGGATGGTCTGGGGGTACCGTAAACCACTCTTTCCTCCAGGACCTTGCAGCTCACAGAGTGCTGCATATAATACGTGCAAGGTTACTGCTTAAAACAACTAAATACAGGTCCAAGTCTGTCAAGACAAAAAGAAATAATTCATTGTTTTCCCATGGATGGGCACAAAGCAAACCACGCCATAGTGCAGTCCTGGGACAAATAAGTGTTTCTTGATCAATGCATCTGCATAAACGCCCCACCGCCCGCCTGGCCGAGATGGGGCTTTCAGGAAGACCTGCAGGGATTTGGGTCACTCTTGCTTTCTCTGAACTGCCAGCTCCCTGCCAAGGTGCCGGTGCACCTCGTCCCACCGCTCCCCTCCCAGGCACGGCCATGGGCAGCAGCCCCCGGCCGACACCAGTCACAAAATGGCGCCTCATGGCCCCGCCACCATGCCGGGGGGCGAGAGGGGAGGCCCCGCCAGTGGCCAGGTTGCCTTCCCCAGCGAAGGGCAAAGACATTCCTCATGGCRGTGGGGAGCTGGCAATGCCCACCGCAGAAACCTCTCCTTGGCCTGTTTTCTTTTTGTCTCTGTTTCCCCATTCAGGAAAAAGCTTCTGTCACAACAGCTGCTGATTCATTTTCTGACTTGGTGCCGAGCGTGCCAGACATAACATTCGTTTGCTGCCAAAGTGGTAAAAACAATGACTTACCAGCTCATTTTTCTTCAGTTGATTATGTTGGGGGGGGAAGGGGAGGGGAGAAAGGAGCTTTAATTAAAATTAGATAAGGAGGAGAATAAATCCACTGAGATGCAAAGAGCAATGCTCTGCAAGGCAGGAAAGGGGAGAGCATCTGAGGCAGTGCGGGAATACCCATCACCAAACAAAGGAAAACAAAGGGGTCCGTGGTCAATGGCGAGGGACTCTGGTCACTTGCTGCCCTTCACCATCTTCCCCTTCTTTCTACGCTTTCCACCTTTCAGGTCAACAGCTTCCCAGACCAGTAACTATCAGATCTGACACGATGCCTTCCAGACTGAGAGGAGAGAAGCCACCTGAAGATGGCTCTGATGAGGGCAGATAAGTATACTGGTCTTTGATCCTTCCCATCTGTCTTTCCTGACTTCTTCCTGGGATGAAAGAGTCCCACCATCGACATTTATTTGCTTCTTAAAACATTGACTAGCGATTTGCCCAGTAGATAGAATCCATGTCCAACCCACATTTGGAGGTGCTGAGGACAGCGGTGTTTGGACTGAGATTTTGGCTTGCCTGTTAGACATCAGAGACAAAAGAGCCAAGTCTGGACCTGATGAGTGAAGTCTGACCTGTTAGGCTGTCCAATATTTTTCTCAGTATTTGACAGGGTGCTTTGGACACATGGGAATTAAGCTGATCCATATTCCCTGACCTCAGTCATATGCCACAGGTCATATTTGGAAATAGCTCACCAGGTCACTAACTCTCATGGCAAACATCCAAGTGAAGCTTAGGTGCCAAGAAAACAATGGCACTCTTAGCCTGACCACAGTATTGGTACTGATGTTTAGCAACAAATTAATTTCCTAACAGACTGGCCCATCTGCAACCAACACAGAGGAAACAGCACCCTGGTCCATTTCTGCTGGCCAAAATGGACGGACAACCATATTAACTCACCTACTTAAGTTCTCTAATCTTTCTATTACGTGTAGAACATATCACAGTGAAGTGCTGATCCCCCACCTGAAGGCTTTGGCTCCACTGTCTTCAAATAACGGCCAAACCTCCTCCAAGTGATTCATTCCCAGGGGGTTTGTTTCAGTTCTTATTTGGAAAGGAATGGGAGTCAATCAGTGCAAGGAAATGCAGAAGAGTCATGGTAACCAGCGCCAGGGTGAGGACCAGCTATGGAAGAACCATCCAAAGCCATTATCCCAACACTACCATTACCATTGAGTCCAATGATAAAGAGGGGCTAAGTCATTCAGAGCACCAGAGGCTACAAGAGAGATTTTTAAGGCACCTGAAGAACAGTCATTCCACAGGTCTGTGCCTAATTGTGTGGTGAGATAACATGATTCAAACCAAAGACTCATCCAGGACTACTTATCTAATGCCCGGTAACCACTCCAAACATATGAGGAGGAAAAGCCTTACCTTTATACTCAGGAAGCTCTTGCATTGTTTGCTTTAAATGGTTGTTTGCTCTCTTTACTTGAGGAGAATATGAAGAATGGCTATTTGGGAATGACAAACCCAAGATCAAGAAGTCTTTCTTGTTCACCAGAGAAAAATAAAATAGACACTAGAGAACCTCTTAAGGAGGAATGAAGGATTTTCAAGAATACCAAATGAGGCACCTAGTTACCACCAACAAGCGACCAAAAAAGCTGTCCACCTTCTTGGAATATTTTTGGAAATCCACCTCATTATGTCAACTTCTATTCAGAACCTGAAGGGAATATTTTCACCACCATCCTCTCACAGAACAGGGAAGAAGGGATTCAAGAGATCTCTTACATTCTCTGCTCTTCTCTCTGCTACAAAACTAAACTACTTTTTGCTTGACTTGATCTACCCACATCATTTCACGAGGGCTTGTACACACTGTCCCTTGGATGACATCATTGCTAAATTACTTCGCTATAGCAAAACATAAGTATTTAAGAAAATCTCCAACTCAACCAACCATGTTATGAGAACACCCACCAAGAAAGATTTCTCCTTCCCATTACCTTTTGCTGATTCAGATCCTACAGAATGCAATGCTGCACTGCAGAGCAATGCTCGTGCTGTGGATCAACATATCTGACTATCCAGAGACACCCTGCTCTTCTTGGCTTCAGTTGGACTTGTAGTTTCTCAGCACCTTTGCAAATTAAGCCTAGAAACTAACACATTAAATTGTATTGCTGCATAAGGACCTTCATTTCCAGGCTTTTATCTGCAGGAATGATATTGCCATTCTATACACTAGACCTGTTTTTGTAATACTATGGTTCATCAGAAGTTTTTATGTTAATACCGAATCAGAAATAATACACATGTGATTCATAATAATCTAACTGAATGGCTGCACTGAATGTATTGTAAGAAATTCTGGTTAGGAAAGAAACTCATTAAAGAAAT
The DNA here is from genome assembly GCA_035582835.1 of Phoebastria nigripes. Taxonomy (NCBI): domain Eukaryota; kingdom Metazoa; phylum Chordata; class Aves; order Procellariiformes; family Diomedeidae; genus Phoebastria; species Phoebastria nigripes. The sequence goes on from JAYKAV010002220.1 coordinate 5,689,693, forward strand.
AGTGACTACTATTATCCCACTGCATATATTGTTCTACTGGAAAGTTTCCTTGAGTAGTTTCTTTAATTAGCAATTTGATATTTTGAAATAGTGTGATCTCCACCACACACAATTTGTAGAACAGACTTGGCTCGCAATACAGAGGAAAACAAGCAGTCTTTTCAGAGTTTGCATCTCTAGGGCGTATCTTGTCATTTTCTAGCTATTCAGCTGCTGTATATATGTATATAACACGGTGACACTGTTCTTGTGGGATTTTGATTCTTAAAAGTTACATAGATAAAGAGCCTTTTTATTGGAACAGAATATATTGTCTTTTTTTCTTTTTTTTTTTTTTTTGAGAAAATCCACATAAAAATATTTGCATAACTTTGGACTATTCAAATAGAAGGTGTTGACCCCAGCTGTGTTCTAGTGAATCGTTTATGTAGGAGCTCATTGCACAGAACGTATGGTATTTTATCTTTGCTGGTTTTCTGCCAAATACAGTCTGTAACAATTTTTCCCCTTTGCCACATTTGCCGCTTGATATCCTTTAAAGTATACCAGCTCCAAGTGTGAGAAAGTAAAACAGATTCTGGGCCCACTCTGGCTGAGAGCTCTTTGTATGGATACTCCTGTGGTGGCACCGAGGAGCCCTTGCTTTTGGAGAACATCCATTCCAGATCTGGGATCTCCTTGCGCTGAATGCGTTGAATCAACATTGAGTTAAAGTTCATTTAAATCTGCAGGGAACTGCAAAAGCCCAGAAGCAAGCACAGAAACAGGGATCCTCTTCATATACAAACTAGGAGCTGCCCCGAAGCAGGGGGACAAAATTCTACTACCTGGAACATCCTAAGCGCTGCACTTGAAGGGAAAGCCTGGAGGAAGGGAGGATGTTTCTGCCATAGCTCTATTCCGTTACAACTATCCTCCAGGTATCACTTAAGTGGTATTTTGGCAAGACGTATTTCTACCCGCAAGGGCAGGGAACAAGATTATTTCATTAAGTGATTGAGGCACTGCATGGCCAAAGCCACTATTACACTAGGTTTGATTTGAAACGGTAAGCAAGAGGTCAAACTCTCTCAACACTGATCTCCCAGGGGAGAAGAGATAAGGTGGAGTGCTAAGATTTCCACGCTCCCACATGAGTAGATAAGGTCTGAATGAGCAGCCTCATCCGTAGGCTGCTTCCCTAAGCGTTTTTTATAGCTTACACTGGAAACCTTCATACCTCTCTACACTGAATCACATAATTACGGTTTCCACAAGAAATTCAGAGCAGGATCTCCTCCCACAAAATTTCCTCTCACCTGCACTCCTTTCATCACTGAAGATGACTGTTTGTCAGCACTACCTCTACTGCTGAGAGAGTTCACAAGCAGCTCAATTTAGCAGCTGACGGAGGTGAGAATATTCCCCCATGTGCAAGCTTTTAAAATGCTCGCCCGTGATTGTGTGTGGAATGAACATCTCCACAAGGAACCGTTCGTCCAGGACATGCTTGCAGTCTTGGTGTGTTCTCCCTGCTAAGCAAGGAACTGCTTTTACAACAGACAACCTCCATCATCAGGAGGTTACCTTTCAGTTTCCCAGGAAAGCCTTGCTCACATGGAGATATTGCAGATGGGATGAAGCCCCATTAATCTCTGCCATCCCAGCTTCCTCATGCCTGAACTGTTCTCCGCCATAGGAGGCTCCCTCTTCATTACGCCCTTCCTCCCATGTGCAACAGAAACATAATAGCCCAGCTAAACCTGACCCTGTGCAAACACTGAACACAGACAAGAGACTGCTCTGAAAGTCACCAGTTAATTCGTCTTTCAGAAGCAGATTATTTCTGATGTGAAACGCTTGCTCCCATCCCCTCAAATCAGCAAGCTGGGGTTTATACACAGCTCTGCAAGAAGGCTCTTCCTGAGAGAGACACCCAAGAACTTACACTGACACATGTGCCAATGTTATAGGCAGAGTTGAAAGCACCACTGTAATTACAGTTTACTATTGTATAACTCCAGTTTTAGTTGCTCATAACTTCATCTATAATTAATTGTTTGGGCTGAAAATTTCTCCAGCTGGGTTTGGCCTCAGGCTAAACTTTTTCATTTCAGCTGAAATGGCCCAAGTCTTTCCCAAGAATATGTTTAAGGAAAAAGACTCTCTTTTTGCCCCTGTTAAAAGGATCTTTTTGTCATTTACTAAAATGCTCTCACATCTCCATGCTTCTAAAAGCAGTACCTTGAAATACTGGCAGACTCGACTGCTGTGAAATACATGTCTTTTCATATTCTCAGGGGGAAAAAAGGATCATAATTTGGCTGTTTTCAGGCTCAGACTTTATATATATATGCTGTTTACACATGTGCAGCAGAGATCCAGCGGCTACTTTGACTGTTCTCAGTGCTCAGCAAGCTCGGTGCCCCACTGTGCCAGACACACCGGTGAGGCAACACATGCAGCATCTGACCGTGACCAAGGATGCTCCTGCGGCTGCAGGGTTTGGTAGGGCTTTCATTGCAAATGTGCCCTTTGATTGCAGGGCCTCTGTGGTACCAGGCCAGAAAAGAGCTGGAAGACAGTTCAAGCTGAGCGAGGATACGGACACCACATCTCAGTGAACACCGGTGAAGTAACTACTAAAAAGAGCCTGTGATCAGCCCACCTCCAGACCAAGGTCTGACCTGTAGACAGTGAAGACGACCCTGGGTGCACATGGAGCAGCAAAGACAAGGCAAAATATTCAAGAGTTGTTCAGTAAACAGCGGCTGTCTACCCTGGTTACCCAAAGAGACGGAGGTGGAGAAAATGAGTACGTGATCACTCATTAAAAAGAGCACAGCACAACTCAACAGGCCCAAACACAATCTGCGTCAACAACCTTAACCTAACATTTCCTTCTTCTGGAATATCTGAACTTGAAACCTCATGACAGACTAAAGATGTTGTATCTGCTTTCAGAAGGGGTACACACCCAGTGACTTCTGGTCATGCAGAAAACAGGCAGAAAGCACATCTCACTACAGAGAACAAACCCCAGAAACACGGGAAGGGAAGTCTTGAAAAATCTGAATGAAAAAATGCAAAATACTTCATTAAAATCTATACCAACCCAATACAGTCAAGAGATGTCATTAAGAAAAAAGAAAACCCAGCGCTCAACAGCCTAGGAGCTAACTGGAGAAGCAAAATGGGCCCACTCTAGCGCAGAAATTAAAACACTTAGAGACGGTTCTTACTACTCTGTGAACATGAGTCAGTACGAGTGAAAATGGTGCACAGATGGGCCAGCACAGAAGCAACAGAAGTGCCGTGATATTTACAAGGGGAAAAAAAAATCTTCCCTTACAAGTGTAAATATACCAGAGAAATCATCCGCTTGCAGCACAAACCAGGGCTTTGATGTAGCAAACACTCCCACCAGGGACAGCACTGGCTCCGCCGGGAGGAGTAAGGATGGTAGACGTTGCATCTGGAAGACAGTAGGCTCACAGCACTGAGCTTTCCCAAGGAGTCACAACACGCAGAAACACGCCAGATGACATGTACCATTTTATAGTCTTTATGCAACCAGCAGCAAGGGGCCAAGCACTGTCCCAGGCCGCAGAGAGATGCTAAGAAGGGAAGAACTGCGGTGAGTGTTGGCTCTAACACCTGGCAACAGCAGCGTGAGAGCCCCACCAGCCTGGGCTCCAGATGCACACAGCCTGTGCGCCTCAGCTCAAGGCAGACCACAGCCGCTCCTGCCACCAGCAATGCGACAGCTTAAAGACACGCAAGTCAAAGCTGGTGTTGCTCCGCACAGAGCTAGGCAGGTGGCATTCTGGGGTCTCCCGGCCTCTCCCGGAGCAGTGATAACACATGGGGTCTCTTTCTCCAGCCTCTCCCAGGCTGCCCCATCAGTGCAAGCTGCTCAGTTCACAGCACGGCCACGGGGCTGAGCTCTCTGGGCAAAACACATTTCTCCCCACCCGACTTCCCCTCACCTGTAAAACAGCAGTAACAATATTTACACTTCGGCAGTTGGCTGAAGATGGGGGAATGAAAACTTAATTATCAGCGGTGCTATTCGCCAAGGAACAGCTCACGGCCTGACCGTGGCAGGAACAGCAACCGAGTCCAAAGAGCAGGCTGAGCTCCCAGAGCAGAGCTGCAGGAGATAACATGAACCTCACTCCAGTGGTAAAAACCTCTGACAGCTTTGAACGGGAAGAAACAGCTTCCCCATCACTTATGAACTATCACTATCACAGTGAATTATCACAGAATTTCATAATGGGTTTCCACGCAGGTCAACCAAACTCCCTCCTGTTCAGCTGCTCTGACCGCTGACTCTGCAGTGGTACACACACTTGTGTTCTATAGGAAAACCATTTTTAAACAATAAAACCAACTTTCAGAACCTCTCGCCTCCCCCAGGTCCCTCTAACAACTTTTGTGGGTTCGTGCTACATTGTCTCACTCTTGAAGACTTTTTTTTTTCCCCGGTGTTGTGTGAAAGACCGGAGCACAGCAGGAGAAATTAATTAACTGAGCAGACAGCAATTCTGCCATCAAATGAACAAAATGAAAGAGTAACAGAGACTTACACTCATAGCCACCCCTAAGTGTTTCACATGACAACAGCAGGGAAAACACAGTCCAGACTGTTGTTTTAATGTTGATAATATTCCAAAATTTGCAGCACTTACTAATTTCKCAGTGGAAATAAAACCTTTGACATCAGTGGGAATTCTGTCTGGGCATGGAAGTTGGTTGTTACATTACGGTCTAGCAACAAGAGTCTATTTTGATGGTAAGATCTTTAGCACAAAGATAGTTCCTCTCTACGCCTGCCCAGAGCACCTGGACTGACAAGCAGAGGACAAAACTTCGGTCGAATTGCGTTAGACCTGAATATATCCATGCACACACATGCTTTCTGCCAACGCCTGTGCTATTCTGTCTTCGCTGCGGGCAGGGTTTATGCTTTGCAATCACCTGCTGGCAGCCAGAGGTCTGCCCGACGTGTCAGCCCGCTCTGCTGGGTAGCGTTTGCTCTTTGCATCTGAGCGGGCTTGTTATTGCTGCACGCATCCCGCTCGAACACAGACCAGGACTGGACAAAACAAGGCTGTTAAATTCCCCCAAACTCAGGAAGATGTTGAAAAATATAGGAGGTGAGGGGGGAGGGAAGAGGGGAAGGAAAGCGTTATGATCACAGCAACAGTAAGAGGGAAAGGAAAAGAGTTAAAATTAAGACAGGAAAAAAATTCAAAGCTGTACGAGCATAACATGGAATCACTTCAGGCATACGTCAAAATAGTGTCAGATCTTTTTCTGTTCATTAAGTCAGCAGTTAAACACTCACCAGCTCCACTTTTTGCTAGCCCTGGAGTTTTGCTACACCTGGAGATCCACTCTATGGTATCAGCAGTAGAAACAACTGGGTTTGTAGGCAAATAACCTCATTTAAAAGCACGTTGAGTGAACGCTTCCACGCTGACTTGTGTTACCATGAAGTCCACCAGTAGGGGTCAGGTCACATACTCCATTCGGTGGAGACCAGCCCCAGAGCCGGGACCAGAGCAMAACAAAAACCATGGAAAAAGGGCCTGAATTTTATAGATTTTCCTATTTTTAAGTCACACATAATAGCACTTAATATATGTCCCCAAGGTCTGATAAAAAGAAAATTACCCCCATAATACTAAGTTAAAAACATCAAATTCGTATCTATCCAGCTAATGTGGTAGAGATTACCAGCTTGTAGCGAGCCTGAACAGTCCCAACAAGGGAACAACTGTGCGCTGGTCTGAGAAGAACTTGTACATCTCCAGCACTTGGGGTTTCTAACTCTCTCTCACATTTACAGGAGAGTCACAGAGAAAGTACCAGACACATGAGCACTTTCCGATAGGGTTTTGAACCTGTAACAAAATTTAATCTAAAATCACTGCCCAATTACAAAATTTTATGGCATGGTTTAAAAAAAATAACCCACACACAATAACTTAAGAACAATCCCAAACTTTTTGGATTTTGTAAGTGTTGGTTTCCTTTTTTGTATATAACTTCTGYTACACTTGATGGAACTTTTCCATTACAGGTAGAATGATGAGTAAACGAGCAAAACCTTGTTTACAGAAGAGGGCTAACATCGTACAAGACAGAGTGCATATTAGATTGAGACCACAGTAATTTCCTAGGACTGTATTTAGATGAACAAGTCTGGGTTTTTTAGTGGTTTTGGCCTCAAAACCCTTCCCAAGGGACATGTACAATTTAGCTGTGCTAAAAGTCTCCTTTAGGTTCAGGAGCCAAGAAGATACAGTCATCTCTCTTCTCCAAGGGCCAGCATCCAGGATTTGGCAACAAAACCACTTTCCTCCCAAGCAGTACCAGCCCTGAGTCATACCTGCTCTTTGCCAGTGCCCACCCCACCATTATACTAACCCAGCCACATAGATCATGTCTGTCCAGTGCAAGGGAAAAAAACCAAGCAGACACCTTGATTGCCTGACCCTACCTGTTCTGCACTCAAATTCCCACACTTCTCAGTCTGAATAAGGCTGCTTTATGCACCATTTTATTACTGCAGGTAATACTGCACACTCTCAGCAACAGGAACAAAGATTCTGGTGAAAGCAAGTTTGTTTGTTTGAAGGTTTGGGGTTTTTTTCCCCTTAAAAAATAATAAATTCTCCCCATTCGTAACTATGAACATTCCTTGCCAGTCCTCAGTCAGCCAAAAAACACATGAGGGCTTTCTGAAAAACTAAGTTCTGTGCAACGAAGTTATTAACTGCTGGGAAAGGCAGAAAAGCTCTTTTACAGCTGTTCATTGATCCACCTTACACTCTGTAGCCCCTTTTGGATTCTGCAGACTTCTGGAGTAGGCTGAGAAGAAAACAAAAACCTTGGCCAGAGCAGTTACGCTGCTTCTTGAGACATGTTTTCTTTGGGTTCAGGCCTCAGATTCTCAGCCAGCGATTTCTGTCCCTGGTGGAAAATTAAAAAAAAAAAAAGAAAACAGCAGGTTTTTCTGCTTTTCAGGAATCTAGTGAACAAACATCAATTTCTAATACGTTTGGGAAAGATATGAATTGACCCCAATGCCCCAGCATCCTTCCATTTGAGATCACAGTTATTCTGAGAAAATAAAGTCCTGAATGTCTCTGCCCGTGAGTCCTGCCGTCAGAATTGCAGCGCAGCGCCCAGTGCTGGACCAGCACGCTCCTGGCGACACGATGCTGGGAAGTGGGAGAGGAGGCAGCCTGGCTGCGCCGGCTCCCGTCCAGCAGTGGGGACCTCCAGGCACCCCGCAAGGCACATGCCTGTGCACGCTCCGGTCGTGCTCCCACAGAAGGGGAGAGCCTGGTCCACCTGATGCCGAAGTCCCCATCGCCAACACTTGAGCATGTCCACACGACGGCTTTAATGACTCTCGGAAACCTTTTACATAGGCACCGTGGCTTGTGTCAGTTACTCCGGTTTCAAACAGGTGCATGTAAGCCTTGTTTTAAGCAATTGGCTATCGTCCCAGAGTAGACAAGGCCAGAATTAATTTTCTCTATTTAATTTATGATTCAACATTTTTATTCTAAAACTGTACACTGATGCTTGGGGACCAGCAGGTGCATTTAATCAGTACATAAACCATACCCAAGCAGTCCTGTTTCTTCTCATTCCTGCGCTCTCTARCATGAGCACACCATTCCTCACACCCAATCTGCTGCTTAGTTTTCTTTCCTCTTTCCCTTTTAAATGGCACAGACAGCTGATGAAGAGCCAGGCACTCACCTTGACCCAGACTCGAAGCTCCATCAGACTTTCTCAGCAGGAACAGCAGGCTTGAAATGAGAGGTAATGCTTGGCAGGTACTCCCAGGGGACTAGCCAAAAATAAATGCACTCTCCAGTTAATTTCCATCCGAGTACTACTGAGATTTCTCCTTTAAGAGTGCAGCTAAAGCATTTGATTTACGCAAGGCGAGGAGGTTCTGTATTTGTTTGCAGTAGCAGTGGCAGACCCAGCACACAACAGGGAATATTCAGACCCATTTTAAGCACCTACATAAGGCGCCCATGCTCCCCATACAGACAAGGGATCTTTCAGGGTGTGATTCAGAGCACTGTAATTAGGAACCTGCCTCTCACTTTTGATTATAGCAGGAGTCTAGACATCTAATTTAGGCAGAGAAACGACATACTTAAAATTGGCTTGTACAAATATCCCCCAATGCATCAGTTCTGCAAGGAACCAGACTGGAGGCTCTCCGGGAAGATGGTTATGGCGAGTAGTACTCGGCACTTGGCAGGCGGTGAGAAGCAGAGTAAGTCTGTTTACGGGGAGCTCTACTCAGCCGTGACTTCCACCAGGCAAGCCACTGCAGCCAGCCACAGCACGCCGCAGGCTGGGGGGGAACCGAGCCCCGGAGACCCCCAGCCGCTTTGCTCAGCTCAGCTGCTGGCATCGAAGGAGGAGAGTCTGTTGGATCTCAGCTCTGGCACAGGACCAGAGCCGGCAGCACGGCGACCTGCCAGCCCATTGCCCAGGGGAACCTACTCCTTCCTTCTCCACGGTGATGCAGCTGTGACGGAAGAGACTGGGAATATCCCCGAGTCCTTTAACCGCAGGGCTGCTGGGGTTGTGCAGGCTAAGGGCTGTTTGTAGCCTTGCCATCTCATACTACTGCTTGCTTTTTTTTTTTTTTTTTTTGAAGGAACCACTTGGACCATAACTTTAATCAAGATTTTAGAAAATAAGGGCTTTAGAAAATTTGACCAGATGCATTCCAGCTTCGTAAGGGAATTTGAAAGACCCCCAAATTAGCAAATTTTTTACTTAAAAAAGAATTGTTGTATTTGGAAACAGGGCCATAAAACAACAATACCTCAGGCAGGAGATGGACACAGGTGAAAATGTAATTCAGCCTCTGAAATTGCTCATTTTAAATTGTGTATAGTATTTTCATTTTCCATCACAGATAACTCTGTGGCAAGGCTATGCATTGCTACATGACAGCTCATTCTGCTTTTAAAACAGCAGCACTTCAGTAGCAGCTAAATTGATGCTTTTTATGTGTCCATCACTTATCAAGGGTAATTGATTAGTGCCTGCAAGGGGCTCTGAGATCTAATGGATTACATGTTCTGAGCCTGCTAAATTATTTGAATAGATTTAGGAAGAAAAAGATTCTAAATCAGGTTTTTGTCTGACCCAGCGTTACCTTTCCCAATCAGCATTTCCCCTTCCCTTTAAACATATTTTTGYTCAGAGAGAAAAAAGCAAGCTAAGACCAGGGAGCAGATTTTCAAAAGCAGCAAGAAGAGTTAAGCATGATACCTGTTAAAACATAATAGGAAGCAAGTATATTTTCCCACTGAAAGTTTCTCCGATGGCTGTTTATTCCACTATTTAAAGATTACAGCTTTAATCTAGCTCAAGAGAAGAAAATGAAAAGGTCGTAGCCCCCTTGAGCTTGGAGGAAAGCGACCCAACAGGAAGACGGCACTGCACTCCTGGACAATATAACGTGTGCGAGGCTCCAGCCTCGGCACGGGCCCATCCTCTGCGGAGCAACTGGAAGCATTTAAGCCTCAGCTGCCTGCCTTAAACACACCACGAACCAAGAATAGACTGGACTCCTGGGCACAGGTCAGGCGATGCTGAGTCACTTGCTGGCCAGTCCCCAGGCTCTCCAGCTGCCTTGGGCTCGGTCTCCCTTAAAGACACAACTTGCACCCGCCGCACACAGCCCCAGCTCTGGCTGGGCACGACCGGCCAGGGTCGGCACCCTCGGATGTCAGCGGGTTTAGCCAGATGAGTGGTTTCAACATGAATTCCCGGTTCGTACCGCCCCATTTCCCTCCAGCTTCAGAGCGCAGCACTGCTGCTGTCTTCCTGCCAATTAAACGCTACATTCATACATTTCTTTGTAATTATGAATCAACTCACAAGCATTGGTGCGCACCCCAGGCTCGCACAGAACGGCAAACAATATACTGTCACGGGTTGCATCAGCTGCTGCGATGCTCTCTCTTGCCTGCAGGCTTGCTAAAGCTGATCTAACTCTAATATAATAGCCTTTTTACCCGCCTCCTCCCCCAACAATTACCAGAGGCTTGGAAAGCCATTGAAATGCAAATAGCTGATGGAGAGGTTATTGGGGAACCAGACTGGGAAGGTACWAATGTTGCCCTGCTAGTTTCCTTTAGTTTGACTCGAACGGGACTGTAATCCTGAATTTCTCTTTGTATAAATAGGAAGAGAGGCAATATTGTGAATGCACGGATGGCCTTGTATAGCAGCTGAACTGCATCTTCTCCAGCTTAACTTCTCTGTAATCTGGGACCCCTGTTACTCCCATTAGTTGTTGCAGCAGCAGAGAGAATTGCCCAGTACAGAAGCGTCTGTAACTCCGATGGCATGATACGAGCGTGCTGAACTATGCTAACCTACTGAAACCTGCTCCAGTGCGGGTTTTAGAGACCTTCCCCCCGGAAGGTTTGTGGAAGGCAAGGCATTGGGAGCCGTGGATCCTGCAATCTTCTGCGTGGCCATAGATGAAAATCAGCAACAGAGCATCCCTCTCCCTGCTATCCCACATCTTCAGCCTGGGCACTTCTAAAGAGGAGTGTAACTCCTCCATGGTCTGTTTGCTCACTCTCTTTTCAAGTCATGTTTCCACCAAGGACAAAAAGCACTGTGCGGACCCAAGGCAGTCCCAACACTCGGCTGGAGCAGCCAGGGCACAGCAGTATCTCCCAACTGCTGTAAGGTGGGGTGGGACTAGGACAACACAGGCACTTCTTCAGGCTTTAGTCCCCGCTAAGGCTTTAGGAGTTCCTCCCAAATATAGGCTGCATCCTCACCCCCTTTTCTGTAGTTGAAACAACCTGTAAATATCAACAAAGAAGATATTTACTGTATTATTAACAATTCCCTCCCCCCATTTAAAAGAGACGTAGAGAAGAGAGTCCAGCACCTAGTGCRCATGAACTACAAGGGGCAGCTTGTTTGCTTTGGCAAGGAGGTGGCTGAGGGCAGATCTATTCGCAGCTTACAGCTACTTAAGGGCTGTTATTAAAATGACAGAGCCAAACTCTTCTTGGCAGTGGCAGGCAACACAACAGGGAGTGATGGTCAAAGAAGTGGTTTGGGAGGGTCAGACTGGACCCAGGAGAATCTCCTTCACTGGACAGTGGGGCAGCACTGCTGTAGGTCACTCAGAGGGGTGGGGGAGCCTCCAGCCCTGGAGGTTTTCAACTCCCACCAGACAAAGCCAAGGCTGATGTGACCCTCTGTCCGTGGGTCCCGCTCCGAGGGGGCGTTTGGGCTAGAGACCTCCAGAGGTCGCTTCCAGCCAACATTTCTATGGCTCCGTAACCTCCACATTAAAAACTTGGCATCAAAGGGTGAAATTGCAGCAGCTCCCTCCCCTGCACTTCTGCGGAGCCCCTTCCCGGGAGCGGGGCAGAGCACCCACGCCCGGCACCATCGCCCCATCCCGGCACCACTGCTGCCCCACAGCCACCACACACGGCTCCCGCAGCGCCCGGGGGTCCTGCCCGCCGCCACACACGGCTCCCGCAGCCCCCGGGGTCCTGCCTGCCGGGCCCTCCCCGCCCCGCCCGCCGCTACAGCGCATCACATCCAGGCAGCAGCAACCCAAACCCCCGCACAGGTTTCCTGCGCATCTCCTCATCGCTATTTGCAGCGCGGACTCTTCCCACTTCGGTGAGTAAATATGGGGCTGAGCCCAGCGGCAGCCAMCGCACACGCCCAGCGGGAGGATGCGAGCCGGGGCCGGGGCGGCAGGAACGCGTTTTCGCCGCGACGGGAAGAGGCGGGCAGGGCACGGAGCCGCCCAGCGCGGCAGCCTCCGGTGCCGGGGCTCAGCAATCCCCCGGGGGCCGCAGCTCCCGCTGGGCAGGCACCCCGCCGGGGCTCCGCCGCTTGCCGG